>JANAVB010036459.1:0-85803 GCA_029216955.1 Iris pallida | reverse complement strand
GAGACACGGAGTTCCTTGGCGATTCGAAGCGTGCGACTGCATAGAGTCAAGACTTATACGGGACATAATGTATGGACATCGCCTTCCGAAGCTTTCGCTGGCTCAAGCATGTATCGAGAGATGAGAAAGAGCAGAGTGACTTGTAAAAAGAAAAGTGAGCTTGAGAGACTTGTAATTTGGCCTTGCGCCCACAATTGTAATCTTGTATTCAATATCAATAAAGAGCTTCTTTGAATGACTTGTGTTCATGTGTTCTTGTTCTAATTTCTGCTGCGTATTCAATGTATCTGCTTGGGACTTCTGTGCGATGACCCCGTTGTCGCTGATGTAATCGGTCGTTATGAAACCTGCCTTGCACGAGCACAATCTAGGCTCGTGCGGCATCACGCCTTAGCGAGGACGATCGCTCCTATGGGAGCGGGGCGTGACATAATGGTATCAGAGCACGGCTTTACGTCTTTGGACTATTGATTGAATTCTTTAACTTCGTTGTTTCCGCGAACTCTGAATGTTGCTTCCGTATATTGATATCGTTGGTGTGCTCTCTCTCAATTGTCCCACGGGATGTCCATACAATAAGTCTATCTATTTTGCAAAATGTAGGAGAAACAGTTTTTGACAAAATAAAAAGATGGTTTGCGTAAGCACGGTTGGCTAAGTCGGCTGGGCATATACACCAAGGATTGCATCGACCTTAGAAAAGTCGAGTACGAGATTCGAATTGTATTGGATGAGAATGAGTTAAACTTGATTGAGTAACAGGGGATGACTATCGATAGGGGTGCTATCGAGCGACGATAACCTATGCGATATAGATGAGCGTGCTTAGAAATTGAGAAATGGTTCGAACGGGATTTGAAGAGCCGATTTTGATTCAAATGATAGTTGAGGATTAGTTGAATGACTGCATCCCTGAGTGGTGTATGCAATACCCTCAGGGATGTCGATCGATCGATTGAGGATTCGGGGTGTCGGTGAGTCTATCAGCAAGCGTCGCACATAGGCAAAGCCGTAGATTGAGTATCGTTGAACAAGTTATAGTCTTAAAAGATTTGACGATGTGTGATTCACAAATTAGAAATTGACGTGCACGGGATGTGCACGGGATTGAAGATTTTGTGAGTGTGAAATGTAGAAATGATTGAGTAGATAAATTGAATCGAAGAAAAGTTAGGATGTACGAATGGATGACTTGATCGAGAAAATTGATACGGATCGTACACGAAAAGTTAGCACGGCAGGTAGATAGCGTGCATGAAAGACTTGAATTTGAAGTTACGTAAATGACTCTAAGGATTTGATTGAACGCTGCTCGATGATTGATTTAACAAAGGGACGATGCGAATTAAGGAAATACATTGGTCGATGACTTAAGATAGACGGACGAATACGTGATTTTGGATTTGAACGAATTGATGTTGTGAACGATTCGAGGGATAATGATCGAACTTGAATTGAATGTCGAGGAGATTATCCAGTCGGACGATAGCATCATTTACACGACTCGAAACTTGTTTACAAAGGAAGATCGTCAGGTTCGTATATCGTCGATGGTATTGAGGCATATCAAAGATCGATATGCGATAACTCGGGGGTACTCTGACTCGCGAATGATGATCATGCAAGTGTTATTGTTCAGTTGAATGCTATACTTAGGATTGTGATCCAGATGAATGTTGGATGAAAATAATTGTGTCTTGATGGTTACGCAATAACCACAACGTAGACGATCTTGTCTTGCGCGAGTGCAAGTCTAGCCTCGCACATGCGTTGCGTCGGATTTGGGGCAATCATTCCACGTGAGTGCTGACATGGTGATTCATGTCGCAGGAATGATCAAACTCAAAAAATCAGGACACGACAATTTTGATTGTCTCGACTTGTTGATTTGATACGAAGGTGAACTCGAGGATTTATAGGAATTATGATTGACGAATAAATGAAACTTGGGGATTGAGTAGGTCCAATCCGTATCAAGAATGAATTAGTCTGGACACAAAAATAAGAGTTACGTCCCGATGAGAATGATTGTCTCGCGGGAGCGAGCATGGTGATTCGTGCTCACCGTGGATAATCTGACTCACGTGAGATCGGGGCACAACGTATTGTTAAGTCAGATGACCTTGTGATCGATTTCGTGAATTGGGATAAATGACTTAAGGAGTATGGAATGTGAATTATGGTTTAGCGATGAATTGTGTCGTAGCGTGCTTGACTTGGAAGGATTGATAGGCGTGTTATGTCAAACATGTTCGGGGAAGATAGATTATGCGAAACGGCTTGTTGGATGAGCGATATTGATATATTGAAGATCTGGTAGAGTGAAGTTATCGTAGAATGGCTTTGCTGAACGACTCGGACCTCGTGCGACGAATATTGGGATGTGCGTAGGGAATCGATGCTCGATGTTTAGAAATCAGAGTGATGCGAGCTTGGATAGAAAGCCCAATACCATCGATTTGGTTTAACCTTAGGATGGGGTCAGTGTTGATATCGTTGTTTGGGAACTATGATTCCAGTACTGACGAAAAGACATAGCCTAGCAGTTAGACACACGTCCGAGTATGAAGCGATAGGATTGAGGAGGCACCACTCACGAGCTCAGTTGACATGCACGTATATCAGGGACTCCCAACATGTGCACGATCTGACTCGAGTGGTGATGGCAGATTTTCTATCACGAGGCTTGGCTGAAATGCATGTATTTTAGGGATGCCTGGAATATGTGCACGATCCAACTAAGTGATACGTTGAATCAAGTGAGACTTGAGGACGGAAAAGTGTCGAGGATTTTAAGATCGTGAGTTTTGAAGAAATGTTGATGATCATTGACTTGAGACGAGTTTGAATGTTGGTTGATCGGTTGGTGTGACTTACGACTAAGTTAGCGATAAGCGCGAGCTTGGCTAGGATTGAGGGAACGCATAGGAAGAGTATGTGCGAGTAACATAGGATGTTGGATCAAGTTATAAGCCGATAAGTGTACTCAGTAAGTTTCGAGGACGAAACTTTTTTGAGTGGTGTATGATGTAGTACCCCATCCCGCTCAGTCAATCGAAGGAATCGAAACGCCGACGGCGTTCGGACTTAGCCTTGCAACGACTACTCGAAGGCCCCTCGGTCAAGGCGACCGCTTGAACAGGTGGGGTAGTTTCGGTGAACTCACCTCATCTTTGCCTTCACATAATAAATCGCGTATTTTCAACTTGCACAAGTAGGCTTAATAAAAAAAATGAATCCACATAGCTAAGGGAATAATCCCGACGGGTCGAAATGATTTAGAACATGGAAAACGTCCCACGGTCGGCTTAGAGTTGGTACACGGCGTGCTTTGAAAATGACACTCGGTCCTTCGTCTCGTGGCTTGGGAGAAGGAAAGTTGGTCTTCAACACAAAACTATGAACTTGCCTAAGTCATAGGCGTCGCCCGCATAAACGCTTGATAAAGGGTGCACGGTTCCACTGCGCAAGGCTTGGCATAGCCTTTGCTCGTCCCTCGGGTTAAGTTGTAAGCTTGAGTAAGTTAGGCAAAGTTATGCCAGTCGACCTAAGTCATTCTAAGTGTTGTCCCGCTCATTCTGTGGTTGTTAAGTTAAATAGTCCCACGATCCCAAGGTCCGTCATATGAGGTATGACTTGGACGATAGCGTTGCATAGAACACGAGTCGATTTAAGGCACGAGCCACGGTTGGTTCAGTAGAAAGTTATCCACGGTCTGTCGATACTTAAGGAAACTTTATGTTCAAGTTAAGTTGGAAGGCTATGCAGTAGCCGTTCCCTGAGTTCAAAGAATGTTAAGTCTAAGCGATGGTTAGTCGCCGAGAGGAAATACGTTGGGACTGTGGTTCAGTCGCCGAGACAACCCTGGTTTGGGCTCTGCGAAGGAAGTGTGAAAAGTGAAAGAAGTAAAGCAAAGGAACTAAGTGATGATGATGAGACCATGCATTACGTTAAGCCTAGAAGTTAGCGTAGGCGCGTGGTCATGGACAACTTGTCGACAAGGGCGATGGTTCTTCGGATCGGCAACCTTGGGCCAGGGACCGATCCAGCCTAGAAAGAACAATGTATAGCCGAGCTGGGTAATAGGCAACCGGTAGGTCGGGGACTTGCATCGGGGATCGCCACCTACGGTGCAAGGGTCCCGAATGCCAGGCTATGTCCACGATGGCTAGTTAATGCCAGTGACCTTTCATATAGATGTGTCGGCACGGGCGGCAATCCGCGTGTGTGCCTTTGGATTGAGTTGAGTTGAATGTGTATGCAGTTAGAAGACACAATGTCTGGGCCTAATATTTGGCTACAGCAAAGGCGGCGTGCTTCGGTACGAGATATGACATCGTGTGTTAAGTTTGGCATAGAGTTTGCATGAGTTAGGCTTGAGCTGTTACGAGTTAAGTCGAGAAGGACCGTAGGGCAAGTTGTGTGAAGCAAATAATGAGTTGCTGGGCACGACCTCGAAATGTGAGGTACGGCCGTGTTGTCAAAACTAAAGTATAGGCAAGACTAAGCGAGGAGACGCTGCCTCAGAGTTATTGAAGCACGAATCGAGTTCATGGCACGACCGAGTCGTTACATCACAGAGTATGGCACGAAGGATAAGGACGAGTCAGTGCGTTGACAATGCAAGCATGAGAAAGGTTTAGAGGCAAAGAAATGGAGTCTTATTAGTTGCGTCACTAATTTTGGCCGTAAGGCAAACACGACTTGATAGGTTAACGTTGTTGAGTGGACATTACTGTTGCAAGTACGGGATTGTCCTCAGACACAAGTATGCCAAGGCGTCCATCATAAAACTGATCCTAAGGTAAGAGTAGAAAACAATTGATAAGAAGAGACTATGTTTCACAAAGTAAATCAAATGTGTCGGTTTTCTATGGGTGGACGAGGAGGTCAATCCACCAGTACAGTTGAGTACTGACACCCACATAGTCTTCATGTGCAGGCACAGGTAGAAGCTCATGGCGCGGAGCTCGCTTGGATGCGTCGAGGCACGGAGTTCCTTGGTGATTCGAAGCGTGCGGCCGTATGGAGTCAAGACTTATATGGGACATAATGTATGGACATCGCCTTCCAAAGCTTTCGCTGGCTCAAGCATTGTATCGAGAGATGAGAGAGAGCAGAGTGACTTGTAAAATGAAAGAAAAGTGAGCTTGAGAGACTTGTAATTTGGCCTTGCGCCGACAATTGTAATCTTGTATTCAATATCAATAAAGAGCTTCTTTTGAATGACTTGTGTTCATGCGTTCTTGTTCTAATTTTTGCTGCGTATTCAATGTATCTGCTTGGGACTTCTGTGCGATGACCCCGTCGCCGCCGATGTAATCGACCGTTATGGAACCTGCCTTGCACGAGCGCAATCTAGGCTCGTGCGGCATCACCCCTTAGCGAGGACGATCGCTCCTACGGGAGCGGGGCGTGACAATGATGGTTGTATAAAATAGGTTCTTATACAATTTTGGGATTATTAGATTGTACCTAATATGTGTATACATCATTGTTGGGTTATTGAATTCCGTTATTATTATTATTATTTATTATCGATATTATTGAGGTTATTATATAATATTTATTATTATATTGGTTTATATTTTCAAATAAACGTTGTATTATATATATTTGTATTTATATAAATAGGCCCTATAATAGAACATATTGGGATTTTATTTAAATTTTATGGAGAGTATTATATTAGTGTATATATATATATATACATATATATATATCTATATATATATATAAATATATAATAAATAGTTATATATAGATAGATATATGTACAATATATGTATATTGTATATTAATAAAAAAAAGGGAAGGGAAATAACATCCCAGCCCAATCGGGCCAATGGGCCACAGGCCATGTAAAATTTTGCTCCAGCAGAGACCCCCTGCTGATTCTCCCAACCGAGCCTATAATTATCCCCAACCCGAGAGGAATAGGCGCAGCCGAGCAAGCCCACCCGAGCCCCAACAAAACGAAACCGAGAGTATAAAACCACCATCACCACGCGAGCAACAAACCCTAAACTAGAACCTCACCTATGTACGGCCCAGCCACCCTAGGCGTGCCACCACTGCGCCATCGCTGGCCGGAGGACGACCGACAACGATCATAGTGCGCGAACGCGGGAAACAGAACAGCGACAGCACAGCAGTTCTTGAGCCGAATTTCGTGGTACGATTTCTCTGCCGACAATTGTTCATTTTTCGATCCGCAACATGTTTTGAGAAGCTAGTATAACCAAGCTTATATTCCATTAAATAGTTTTTGGGTTAGTAGAACCATCCGCCCAGTGTTTCGATCCAAAGATCGAAAAAAAACTATTTGAAAACAGAACCGTACTTGGTTCAAACACCAATTTTGAAAGGCAAAATTTCGTCGATTCCTCGGCTATATTAAAAATCTGTTTGAACAGGTTTAATAACAACAATACAAGATGGAAACCCAACTCATAGTTTTATTTTTCATGTGTTAATTTGTGGTTAATTCAGTTTTAAACTTTTAGAAAAAAACTAGTTTCGAAACTATAGAAATTACGAAGAACCTTCGATACGACGTGCGTTCCGCCAATCTGGGGGATGTGGTCGCGAACCGAAACCATCGAAAGGTGCGTAACGGCTTCGTGGACGTGTGGGCTTTGACGGAATTCAAATTGGTCGCGTGTGCGCGAAGAATTTGATGCGTATCCGTCGAAATTCACCGTATCGGCCGCTGTGCAAATTTCTCAATTACTTTGTGCACGCTCGTCAGATCGAGATAAAACTTATGCCAACAAGACCGTATCATTTTTTTGGTCCTGTATGCCAAGTTTGGTTCGATTCTGAGACAGTTGATTGGATCGTCGTTTTGCGGGCCCCACGGTCCGATTTAATGGACGATTTTGCACGGCCTGCCGGAATCCAACTCTGGACATACGGTTGGGTTCATATTGTCAAAACGAATTCATAGACATGTAGTTTGACGACTTTAGAGACCGTTAACTCTGGCACATTTTTTGGTACAAAGCGGGTCCAACGACGGACACCGTTTTAACCCGAAATTACCATTTGCCCCTGTGTCCAGAATTAGACTTAAGAACAGGCAATTCTAGCTATTTTGACTATTTTAAGAACATTGGTAATGTTTGTTTTAATATCCGGAGATCGTTGTACGAGTTTTGACTATTGTGGCACACCGAGTAGTTTGGATTGTCGCTTTCACCAGCAAAGGACCACAGGCGAGTACAGATTATTGTTTGTTTTCAGTATTGATCTTTACTATCAACAGTGTTTAGTCGATAGATATGTGATTTCAGTTTTATGTGATTTTTCCTTGTTGTGTCGGGAGGTGAAGTACCAACGATGTGTGATCTGACCTTAGACAGTGTAGACAGCGATTTATTATTGCAAAGTAGACAGTGTAGACAGTGATTTATTATGCACTTATATCTTGTAGACCGTGTAGACCGTAATTATTATTATTTTAAACTGTGTAGATCATGATTATTATTTTGTAGACAGTGTTTCTTTATTGCAATATTTACTGTAGACCGTGTAACTGTAGACTGTGTAACTGTAGACCGTGTAACTTTAGACCGTGTAGACCGTGTCGCATAATTGTCCCGAGACCGATCACATATCAAAGGTACTTCAGTCGGTCAGTTGGCGAGTATTTATGTATTTCATTTTTCGTTCTTGGTATTCAATTTTATTCTGCCTTTTTTATTTTATTTTTATGAATCATATGTCTAAAGGCTAACCTCTGTAGTATAGTCATTTTCATATATTGAAACTGTATTCAGTGAATTGTGCTCGTTCCATTCCTAACTGGAAACCAATATTTTTTAGGTTAGCCGTGGATTCACTTATCATGGGAGATACGGGGGTACTTGCAGATAAAGGCCTAGAGACTAGCTAGAAAGTCGAGTTATAGTCATTCAATATTTGTACAAGTTTATATTTTCTACAAATGTAAAACTTGTGATCATTGTAAGTTAAATTAATTTTGTGAATGAGCATTATTTGTGATTTTGATCTTCATGGCCGTGACAGCGTTCTACCGCCGATACTGCGGCGTAGGCTGGCTTGGACACGTCTCGTATCCATTTTAAAAAAAATAGGTGCAGGTCGTGACAAGTTTTTATGGTGGCCCATACAGGTCTGTTTTCGCAAATCATGCGAACTCGTGATAGTACTTAAGTTAGTCGTACTATTGCGAGCCTGCGACAAGGAAATGCTCATTCACGAATTAGGAATTAATTTAATTTAAGAGAATGACTAGGATTAGGGGTCCCTTATACAAATTATCGATGGGTAGTCTAGGCCATGCAATATAGATGAGGAGTTATTAATTTTGGTAGTTTGTCAGATCCCCATAGGTACACTATTACCTCTTGATATGGCGATATGACCCAATGTGGATAGATTATTCACTTGGTGAGACAGGGCTTCCTAGAATTTATGAACAAACCTTGATAAATTATTCAATTCCTTCTCTTGTCTCTATAGCTATCATCCTCATATCTTAGTCCGAATTGCCTCTTTAGTTCCTATTTTGCCCTAAGGATTGTTATTTTATATAATATCTGATTAGATTATCCATATACGGACCTCGAGTTAGTTTCGGTTCAAAGTTTTTCCTCAATGTTTGAATACACATAGAATATATATTAGAATGTTTCTATTTCTTTGTCTTCAGTTACTCCCTCCAGGTTCATCTTTTATGACTGATAGATACTTACGCTTTACTTCATAGTCGACTTGTTTGAATCTCTAGAAGCTCAGGAATTTTTGTAGATATAGTTAAAGGAATGTTAGTTAACTCATAATGGTAGAACAGCGTACTGTCGCCATTTATTTGAATAATGGAGACTGTGGATTCCCTGCAGCCAACAGCGCACTGGCGAGGCATGGCCCCTAGAGTTGAAAGTATTTTAAGAGAATATAGGTTATGGAATATTGCTAAAACTATGGCTAGTGGTCCTCTTTGATCGTAGTTACCCTGGTGTCGAGATAAGGTAGAGTATCTGATACCATATCACACGAAACCAGGGGTTTACCATTGCCAGAGTATACGGGCAAGGCATAACCCTCGATGAAATGACTTCAGACATGATTACAAGTTTAGGATACTATAGAGGATAGGAAAAAGCCCTGTGTGTCCCATAAGACCCAAAACTAATACTAGTGAAAGTTCTGTGAGTTGGGTAGCGTGTCCCCCAACCTAGTATTTTATGGTTTTGTGACCTATTGACGAGGTAATTGACTGGAGCTAATAAGTTTACCTGTAATATGGAATTTAGAGGTCCATAACCCGTTAGTTGACCAAGGTCTTAGGAGTAAGAAGATAGTAGAACGACTGTATAAACAAGAACACCGGGTAAGATTTTGATTCTCACAAAACTCGAACTATTTATGCCTTCTTTCAAAAATCTCACGTACTTGTATTTGGACTATCTTAACCAATGCTGCTACTACAGCCTAGTTTTGTAAGCTCACTCTGTTCTCGAGCTTGATTTAAGACATATGTTTAGTGGAGACGCCTACTAACATATTGTCTAATCAGAATCGATGTATTACGGTCTGATCAACCGTAGTGCACTCGGTTCGCTCTCTCTTTGATTATCCCACGTGGATTGAGATGTCGAGGTATCTATGACCTCATTCGCGACTGCATTGACAATTCCTCTTGAATTATATGTTTTTGCCTTTGAATCACGAAATTGTATTCAGTGACATCTCCCTTGAACTCTTTATTGTTTTGTCTTTCACTGATTTGGAAAGATGGAAGCTCGTAATTGGTAGAGAGATACAGAGTATCCCCCATGGCTATGATAGTTGTATACCTAAGTGTAGCTACCATCGGCCAGCCATATGTTTGAGTTACTCGTTCTCTCTCGACCCTTAAACTACTATTGGGACCTTCTAGCCATCTATACCTGAGAATGATTAAGGTTTTACCCTTAGGCAAGATGCCAACCTAGGAGACTATCTATTCTCAAGGAGAAATTCATTGTGAGGCTCTAAATATTTTTCTTGAATATTGTCTTAACTAGAAATCCTTATGCCTTGACACAACTGTTCCTCGACCAAAGCCCATAGTTTAGACATGAGATGAATGGACAAGGGTAAGGACAATCAATTACTGTGACTATGGTAGGCACTCATCCCAAGATTGGTTTCCAACAAATATTACCCTAGTTATGTAAATAATAATACTAAGACCTAACTAGTATGGGAACCCCACAGTCACTAGCTTAGCCAATACCATAGCTTGAATATCATGTCATATTATGACCTACCTGTTGTCAACAGCAATGCATGATCACTACAACTCTTGTGACGATAGTCTGACAGGCTTGACACCAAGAGATTCACGACTCAGTTGTTAGAAACCTCTTCATGCGATGTGTCTTGGTTACCCCGTCGATAACTCTTGTATACTGTGGACGAGTAGATCATTCTATTTTATTGACCATGTGTCAACGTACACACTCGTTTTCCAATTATTGAGGAACGATCCTTGACTTGACTATATCTACCGTATCCCGTTACGTCGTGCCTTATTCTTTATTAACAAGAGTCGAGGTACAGTATCCGGACTTTGAAATTCTTCTAATCTCATTCTTCCTAAAACCATGTCCTAGCTTCTAGGGTGAGTAGACTATAAGCCTTCTAAAATTTTGGTTGTACGAGGGTTACAGATTGATTAGAAATTTTTATTAGGATGATAATTAGTGCCCTTTGGACTCCCACTTTCCATTTAGATCATTTGTGTCCCCAGCCGTGTAATTAATATTCGGAGCGTAATACTAGCTGTTACCTTCTGACAAATTTCATATGCAAGATCTAGACGAGTCTACCTTCATCTAGGTATACCATGTCCCACTCAAACATGCCCTCTTATACTCTATTTTTTATGGTACGACTTTCAGGTCAAAAAGGGACTAGCTATAACCCTTACCATAATACCCGTATACTTTTCGACTACAATTAGAGACACAACTTTGACTCGAATCTTTCGACCCAATATATGGTTATGATCGACTCGAAGCCCACTACGCACATGCCGCTAGTGTGCCACTAAATTGTGCCTTCTCGTGCTACTTAAACACAAAGTCATGGAAGACGCATTTTTGAGCTTTAAGAACCTAGCTAACCAACCCCTGGCAACTAGCTCAACCACTTGGGTGAAAACCTATTCTAGGTTACCCTAGCTTAGTAGAAATAGTTTTATTATTGGGATCTTGACCAGTCGATATAGATTGAAATTCAAGGTTTATCCAATCAATGATTGATGTCCAATCAGGGAACCCAATAAGACCCAGTAAAACCCATCCATACATACCACCATATTTTGACGAAATTCAAATTGGTTGCGTGTGCGCGACGAATTTGATGTGTATCCGTCGAAATTTACCGTATCGACCTCTGTGCAAAATTTTCAATTACTTTGTGCACGTTCGTCAGATCGAGATAAAACTTACGCCAACAGGACCGTATCATTTTTTTGGTCTGGTATGCCAAGTTTGGTTCGATTCTGAGACAGTTGATTGGATCGTCGTTTTGCGGGCCCCACGGTCCGATTCAACGGACGATTTTGTGCACGGCCCGCCGGAATCCAACTCTGGACATACGATTGGATTCGTATCGTCAAAACGAATTCGTAGACATATAGTTTGATGACTTTAGAGACCGTTGACTCTAGCACGTTTTTTAGTGTAAAGCGGATCCAACGACGGATACCGTTTTGACCCGAAATTACCGTTTTGCCCCTGTGTCCAGAATTGGACTTAAGGACAAGCAATTCTAGCTATTTTGACTATTCTGAGAACATTGGTAATGTTTATTTCAGCATCCGGAGATCGTTGTATGAGTTTTGACTATTGTGGCACACCGAGTTGTTTGGATTGTCGGTTTCACCAGCAAAGGACCACAGGCGAGTACAGTTTATTGTTTGTTTTCAGTATTGATCTTTACTATGCATCAGTATTTAGTTGATAGATATGTGATTTCATTTTTATGTGATTTTATTCCTTGTTGTGTCGGGAGGTGAAGTACCAACGATGTGTGATCTGACCTTAGACAGTGTAGACAGTAATTTATTATTGCAAAGTAGACAGTGTAGATAGTGATTTATTATTGTACTTATATCTTGTAGACCGTGTAGACCGTGATTATTATTGTATTTAATCTGTGTAGATCGTGATTATTATTTTGTAGACAGTGTTTCTTTATTACAATATTTACTGTAGATCGTGTAACTGTAGACCGTGTAACTGTAGACCGTGTAACTTTAGACCGTGCAGACCGTGTCGCATAATTGTTCCGAGACTGATCACATATCAAAGGTACTTCAGTCGGTCAGTTGGCGAGTATTTATTGTATTTTATTTTTCGTTCTTGGTATTCAGTTTTATTCTGTCTTTTTTTTATTTTTTTATGAATCATATCTCTAAAGGCTAACCTCTGTAGTATAGTCATTTTCATATATTGAAACTGCATTCAGTAAATTGTGCTCGTTCCATTCCTGACTGGAAACCAATATTTTTCAGGTTAGCAGTGGATTCACTTAGCATGGGAGATACGGGGGTACTTGCAGACAAAGGCCTAGAGACTAGCTAGAAAGTCGAGTTATAGTCATTCAATATTTGTACAAGTTTATATTTTCTGTAAATGTAAAACTTGTGATCATTGTTAAATTAATTTTTGTGAATGAGCATTATTTGTGATTTTGATCTTCATGGCAGTGACAGCGTTCTACCGCCGACACTGCGGCGTAGGCTGGCTTGGACACGTCTCGTATCCATTTAAAAAAATAGGTGCAGGTCGTGACAGCAATCGACAATTCTTGCAAAAACCCAAATTAATAAATTATCCAAATTTGGGTTTTACAAGCTTTCCTCCTTCGAAAATTTCGTTCTCAAAATTCTAAGGGTAGAGATAGGGATTAGTCATACCTCAAAATAGGTGGGGGTATTTCTCCCTCATGTCAGCCTCTCGTTTCCAGGTAGACTCGCCTGGAGAATGATGACGCCATGCTACTCTGACTAGCGGGATCACAGTGTTCCTCAGCTTCTTCTCCTTGCGGTCCAATACCTCCAATGGCTGCTCTGGCACTGTAAGACTGGGACCAATCTCCAACTCTGAATGGTCCAAAATGTGGCTTGGGTCTGGAATGTAACACTTCAGCTACAAAATATGGAAGATGTTGTGCATGTCTTCAAGATCAGGTGGTAATGCCAGTTGATACGCCTCTTCTCCAACTCAACTCAATACCTCGAATGGGTCGATGTCTGGGACTAAGCTTTCTAGCTCTTCCAAATCTGATGGTTCCTCTGGTGGGAGAGATCTTGATAAATATACTGTCTCCTACTTCGAACTCTAATAGCCGACCACTGTTGTCGGCCCAATGCTTCTGACGAACTTGGGTAATCCTGAGTCTATCCCTGATCAACTTTACCTTATCTGCAGCCTCTGTAATCATCTCTGGTCCGAGCACGACTCTTTCTCGTATGTCATCCCAAGCAATAAGTGCAAACAACAACGATGTCCATACAATGCTTCAAACGGTGTCATGCCGATGCTGGCTTGGTAGTTGTTATTGTAAGAGACTCTACCAAGTGCAAATGGTCTTCCTAAGACCCGCCAAAATCCAAGATACAAAACCTCAACATGTCTTCCAGCGTCTGAATGGTCATCTTCGATTGTCCGTCAGTCTGCGGGAGATAAGCAGTACTGAACTTCAGTTGAGTCCCCAGACTATCATGCAAGCTCTTCAAAAAAGGAGAAGTCACTACACAAAAAAACTCGATCTGACACGAATTCCATGTATAGCGGCTATCCCGGTCTGATACAATGCTTACCAGAATTCCATGTATTCGGACTATGTTTTGCATGTATAAAGATGCCAACTTCTCGGAGGATAAACCCCTTGAAGGGGATAAAGTCAGCAGACTTAGTCAGTCAGTCTACAATAACCCAAATGGTATCCTTTCCTCCTTGGGAACGAGGCAATCCTGACACAAGTACATCATGATGTGCTCCCATTTCCACTCCAGAATGGTCAGCGACTGTAGAAGTCCTGCTGGCCTCTGTCTGTCTGTCTTCACTTGCTGGCAGATCAAGCACCTGGAGACGAATCTGGACACGTCTCTCTTCATTCCATACCACCATACTTGTGCTCGCATATCCATATTCATCTTGTTTTATCACTACCACATTTCTAGTTTGAGGGTATTTTTGACATTTTTGGGATTATTTGAATTTATTAGAATTTATTTGAATTTATGGGAATTTTTAGGATTTATTTTGGAATTGTTTGAATGAAGGTTGACTAGGTTGACTTTGACTAGCTTTGACTTGGTGACCTAACCCTAGTTGAGTTTGGACTTGGTTAGATTGAGATCCTAGGTTAAGTTAAGTTAACCATACTCTAGTTATTAGAATCAATTAGGAATATAGAGTTAGAATAGAAGACATTAGACACAAGTCATGACTTGTGATTGAACATTGATTAATGACTAGCCAATCCATTAGCCATGTGAACCTAGCCCTAACCCAATCCCTACTTGGCCGGCCACATAAACCTAGACCTAGGGATTCCCCCCTTATAAATATTCTCCTAGAAATTAGGGCTAGCCTCTTAGGAAGAACAAAGCTTTTGGAAAGAGGTGAGTTTCCATCTTCACAAATCCCTAGAAATTCCATTTTAGCTCCATTTTCCCTCAAACAAATTGCAATGGGTTTTAAATGAGGTGTTCTTGCTGTTGTTATTTATTTTTCTCAGATTCTTACCAATTTGGAGAAGTTTGCTAGCAAGAGAAACCCCCCCATTTGAGGCTTTTCTTGCATTTGGTCACTTATAGGTAAATCTATGTAAACTTTATTAAATTCTGAATTTCTTTGCATGGAGACCTAGATCTAGGTGTCCCCTAGCTAACCCTAAGGTTTCGTGTCATTTTGGACCCATTTCGTGTCCGTATCGGACACGTATCCGACCTAGGTTCAAGGTGTTTGATGAAATGCCCCAATGGGCATTTCCTATTGATTTTCGAATCGTGTTTAAATAGAAATTATGTTTTGATGTCGCTTACACATTTGTAATCGACTGAGGTAATTTTGGTTTGGTGTCGTGTCTGTTTGGACACAGGGACACATCTGCGCGCGCTCGGGACTGCCTGCCCTGCTGTTCGGGGGCTGTACCGGACACGACACGCGGCTACTGGACACGAGATTCGACACACCCCATGGGGCAGTGACTGACACACCACGTGTCAAGTTTCAGGGGCCCACGTGGCGTGTCGAGGGAGTAATCCTCGTCGCACTGGTTGTGCACTGATGGTTCGGTCTGTGTTTTGGGGTTCGGATACGGCTTTGTAAGTCGGACACGGCGACACTTGGGTGCGATTCAGGGTGTGTCAGACCTAGACTAACCCTAGGCGTACCCACTGACACAAGCACGTATCCTAGCTCGTGTCGTGTCGTGTACACGAAACGCATGAACATGTGCTCTGCACAGCGTGTTAAACGTGCACTGTAGGTGCTCGATTCATGCTCTGTGGCTTGGACACGCGCTGTATTGCATTATGTTGGATACGAATCCACCTAGAAGACACGAGCACTTGTTGTTCTTTAATTACCAACCCTTGGTTCTGTATTTTAGTTTGATTTCAAATCGTAATTTGCATTTACCCAACTCTTCTAATACCAGTTCCTGTATCCTGAATCCTTGTATTTCTAGATTTTAAATCATGAACTTTGTAATCTATTTAACCTCTCTAAATGCTGATAACAGATTGGTTTTAGTTCCTAAATTGATTCTCCTATACATAAACTAACTGTATGTTAATTTTGGGCATGTTTGGTTTGGTTTTGAATTCAAATAGGATTGATGAACTGTGGGGACTGAAACTGGTTCAGTTTTCATTAACTGATAATGCATTGATTTCCTTTCCTTCATATTTTCCTGAGATTGGATTATAGGGACTGTTTTGTGAGTATTGAATTGATTTCTTTCCTTTCTTTTTCTGTCCAGAATTGGACTGCTCACTGATTCTCTCTATACACACTGAATTGATATGCAATGGGTTCTTTCCTTTCTCTTTCCTGTTATATTTTTAGTCCTCTACACTCACCTCACTGTCCAGTTCACACACACACACTGATTTCCTCACAGCCTAACACACATCTACACACATTGCTCCTCTCTCACTCACAGTTTACACACACACACATAGTCACTCACTCCTTCACATACATACACATTGCCTCTCTAACGCACACACACATGGACTCCCTTGACACATAGACACACCTCATGCTTTCCTACCCTCTCTATATGCATAATGTATGTTAAGTGTATATATATCAATTTAAGTAGTGTAGCTATATAGTAATGTATATATAGTATTGAGCCTATATATATATATATATATATTATATATATATATATATATATATGTGATGTTTCCTAATTAAATGTACTATAACCTATGTAATGTACATATAGGTAATATAGGAATGCATATAAATATGTATCTATATATATATATATATATCCTTGTGATGCATAGATTAGGTAGCCTATAGCCTATAGCTATGGCTCATTACCTAAGGGTATGTGTGAATGCCAACTAACATGTGTAGTTGGTTTGGATAGCCTTGTAGTGTTGTGTACTAGCTAGTGTAGATGGAGTGACCTAGTATAGACTAATGTAGACTAGTATAGGCTAGTTTGACCTAATTTAGACTTGTTTGACCTAGTTGACCATAGTTGACCTAGATTTGACTTCTTGGTTGACCAAGGTTGACCAAGAGTTGACTTTGGCCTAGATTGACCTAGATTCATCTAGAATGCATTGAATTGCATATTGTTATCATTTTAGACTTGTTGTGACTTGTGCTGTTCTGATTAGGAGCCAGACACCTCTCCTCGGACAGTACATTTCATCCGGACACTCAGATACCAGGCGAGTACATTCTCTGATCATTTTATATCCTGCTTAGAATTATTTTCCTGCTTTAAATTACTTTACTTGTTACTGTCACGTTGGTCACACGGATTGGTACTATATGGATCCCTTCTTGAGATGTTTTTCTTAGGGAGCATCAAGTACTACATGTTCTGTTCGTTTCACTTACATGGCGTATCACTATGCTTCATTGGTTCATTGATCACTTGTGACATATACTCTTATGATCACAGAGTCTCCTTGAATCCTTATCCCATTTACTGGGTATCCTAGAATCTCCTAGAATCCCCATTTATGGGACATCCATATATCACCCTTCGAGGGCCTTTGCATGGAATCATAACATAACCTGGTTGGATCCTTGTGTATTGATTGGGGGTACGGGGGAGTAGAAGTAGACATGTGAATAATACCCAAGTAGTATCTCATCAGAATCTTTCTATAGTGTCTCATCAGAATCTCCTATGCCATTTACATGTCTATATTGTACTCTGACTCACTAGCCACTGTTAGTCTCTATTATAGTAGATATTTCTATTACAGCTCTCTCTCTCTTTACATACTGCATTTCATTCCGTACCTTTATCTTACTTTACTGCATGATTATATTTTCTAACCTGCTATGAACTGTTGAGATGTACTGTGCTCGCTCCTGTCCTGACTGGACCTGTTGAAAATATTACAGAGGACGAGGAGGAGGCCTGTGTGGATACCTTCTACGGGGCAGCCCTAGACGACACTTGCGAGCTGGACCCTCAGGAGGACCCAGCTCTAGCAGTGGATATCACCCCTATTGCCTAGACTAGCTTAGTTAGGCCTTATCTTATTTTATGTTGTCTTGAGACTGTTTAGCTAGACTCTATTTCTGTTCAGAGATTCTGAGTTGTATATATCTTTCATATTCAGTAGCTGAGTTTGTACTCTGAGTATTTGCTGGGATATTATCTTAGACTACTTTATCGTCTGTATTTTCTTGAGTTCTATATCATATCGTGCTATCTCTTCCTTAGTTGTGATTGAGTTTATTTACTGCTATGTTACCCCCACTCGGGGAGTATAAACTGTTTAGAGTTATATTGTTAGATGTTGTAACTTAGGACAGCGTTCTACCGTCGACACTGCGGCGTAGGCTGGACATACCCACGTCTTGTGTCCTTACTCTAGGGTGCGGGTCGTGACACGTTTCTAGTGGTGGCCCATACAGGTCTAGACTAGAAGTGTAGTGGTATTCGAATTAGAGTATCACTACAGCCTGCAGTAGGATATATGACATTAATTTTTAAGGTACTCAATCACATTAGAAAAAATTCTTTTATTGCCATCTAAATCCTTATTTTTCAGCTGATCCTTTGAATTTTAACTGTCCGCCTTTGTTATATCGCTTCTTTCTCAGAAATTGATACTCTTGTTTGTCTATCTTTAGGATGGTAGAGACTCGATCGCAGCGTACCATTCATGGGGATGCTATAGAGGGGACTACTACCTCTCAGCCAGTACAGCAGGGCTAGGGGACTGCAGCTCCTGCCACCTCTGTTCGTATTGAGACCTCGGCAGCAGCAACAGGGGGTATGCTTCCACCGGCTCAGAGGCAGGACCCAGTCATTGCAGAGGAGCCCTTCCAGCAGCCGTCGTCTCCAGGATATGTGGATGCGACACAGATGTTCGTATACTTCCAGCAGTTCATGGACCGGCAGCAGGCCCGACAGGACAGGGGCATGGAGTTGGCCCTCACGACAGTCACAGCTCGACCAGTGGTTCAGCAGCCGAGGACACCGGGGATAGAGCAGTTCCATAAGATGAGCCCCAGAGACTTCCTGGGGACAGAGGGGATTCTATATACTGATGAGCGGATCGAGCATATAGAGGAGATCTTCCGCCTGGCCCGGATACCAGCAGATCTCCAGAGTGAGGCCGCAGCTAGCCGGATGCGAGATCTTGCTCGCACCTGGTATCAGTCAGACCCCAGGGTGGGGGTACCTGGACAGACTTGGGAGGAGTTCAAGGGCTTCTTCAAGAAGAAGTTCTTTCCAGATTCAGCGCTCAGAGCCTTAGAGTCGTAGTTCGAGAGCCTAGTCCAGGGGAGCCTTTCAGTGGAGGAGTACGCTGGGGAGTTCGGCCGCCTCGGCGGGTTCGTAGAGGAGCGAGACGGCGAAGGCCCAGAGGTTCCGGAAAGGTCTGGTCAAGGAGGTCAAGTCCCAGACCAAGGGCAACAGGGATGCCACGTTCGAGGAGATCTTGACGGAAGCCTTGTTGGCAGAGGATGATCTTGAGCTTAGGCTCAAGAGGGGCGAGACCCAGTTGGGGGCAGCAGCAGCGGAGGCCAGGCCAAGAGGCTCTACTTTCAGCACCAGCAGCCGAGGCAGTTCCAGCCGCAGCCGATCCAGCAGAGGCTAGTTTACCAGCAGCAGCAGCCGAGACAGCCCCAGCAGGGTCAGAAACAGGGTGTTACTTGTGCCTACTGCAAGAAGCCTGGACATGTCTTCAATGAGTGCCGGAAGAGGCTGGGCCAGTGCCTGGTGTAGTTCAGCAGACCACCAGATGAGGGAGTGCCACATACCACGAGCAGCCCAGGGAGGAGGAGCCAGGGCTCCAGCAGGCCAGCAAAGGGGACCAGCCCTGCCGACGCAGCAGCAGAGGTAGAGCTGTCAATATGGGCTAAGCCCGTTGGGCCGGCCCGTCCCGTCCGCCAAAAAGGTGGGTTGGGCCGAGCATTTAGGAGCCCGCCAAATAGGCGGGCCTAGGTGGGCTGGCCCGCTAGTAGCCCGCCCTGCCGGTGGGCTAGCCCGCGGGCCAAGTAGGTTGGCCCGCCATCTATTTTTTTAAAATTTTTAATTTTTTTATTTAGCACATATATGAGATATGTATTATAAATGATAAAAATTCTCATTTAATGCAAGTAATGACATATAAAATATTAAATTTGGTCATTTATTTACATGAATGAAGGTGTTTTAAAGAAATATCTACTATTATAATGTTTCTTGTATTTTACTTGTAACTTGATGCATATGAGTGAGTAGAAATATATATATATGATTTTTTTTCCTTTTAAGAAACTAAACAATAATTAAAAAATTTAAAAAAATTAAGCGGGCCGGCCCGCCTAGTCCGCGGCCCGCCGGTGGGTTAGGCTGGGTTGGAATTTTTCCAGCCCGCCAAAATGGTGGGTCGGCCCGTCCCGTCCCGCCAAATGGTGGATTATAGTGGGTTACAGGCCGACCCCCCCGCCGGCCCGTCTTGACAGCTCTAAGCAGAGGTTCGTCCAGCACCAGCAGCAGGCCAGGGGAGGCCAGCAGGGGCGAGGATTCGCCATGGCAGCAGAGGATGCGGAGGCTATCGGAGAGCTGATCGCAGGTTCGGTTCGATTCTTTTCGACTCCAGTCCAGCTTTTGCATTATTCAATTCTGGTGCTTCATATAGCTTCATATCAGTATCTTTTGCGATTAGACACGGTATCGTAGCTGAATCGTTGCCTAGGACTTACAAGATCACGACCGGGGCGGCATTATCCTCCTGAGTGATGTTTGTAAGGGTCGGAGAGTAGTTTTGGGAGGCCATGAGTTGGAGGTGAGCCTGCTCGTAATGCCATTACCGAACTACGATATAGTACTAGGCATGGATTGGTTGAGCAGGCACCACGCCAGTATTGATTGCAGAGGGGGTAGAGTTCTCTTCAGACCGTCGGGGGAGCCAGACTTCGAGTACTCCAGACGTCAGGCGGAGCAGAGCAGCGGAGCTTTCTGTGGAGTCTCGGTTGAGGAGCAGGCGATTCCACACCCCTTGATAGCAGAGTATATGGATGTTTTCCCAGAGGAGTTGTCCGGATTGCCACCAGACAGAGACATTGAGTTCTCGATAGACTTGGTTCCAGGAGCGGAACCCATCTCTCAGTATGTCTATCGGGTGAACAGTAGTGAGTTGGTGGAGCTGAAGAAGCAGGTGGATGAGCTACAGGACAAGGGCTTCATCCGTTCGAGTTCGTCGCCATGGGGTACACCAGTGTTGTTTGTGCCGAAGAAGGATGGGTCAGTACGGATGTGTATTGACTATAGGGCACTCAACAACCTCACGATCAAGAACAAATACCTAATGCCGCAGATCGACGATCTTTTTGACCAGTTGAGCGGAGCTCGGGTATTTTCCAAGATTGATCTGAGGTCAGGATATCACCAGGTGAAGGTGAAGGGGGAGGATATTCCCAAGACCGCTTTCAGGATGCGGTACGGGCAGTTTGAGTTTTTGGTTATGCCGTTTAGGCTAACCAATGTACTAGCAGTGTTTATGAACCTTATGAACAAGGTGTTCCACCAGTACCTGGATCAGTTTGTAGTGGTGTTCATTGACGACATCTTGGTATATTCCAAGACTGAGGAGGAGCACGAGAAGCATTTGAGGATAGTGCTGGAGACTCTCAGAAATGAGCAGCTTTACGGGAAGCTCTCCAAGTGTGAGTTCTTCTTGGACCGGGTGGACTTCTTGGGGCATGTGGTGACTGGAGATGGTATCTCAGTTAACCCCAAGAAGATTGTAGCAGTTGAGGCATGGGCAGCACCGACTTCAGTTGCAGAGATCAGGAGTTTCCTGGGGCTGGCAGGATATTATCGTAGATTTGTGCAGGATTTCTCCCGGGTTGCAGAACCGTTGACTCGGTTGACCCGGAAGGATGCTGAGTATGTTTGGTCAGAGGAGTGTCAGGCAGCTTTTGATGAGTTGAAGAAGCGGCTTACGACAGCTTCGATTCTGACATTGCCTTCAGGATCAGGTGGATTCACTATTTATAGTGATGCTTCACAGAAGGGACTGGGTTGCGTCTTGCAGCAGCATGGAAAGGTGATTGCCTATGCTTCCAGACAATTACGTCCCCATGAGAAGAACTACCCTACCACCATGACCTAGAGCTAGCAGTGATATTTGTTCTGAAGTTGTGGAAGCATTATCTGTATGGAGAGAGGGTGGAGATCTTCACAGATCACAAGAGCTTAAAGTATGTGTTCACTCAGAAGGAGTTGAACATGAGGCAGCGCAGATGGCCAGAGTTGATGAAGGACTTTGACATCCTACTTCAGTATCACCCAGGGAAGGCCAACGTGGTTGCCGATGCCTTGAGTAGGTATCCGACAGCCATGTGTTTGACCATGGATCGACATTTGCTTACAGACTTAGAGAGACTTGGGATTGAGGTGATCGTGCCCAGAGTGCAGATGCAGATGTGGGGCATACAGATTCAGTCAGACTTGGTAGAGAGGATCAAGTCGGCACAGTTTGAGGACGTTGCTCTGCGGTGTCTCCGAGAGCAGGTTCTGTAGGAACGAAATAGTAAAGCGTAATACTCTAGAGGGGGGTGAATAGAGTTGGCAGCTGAATAATGCTAATAAAAAAATGTTAGCAGCACAATCACAGAATATTTATCACAACTAAAATAATGTAAAGGCAAAGTTAAGAGAGCAAACGCAAAGACAGCGATGTATACTGGTATCCCTCTGTTGAGGACTAATCCAGTCGGTAGAACTCTTGCTACCAGTTGAATCCACTATTGGAAAAACCACAAATTTTCTTACGAAGTCCTTGCAACTTCTACAATGCGAGCTTTGATACGAAGAACTCGTCCAACTTCAAATGTGAAGAGGTATTCTTCAATCAAGCCTTCTGATTACAATCTCTCAGAAACTTCTAGACCGCACCGCACTGGCAAATCGACTAAAGGATTGTAACTGGCTTGGGATCTGAAATTGAAAGCTCTAGAAAACTCTTTGGAAGACTGAAAGCTTTAGATATAGAGAAGATTGAAAGTGAATAAGTGAGTTGAAATAATCGAAATTCTTCTCTATTTATAGGAATTCCAAAGACAGACTTCTGACAGAATTCGGGCAGAATTCGGGCAGAACTCTATGAGCAAATCTCGGTCAAATCCGCAACTGCAGGAGGACCAAGTAACAAGGATTCAAAATCACAACGGCCACCAACCGAACTCTGGCCGAACTCTGGCCGAACTCTGGCCGAGTTCTGTCAGGGTTTAGTTAGGGTTTTAAAAAGCTTTTTGGTGATTTTGAAAACCTTTTCGAAAACCTTTTTGTAAACCTTTTGAGAGGTCATTTTAAAAACATTTTGAACTCATTTAAGGGTAGCCTATTTGCCAGTACGACTCGGTGTACAACATATTCCTAGACTCAAATAAAATGAAAAATATATTGCATAAGGAATTACAGACTCGAACAGGCAAACAGATCTTCGGTCTTGAATTCAGTGGATAGCTATTCTTGATCATGTCCAAGAGTCCGAGATGTCCCGACTAGCTTCGTATATCCAGACAAGTTTGATCAATTATTAAAATCAGGTTGACCATATGACCAATGGGCCAACAATCTTCCCCATTTTGATAATTGACAAACTATGAATGATATAACATTAAGCTTGTTCAAAATAACAAAAAGTAGAATTGTTTATATCCTGTATTATCTCAAAAAAATGTTAGATCTTTAATTTTCTCCCCCTTTGTCACTTAGCAAAATAATTGCAAAAGAGAAGGCTCCCCCGCAATCAATGCATAAGTAACAAATAGTGAGAAAATACATAAAAGAAATAAGGCATAAAACTAGAGAAATATCACAGGCATGTATTGTCGCAGAACAGAAAAGCATAGTATCATAGGCAAATTATTTCACAGGCAGTTTTAATGAAAGAAGCAATATAAAGAGATAGTGCTATCATAAACTGAAACTGAAACATAGTGCTAAAAATAAACTGGAATGCCATAAACTACGCATAATCATGTCCATGAAAAAAACAGAGTACTGAAGCAAACTAAAAAAAGTGCTGATAATAATCAAAAAGTACGGATAATAACTTGGAATGTCGGAGTATTTCCAAGTGTACAATAAAATATCACTCAAAATCATATAGTCATATCTCCTCATCATCATCCTCATCATCATCATCAGCTCGACCAGCATGTCCTAAAGGACCAGCTCCAGAGATACCAGCGCCAGAAGGATGAGGAGGGGCGCCAGCATAGAACTCACCAACAAAGTCACAAGGTGGAGCACGGTCAGGATGGTACCAATCATAGGCGTTACCGGGCTGGAAGTAGGCATGAACAGCCTCATCCTCACAGCGGTAACCAGAGAAAGCAGGATCTCTAGGGATGGAACCGGCTGAATGACCAGTCTGGGTGAAACGAAGATCAGCTAAAGAGTTTGCTATCGCCTGATAACGGGTGACGTCACGGAACTCACGCTCGCGAGCCATGTCCGTCATCGAGACGTGCAAAGCAGATAAATGCTGATGTATGCCCTCAAATATCATGCATACTGATGAGGTGGTGGAGGAGGTGCAGTACGAGGAGCAGGAGGTGGAGCTGAAGCAGTCATGCTACGACGAGATAACTGAAGAAACTTGGGCTCAGGGTCCGGAGTACAAGTCGACAGATCGATATCGAAGCGCTGAAAGATGCGTGGAAGAATCATCGCGTAAGAGAGATTTCTATCTCTTGCACGACAACGACCCATCATCTGAATCATGGTCTTAGGGGCAGAAAATGGAATCCCCTTAAGAATGTGGTACATGGCGGACAATTCAAGAGAAGTCACATCATCCTTGGAAGTAGATTTTGGAAGGATAGTGGAATAGATGATGCGATGCAATTCATAGTTAAACAAGTTCAAGTTATTAGCCTTGAACTTTCCAGAGTGTACTCTATCAGGTGCACAGAGTTCCGCTTTGAAACTTGCGAGTGTCGTGCCTTCGGGAAAATCAAATTCAGTGATGTCGACTAGCGGTTCACCTTCGTTAGGGATACCAAGGATCTTCGCTAAGAGGTCATCATCGAAATTGATATCAATACCTCCAACACGAGTGTTCACATCAAAAGTGTTTAATATGAGATTGCAATAAAATAATCTAATGGCATTAGTTGCTATAGGGAAACAGAGTTTAACAAAAAGATGTAACCCTAATACCTCAAAGAAATGGCGGTGGTCAGAAAATACAGTCCATTTGACTGGAGCGCCTGTGCATATGGATCTCATGGAGAAGTCTCCATACCACAGTAGGGCTTGGTCTAGGGTTTGGAAGAAAAACCCGTCGAACGCGCCGTCGCTCGTTTGGACCGGCGAGAAGAGGGAATCCGTAAACGGATGCGAAGATGACCCTTCCTCACTGGGGGTTGTCTTCTTCCTCTTTGAATGATTGAATTTGGGTGCCATTTGTGCAAATTGAAGTAAAAATGCACTAATTGAAAAGTGGAGAAAGATGTGGTTATACCTTCCAAAATTAAAGTATGTCGAAGAGAACGACGAATACCGTACGAATCCAAATTTTGGAATAATTTCACCACATGGATTGGAAGATAGAAGATGGTGAAGAACTAGGGTTCAGGGCTCCTTCGCGGCTGCTGCTGCTGTTATGATGTAGTTTGGAAGCAATGAAGAAGAAAGGCTCTCGGGCTCTGGCTATATAACCTGAAACCCTCAACCGAACTCGGGCCGAATTCGGTCAGCTCTGGCCGAATTCGCCTATGGTTCTTTATAGTTGATTTTTGCCATTCTTTTTCATTATCTCATTTCAAATATATAATTCAAAGATTAGTTATTTTAGCCTTCAATTAACATAATTAATTTATTTTATGAATTAAATATTGTTACACAGCGACTGTCTCAGATTAGCTGTAGGAGTACTGTCCCAGCTGGCGTAGGTTCACCGGGGAACTCTTAAGTACCGCTTCGCTTCAACCGTAGTTGTGGTGACAGACAGACTCTTTATTGGCTTATCTCTAACACAGTTTTTGCGTATTGAGATATAATCATAAAATAAAATTAATTAACATTATTGACGTCTAAAATTCCTAATTCTCGACGTAAATAATTAAAACGATCTTCCGCTAGAGGTTTAGTGAAGATGTCATCTAGTTGATTTTCACTATCTATGTACACAAGGTCTATATCTCCATTTTGATGATGATCTCTAAGAAAATGATGTCGAATCTCGATATGTTTAGTACGAGAGTGACATACTGGATTCTTAGTCAAATTAATAGTACTCGTGTTATCACAGAAAATGGGAATATGTGTGTAAAATAAATTATAGTCTTCCAAGGTTTGTTTCATCCACAAAATCTGAGCACAACAACGTCCTGTGACGATATACTCAGCCTCTGTTGTTGATAGGGCTACAGAATTTTGCTTTTTACTAAACCATGAGACTAAAGCCTTGCCTAAGAAATGACAAGTGCCGCTAGTATTTTTTCTATCAACTTTGCATCCAGCAAAATCTGCATCCGAATAACCAATAAGGTCAAAGGACTTAGTTTTGGGATACCACAAGCCAACAGACGAAGTGCCCTTAAGGTATCGAAAGATACGCTTAACTGCGCACAAATGTGATTCCTTTGGGTTAGCTTGAAAACGTGCACGCAGGTAAACACTAAACATTATATCTGGACGACTAGCAGTTAAATAAGTAAACTACCAATCATACCTCGATACTGACGTATGTCGAATGGCTTGTCTTGTTCATCTGAATCAAGCTTTGTTGAAGTTGCCATTGGAGTGCCAATAGGTTTGACATTGTCCAGATCGAACTTTTTTAGCAAATCTTTTGTGTACTTGGCTTGATTTATGAATGTCCCATTGTTAGTTTGTTTGATTTGCAATCCGAGAAAGAATTTCAGCTCTCCTATCATGCTCATCTCAAACTCATTCTGCATACACTTAGAAAATTCTTGACAGAGAGATTCATCAGTGGATCCAAATAAATCATCAATATAGATTTGTGTTAAAAGAAGTTTGCCATTAAAAGACTTAATAAACAGTGTAGTGTCAACCTTGCCTTTTGAAAAGCCGTTGTCAAGTAGAAAAGAGCTTAGACGATCATACCAAGCACGAGGGGCTTGTTTTAAACCGTATAAGGATTTCTTCAACTTGAAAACATGATCAGGGTTTTTAAAATCTGTGAAACCTGGAGGTTGTGCTACAAAAACTTCTTCTTTTATAAAATCATTTAAAAAAGCGCTCTTGACATCCATTTGAAATAGTTTAAAATCATGAAATGCAAATGCACATAACATGCGAATGGATTCTAATATCGCAACTGGGGCATAAGTCTCATCGTAGTCGATACCTTCTTCTTGATTGTATCCTTGAGCTACGAGTCGAGCCTTATTACGAGTCACTAAACCATTCTCATTTAGTTTATTTCGAAATACCCAACGGGTGCCAATGACCAGACGATCAATAGGCTTGGGAACAAGTTCCCAAACTTGATTCCGTTCAAATTGGTTTAATTCCTCTTGCATAGCATCTATCCAAAAACTATCACTACATGCTTCATCAATAGTTTGGGTTCTAGCTGTGAAATAATGCAACACTAGAAATAATATCTCTACTGGATGTACGAGTACTTACACCTTTGGTAATGTCACCAATTACCAAATCCGTTGGATGATCAGCAGTAAATTTTAATCTTTTCGGCAGGCTCTGAAGGTAGCTGGTTCCTGGATCTTCTCTAGGAGGATCAGCTAGTGTTGAGCTTGGTTGAGAATCAGCTGTTGTTGAGCTTGGTACAGTTGGATCTTCATTATTGTCATCGATAGTCATTTGATCAGTTCATCAAAGGTGACGTTGATTGACTCTTCGATGATCATGGTTCGTTTGTTGAAGACTCTGTATCCTTTGCTCTTGGCCGCATAACCTAAAAATTACCTTCATCGACCTTTTCGTCAAACTTTCCCAAATTGTCTTTTGTATTAAGAATAAAACATTTACAACCAAATATTCTAAAGTAAGAAACTGAAGGAATTCTATCAAACCATAACTCAAATGGAGTCTTCTTCGATTTGGGTCGAATTAGAACTCTATTGAGAACAAAGCAAGCTGTATTGACAGCTTCAGCCCAGAAATATTTGGGTAGACTAAACTGGTTTAACATTACTCTGGCCATTTCGGATAGAGTTTTGTTCTTACGTTCCACAACTCTATTTTTTGTGGAGTCCTAGGGCAGGAGAACTCGTGTACAAAATCGTGTGTGTCACAAAAATGCTCAAACTCTGCATTCTTGAATTCGCCACCATGATCGCTTCTAATACGAGTGATCATGTAACCTTTTTCATTCTGTACTTTTTTGCAAAAGGCGACAAATTTGGATAATGCATCATTCTTGCGTGTCAAGAAGTATACCCACGTGTATCTAGAGAAATCATCTACAATTACAAAAGCATAAAGCTTACCTCCGAGGCTAGCAACTCTGCTAGGACCAAATAAGTCCATATGAAGCAATTGTAGAGGTCTAGTAGTACATACTGCATTTACTGACTTGAATGTGGATCTGGTAGCTTTGTTCTTTTCATATTGGCTGCATACCGAATCCTTCTTGAATGTAATGTCCGGTAAACCGCGTACTAGCTTCTTTGTGGATAATCTTGATATTGTGTCCATATTTGCGTGACCGAGTCTCATATGCCACAGATGACTCCCATCGCTTTTAGCCATTAAGCATCTACCTGAAATGTTAGTTTCTTCCAACAAATAGAAAACATATATGTTGTCTTCCCTGATACCTTCAAAGACAGTATTACCAGTTGAGCTATCAACTATAATACATTTGTCTTTGCCAAAGTTGATGCCATAACTATGATCAGCCAAATGACTTATGCTGAGTAGATTATGTTTCAACTCGGTAACCAGACAGACATCTTTAATAACAGAATAGGGAGACTTACCAATATCACTGATACCAATAATATATCCTTTCAAGTTATTACCGAAGGAAATATAGCCTTCCTTCTTTTTTTTCGACAGTGTTGCAAATAATGTAGCGTCACCGGTCATATGTCGTGAACAACCGCTATCGAGGATCCATTTACTTTAGCATGTGAAGGGTGTTCCACCTACAAAATAGTTTGTAGATGAAACTTTTGGTACCCATTTCTTGTAGGGTCCTGAATTGTTAGCTTTTGGTATCCATGCATAAATATTTAAATCAACAAACTTTCTCATTCTACATGCAGATAAAATATGACCAATGAGGCCACAATAATGACATTGTGCATGTCGAGTGTTGAAAGCTGAGTGGTGTGCATGATTGGTAGGTTTAGGTTTTCTAGTATAGAAGAAAGCATGCCTATAATCCTCTTTGGGCTTAACCTTTTGGGGTAAAGGTTTGATAGGGTTAGGTCTGACAGTGTTTGGCTTGGGAATGTTCCGATTTTTCGGTAAGTGACACGTGTTAGGGTAGGAAGCAGCAGTCTCAGGCTATTTTCCTAACCTAATTTCCAATCTTTTGGAAGTGTCATACAACTTAGTATAATCAGAAGTGAGTGATTCCATTCTGATTTGTGCACATCGAAGACTTTTTTTCTCTATAGAAAGTTCTTTTTGAGTTGGTCAATAATTTTGTCTTTCTCTTCAGATGACTTGGTAGTCTCGTGTAATAAGAGCTTTATAGAAGAAAGTTCACCAGACTCACTAACATTATTTCTAACCTCAGCTAGTAGGTCGGTAAGTCTACCTATTTCACCTTTGTACTCTTTGAGTACCTTCTTAGAGGTCTGATACTTGCTACGCAGTTTTCTGTAATCAGTCATCAGGTCACTGAAGGCATCTCCTAATTGCTCAAAGGTGAAGTCATCATAAGTATCAACTATAGGTTCAGTAGGTACCTGATCGGATGCCATAAAGCATACGTTGCAGCGTCTTCTGATTGTTCGTCTACTGAGTCGCTGGCTTCACTTTCATGCCATATGCTGGTGTTGGCATACTTCCGTGATGTTGATCTTTTCAGGTTCTCTTTTTCATACCTGTTGCTCTTCTTGCTTGATGATGAGTTTGTAGGACAATCTTTCTTCATGTGTCCCTTCTTCTTGCAGCCGTAGCAGACAGTGTCATCTTGATACCAGTTGTTGCTGCTGTTGTTTTCTTTGGCTCTCTTCTCATATCTCATGAATCTTTTGAATTTTCTTGCTAGGAGTGCTTGATCTTCAGCATCAGATTCACTGCTGTCTGAGTCACCTTCAGCAGCTTTTCTGTGCTGAGCCTTGAAAGCGATCTTCTTCTCCTTTGGTGCAGGCTCTTCAAAATCTTGTAGCTCCAGTTCATGAGTGAGTAGCTTACCCATGAGTACTTCGAGGGACATAGTTGTGAGATCGTTCCCTTCAATGATTGCAGTAGCCTTTGGAATCCAGTTCTTGGTGAGAGCTCGCAGGAGTTTGCGAATCTTTTCACGGTTACTATAATCTTTACCTAGGGAGGACAAAAGATTTACAATATTCAAGAACCTCTCGAACATCTGAGTAACTGTTTCGTTGGGCTTCATCTTGAACACCTCAAACTCTTGAGTAAGTCTGCTGACCTTTGATTCTTTGACTTGAGTCGTGCCTTCATGTGTGACTTCAAGTAGCTTCCACACTTCATTAGCCGTTGTGCAGATAGACACCCTGTTAAATACAGTTCTGTCTAAAGCACAAAAAAGAGCATTAATGGCACGTGCGTCAAGACTGGCCCTTTTCTTTTCTTCCTTTGTATATCTGCTATGGAGTTTTTCAACTAAAACTCCATCAACATTTATACGAGGTGGCTTTTGATAGCCATTAAGAACAATGGACCATAAATCAAAGTCAAGTAATTTCAAGAAGAAACTCATCCATATTTTTCAATAGGTATAGTTTGTACCATCAAACAGTGGGGGTCTGTTTGTGGCCTGGCCTTCACTTGTGAATTTCACAGTTGCCATGTGTTGTGTTGTGATCTATATAATAGTTAATTAAAAATGAATAAATAATTGCACTGTTACCTTGCTTTACCTGTAACACCCGCTCTGATACCAATTGTAGGAACGAAATAGTAAAGCGTAATACTCTAGAGGGGGTGAATAGAGTTGGCAGCGGAATAATGCTAATAAAAAATGTTAGCAGCACAATCACAGAATATTTATCACAACTAAAATAATGTAAAGGCAAAGTTAAGAGAGCAAACGTAAAGACAGCGATGTATACTGGTATCCCTCTGTTGAGGACTAATTCAGTCGATAGAACTCTTGCTACCAGTTGAATCCACTATTGGAAAAACCGTAAGTTTTCTTACGAAGTCCTTGCAACTTCTACAACGCGAGCTTTGATACGAAGAACTCGTCCAACTTCAAATATGAAGAGGTATTCTTCAATCAAGCCTTCTGATTACAATCTCTCAGAAACTTCTAGACCGCACCGCACTGACAAATCGACTAGAGGATTGTAACTGGCTTGGGATTTGAAATTGAAAGCTCTAGAAAACTCTTTGGAAGACTGAAAGCTTTAGATATAGAGAAGATTGAAAGTGAATGAGTGAGTTGAAATGATCGAAATCCTTCTCTATTTATAGGAATTCCAAAGACAGACTTCTGACAGAATTCGGGCAGAATTCGGGCAGAACTCTATGAGCAAATTTCGGTCAAATCCGCAACTACAGGAGGACCAAGCAACAAGGATTCAAAATCACAACGGCCACCAACCGAACTCTGGCCGAACTCGGTCTGAGTTCTGTCAGGGTTTAGTTAGGGTTTTAAAAAGCTTTTTGGTGATTTTTGAAAACCTTTTTGTAAACCTTTTTGAGAGGTCATTTTAAAAACATTTTGAACTCATTTAAGGGTAGCCTATTTGCCAGTACGACTCGGTGTACAACATATTCCTAGACTCAAATAAAATGAAAAATACATTGCATAAGGAATTACAGACTCGAACAGGCAAACATATCTTCGATCTTGAATTCAGTGGATAGCCATTCTTGATCATGTCCAAGAGTCCGAGATGTCCCGACTAGCTTCGTATATCCAGACAGAGTTTGATCAATTATTAAAATCAGGTTGACCATATGACCAATGGGCAAACAGGTTCGAGCAGGATCGCTGGAGGACGAGTTTTCTCTTGCAGAGGATGGTGCCTTGAGGCACAGTTCCAGATTATGTGTGCCCAGCGGAGAGCTCAGGGAGCAGGTTATGCAGGAGGCCCACAGATCTCAGTACTCTATACACCCGGATGCCAACAAGATGTCCCGAGATCTGAGAGAGCATGTTTGGTGGTCCGGGATGAAGCGGGAGGTGGCTCGCTTCGTGGCTAGGTGCTTGGTCTGTCAGCAGATCAAGGCAGAGAGGCAGAGACCCGGTGGATTGTTGCAGCCGCTGCCCATTTCCGAGTGGAAATGGGAGCATATCACTATAGACTTCGTATCAGGATTACCGCGTACACCAGGAGGGAAAGACGCAATTTGGGTTATCGTTGACAGGTTGACTAAATCGGCCCACTTCTTGCCAATCAAGGTAGGTACGTCTACAGAGAGACTGGCGGAGATGTATATACGACAGATAGACAGGATTCACGGGGTTCCGGTCAGCATCATCTCAGATCGGGATAGTTGCTTTACTTCCCATTTCTGGAGGAGTCTGCAGATTAGCTTGGGCACTCAGCTCATGTTTAGTACTGCATACCACCCCCAGACGGACGGACAGTCAGAGCGGACTATTCAGACACTTGAGGATATGCTGCGGACGTGCGTCCTGGACTTTGGAGGTTCCTGGGAGGATCATCTACATTGGTGGAGTTTGCTTACAATAATAGTTTCCAGGCCAACATTGAGATGTCACCTTTCGAGGCTCTGTACGGGCGTAGGTGTCGTACACCCTTATCTTGGGATGACGTTGGTGAGCGAGCTATACTGGGGCCAGAGATGGTTGTTGACGCAGCCGAGAAGGTAAAGCTCATCAGGGACAGACTTCGCGTGGCGCAGGACAGACATCGGCACTGGGCCGGTAGCCACCGGAGGCCGTTGGAGTTTGAGGTACAGATTAGAGTAGGATTAGATTTAGGTTTGTTTGTTTGTGATTTTTGATCATGTTTGTTTATCATAATTAATTGAGACCTTGCTTGTGATTAGCTCGGAGACCAGGTTTTCTTGAGGATATCTCCGACTCGTGGTACGATACGTTTGGTGGAGACAGGAAGCTTAGTCCGCGCTTCATCGGCCCTTTCGTTATCAGCGACAGAGTCGGTGACGTGGCATACAGGCTAGACTTGCCACCTACACTAGTGGGAGTTCACAACGTATTCTACGTATCACAGTTAAGACGGTACGTGGCTGACCCTAGCCATGTGCTCGATCATTCGGAGATTGAGGTTGGACCTACTCTCAGTTATCCAGAGCAGCCTGTGGCGATTATGGATCGTCGGGAGAAGGTTCTGAGGAACCAGGTGATACCCCTGGTACGTGTCGCATGGAGGCATCATTCTCCAGGAGAGTCTACCTGGGAGCGAGAGGATGAGATGCACGAGCGTTACCCATATCTTTTTGGACCTTGAGGTATACTTTCTATCCTTCTCATCAGTTGCATTTCGCCTTTCAATTTCGAGGACGAAATTCTTTTAAATAGGGTAGATTTGTCACTACCATATATCTAGTTTGAGGGTATTTTTGTCATTTTTGGGGTTATTTGAATTTATTAGAATTTATGAGAATTTTTAGGATTTATTTTAGAATTATTTGAATGAAGGTTGACTAGGTTGACTTTGACTAGCTTTGACTTGGTGACCTAACCCTAGTTGAGTTTGGACTTGGTTAGATTGAGACCCTAGGTTAAGTTAAGTTAACCATACTCTAGTTATTAGAATCAATTAGGATTATAGAGTTAGAATAGAAGACATTAGACACAAGTCATGACTTGTGATTGAACATTGATTAATGACTAGCCATCCATTAGCCATGTGAACCTAGCCCTAACCCAATCCCTACTTTGGCCGACCACATAAACCTAGACCTAGGGATTCCCTCCTTATAAATATTCTCCTAGAAATTAGGGCTAGCCTCTTAGGAAGAACAAAGCTTTGGAAAGAGGTGAGTTTCCATCTTCACAAATCCCTAGAAATTCCATTTTAGCTCCATTTTCCCTCAAACAAATTGCAATGGGTTTTAAATGAGGTGTTGTTGTTGTTGTTATTTATTTTTCTCAGATTCTTACCAATTTGGAGAAGTTTGCTAGCAAGAGGAACCCCCCCCCCCATTTGAGACTTTTCTTGTATTTGGTCACCTATAGGTAAATCTATGTAAACTTCATTAAATTCTGAATTTCTTTGCATAGAGACCTAGATCTAGGTGTCCCTAGCTAACCCTAAGGTTTTGTGTCATTTTGGACCCATTTCGTGTCCGTATCGGACACTATCCGACCTAGGTTCAAGGTGTTTGATGAAATGCCCCAATGGGCATTTCGTATTGATTTTCGAATTGTGTTTAAATAGAAATTATTATTTTGATGTCGCTTACATGTTTGTAATCGACTGAGGTAATTTTGGTTTGGTGTCGTGTCTGTTTGGACACAGGGACACATCCGCGCACGCTCGGGACTGCCTGCCCTACTGTTCGGGGGCTGTACCGAACACGACACGCGGCAACTAGACACGAGATTCGACACACCCCATGGGGCAGTGACTGATACCCCACGTGTCAAGTTTCAGGGGCCCACGTAGCGTGTCGAAGGAGTAATCATCGTCGCACTGGTTGTACACTGATGGTTCGATCTGTGTTTTGGGGTTCGGACACGGCTTTGTAAGTCGGACACGGCGACACTTGGGTGCGATTCAGGGTGTGTCAGACCTAGACTAACCCTAGGCGTACCTACTGACACGAGCACGTGTCCTAGCTCGTGTCATGTCGTGTACACGAAACGCATGAACATGTGCTCTGCACAGCGTGTTAAACGTGCACTGTAGGTGCTCGATTCATGCTCTGTGGCTTAGACACGCGCTGTGTCACATTGTGTTGGACACGAATCCACCTAGGAGACACGAGCACTTGTTGTTCTTTAATTACCAACCCTTGGTTCTGTATTTTAGTTCGATTTTAAATCAAAATTTGCATTTACCCAACTGTTCTGATACCAGTTCCTGTATCCTGAATTCCTTGTATTTCCAGATTTTAAATCATGAACTTTGTCACCTATTTAACCTCTCTAAATGTTGTTAACAGATTGGTTTTAGTTCCTAAATTGATTCTCCTATACATAAACTAACTGTATGTTAATTTTGGGCATGTTTGGTTTGGTTTTGAATTCAAATGGGATTGATGAACTGTGGGGACTGAAACTGGTTCAGTTTCATTAACTGATAATGCATTGATTTCCTTTCCTTCATATTTTCCTGAGATTGGATTATAGGGACTGTTTTGTGAGTATTGAATTGATTTATTTCCTTTCTTTTTCTGTCCAGAATTGGACTGCTCACTGATTCTCTCTATACACACTGAATTGATATGCAATGGGTTCTTTTCCTTCTCTTTCCTGTTATATTTTCAGTCCTCTACACTCACCTCACTGTCCAGTTCACACACACACACTGATTTCCTCACAGCCTAACACACACATCTACACACATTGCTCTCTCTCTCACTCACAGTTTACACACACACATAGTCACTCACTTCATATACACACATATTGCCTCTCTAACACACACACACATGGACTCCCTTGACACATAGACACACACTCATGCTTTCCTACCCTCTCTATATGCATAATGTATGTTAAGTGTATATATATCAATTTAAGTAGTGTAGCTATATATAGTAATGTATATAGAGTATTGAGCCTATATATATAATATATATATATATATAATATATATATATTATATATATATATATATATATATATGTATGTGATGTTTCCTAATTAAATGTACTATAACCTATGTAATGTACATTATAGGTAATATGTAGGAATGCAATATAAATATGTATCTATATATATATCCTTGTGATGCATAGATTAGGTAGCCTATAGCCTATAGCTATGGCTCATTGCCTAAGGGTATGTGTGAATGCCAACTAACATGTGTAGTTGGTTTGGATAGCCTTGTAGTGTTGTGTACTAGCTAGTGTAGATGGAGTGACCTAGTATAGACTAATGTAGACTAGTATAGGCTAGTTTGACCTAATTTAGAATTGTTTGACCTAGTTGACCATAGTTGACCTAGATTTGACTTCTTGGTTGACCAAGGTTGACCAAGAGTTGACTTTGGCCTAGATTGACCTAGATTCATCTAGAATGTATTGAATTGCATATTGTTATCATTTTAGACTTGTTGTGACTTATGCTGTTCTGATTAGGAGCCAGACACCTCTCCTCGGACAGTACATTTCATCCGGACACTCAGATACCAGGCAAGTACATTCTCTGATCATTTCATATCCTGCTTAGAATTATTTTCCTGCTTTAAATTACTTTACTTGTTACTGTCACGTTGGTCACACGGATTGGTACTATATGGATCCCTTCTTGAGATATTATCCTTAGGGAGCATCAGGTACTACATGTTCTGTGCGTTTCACTTACATGGCGAATCACTATGCTTCATTGGTTCATTGATCACTTGTGACATATACTCTTATGATCACAGAGTCTCCTTGAATCCTTATTCCATTTACTGGGTATCCTAGAATCTCCTAGAATCCCCATTTATGGGACATCCATGTATCACCCTTCGGGGGCCTTTGCATGGAATCATAACATAACCTGGTTGGATCCTTGTGTATTGATTGGGGGTACGGGGGAGTAGAAGTAGACATGTGAATAATACCCAAGTAGTATCTCATCAGAATCTTTCCATAGTGTCATCTGAATCTCCTATGCCATTTACATGTCTATATTGTACTCTGACTCACTAGCCACTGTTAGTCTCTAGTTATAGTAGATATTTCTATTACAGCTCTCTCTTCTTTACATACTGTATTTCATTCAGTACCTTTATCTTACTTTACTGCATGATTATATTTCTAACCTGCTATGAACTGTTGAGATGTACTGTGCTCCCTCCTGTCCTGACTGGACCTGTTGAAAATATTACAGAGGACGAGGAGGAGGCCTGTCTGGATACCTTCTACGGGGCAGCCCTAGACGACACTTGCGAGCTAGACCCTCAGAGGACCCAGCTCTAGCAGTGGACATCACCCCTATTGCCTAGACTAGCTTAGTTAGGCCTTATCTTATTTTAGGTTGTCTTGAGACTGTTTAGCTAGACTTTATTTCTGTTCAGAGATTCTGAGTTGTATATATTCTTTCATATTCAGTAGCTGAGTTTGTACTCTGAGTATTTGCTGGGATATTATCTTAGACTAATTTATCATCTGTATTTTCTTGAGTTCTATATCATATCGTGCTATCTCTTCCTTAGTTGTGATTGAGTTTATTTACTGCTATGTCACCCCCACTCGGGGAGTATAAACTGTCTAGAGTTATATTGTTAGATGTTGTGACTTAGGACAGCGTTCTACTGCCGATACTGCGGCGTAGGCTGGACGTACCCATGTCTCGTGCCCTTACTCTAGGGTGCGGGTCGTGACATGTTTGCTCATGGATGGGTGGAATACTGTGATCGATGCGCTTCCTGCATCAGTTCATCTCTCAAGTCGCCAGTGGGCACGCAAAGTCTTGTGTCGTGCCTCAATGCTCTGTCATCTGCTATCGAAAAGTCGTCAAGTGTTCCTGCTAACACTTGGTCTCTAAGTCTGCAAAGTGCATCATCTTGAAACTGAGTCTCCTTGATTCTGTCTATCAGACTGGACTGCACTTACAAATGCAATATTGGTGCATCAACTCCTGGTACAATAGCTTCTCGTCCCATCTTTTTCGTTTCTTTCTCTGGCGGAACAATCTCCAATCCAAGCTTTTCCATGTCTTCAAGTAAATACTGGTCCGTTGTCAAGAACATTGCCATTGGGTATCGGCTAAGTGCATTGGCAACTACATTAGCCTTTTCCGGATGGTATTGCAGATTGATGTCAAAATCTTTCATAAGCTCCAACAGATAGTGCTTCCAAAGCTTCAGGGCGAAGATGACTGCTGCAAGTTCCAAATCATGTATAGGGTAGTTCTTCTCATGAGTCCGTAACTGCCAAGATGCATAAGCAATTACTTTTTCGTGCTGCTGAAGAACACAACCCAAGCCCTTACCGAAAGCATCACTATAGATCAAAAATCCACCGGTGCCTGAGGATAGTGATAAGATCGACGTTGTTCTAAGCCTCTTCTTCAGTTCCTCGAAAGATGTCTGGCAAGCCTCAGTCCAGACGAACTCCTCGTTCTTTCTTTTTAGCTTCGTCATAGGTTCAGCTATCCTGGCGAAGTCCTTCACAAACTTCCTATAGTAACCTGCTAAGCCCAGAAAGCTCCTAATTTCTGCAACTAAACCTGGTGTCGACCACTTTTCGATGACCGCTATCTTCTTCGGATCCCCTGAGATGCCATCTCATGTGACAACGTGACCCATAAAGTCTACCTTGTCCAAGAAAAACTCACACTTGGATAGTTATTCATACAGCTTCTCCTGTCACAGAGTCTCTAAAACTATCCGTAAGTATTCCTCGTGTTCTTTCGGGTCTTCGAATAGATCAGGATGTCGTCAATGAAAACAAAAACAAACTGATCCAAGTATTTGTGGAAGACCTTGTTCATGAGATTCATGAACATTGCAGGGGCATTGGTAAGACCAAATGGCATGATCAAAAATTTGTGCTGTTCGTACTTGGTGAATGTCGTTTTGGGTATATCTTCTTCTCTTAACCTTGACTTGGTGGTAACCGATTCTGAGGTCTATCTTCGAAAATACCTTTGATCCACTCAATTGATCGAAAAGATTGTCGATTTGAGGCAAATGGTATCGGTTCTTGATAGTGATATTATTCAGAGCCGGTAGTCTATGTACATTCGGACAGTTTCGTCCTTCTTGGGCACAAATAAGATTGGTACTTCCCAGGGTGAAGCACCACTCCTGATAAATCCCTGAGCCTTAAGCTCGTCGATCTGGTCCTTCATCTCCTTGGACTCCTTGGGATTTACTCGGTAACAACATTGTAAGATAGGTAAAGAGCCGGGTACGAGGTCAATAGAGAATTCCATATCTCGGTCAGGAGGAAATCTTGGAAGTTTATCGAGGAAGATGTCTAAGAATTCTGCTATAATAGGGTAAAGGGGTAAGGGGTCCGATCTCCTCGATGATGGATGAGTACCTGACACTCCTTATGCTCTATGGTACTCTAACAACCTCGAACTCGGGTTCTCCAGGTGGACTAAAGATGACACTACCTCGGTGATAGTCTACCAGGACATGCTGCTCACTCTGCTAGTCCATTCGTAAGACAAATCATAATTGGGTAGTGGCATATAAGGAGTGGTGCAAGGAATTTGTGGCCTGAGATGGTGATAGGACAGGTACAAGTCTCGGTGATTAGTATTGGGTCCTCCGCCAGTCATAGCTCTACATATCCTCTTACTAAAGCCAGTGACTAAATGGTGTGTAGAAATAAAGTTTGAGTATATAAAGCAATGAGATGCTCCAGAATGAAATAATGCTAGGACAGGATGTGTACGAAGTAAAATGGAACCTCTAATAACGTCTCCAGTTGGTTCTGGATCCGGCTCCTTTACTACCTAGGCAAAAGCTCGTCCGACTCTCTGTTGATGCTGGCTGAATTACTGCTGATGGGTAGGAAGTGGAGCCCTCTTCTGTCTTGCTCCAGTCCGAATGAACGTTGTAGGATAGTCCTTCACTTGATGGATGGCAAACCCACAAGATAGGCAGTGTCCCAACCTCTTCTTGCAGATGTCTGTATTGTGTCTGGGCCTCTTGCAGTAGGCGCAGATGGGTGCTTTCTGCTTCTAGTGCTGGGGTACTTTGTTAGGCGTCCTGGCCTGCTAATGAGGTTACTGGGGTTGAGGAGGCCTATGATTGTTGGCTTCTTAGAATTGCCCTAGAATTTGCTAGATCTCGGGAAGTCTTTTGGGACGAGCAGACGAACTGGCCTCAATTCCCCGTAACACCTTTAGCATCTTCTCATAGGTTTGGCCACCATTTGTAGTAACTAGGGTACGAAGCTCCTCTCGTATTATGTAACGAAATCTCTGGGCACGGTCTGCGGGGTCTGCTACCTGGAAGGTGGCAAATCGGCTAAGTCGACTGAAGTCTGCTGCGTACTCGTCGATTGTACGGTTCTTTTTTTTTAAGTCTTGGAATTTCCTCCCAACATGTCACGACCCGCACCCGGATATACGGATAGGAATACGTGGGCCACGCCCAGCCTACGCCGCAGTATCGACGGTAGAACGCTGTCTAGTACCCAATAAATATACACTATATCTAGAAGGTCCATGAACTAAAAATGTACTCAATCACAACCCAATATCTAAAGGAGATAAGACAGGAAAGATAACTAAGGCACAAGAACAATCAGAAACTACTAGAAGGAACCATAAGACAGGAAAATAAAGAAGGAAAAACAAGACAAACTAAGGATAACTACCAGGCAACTCACATAGAAGATTAGTGAGATCCACCTCAGCTAGCAACATCATGAAGTCTAATAATGGCATAACAACTCCTAAAATATTATCAACGTATCCAGTCAGGATGGGAACGAGTACAAAACTAACAACAGTTTCATAGTATTGACAAATGCTGTAAGAGACAATCATAATGGAATACAAGATGATATATCAAGACTGTAAGTGAAACAGGATATATAAACTAGAAATCATGTCAAGGTGAATCATGTAAGGAAAGTAAGCTGAACTGTAATATGTAACTGATGTAATAAATGTAAAATTTGCCTCGAATATTATAGCATAATATGATCAGTAAGGGTCAAGATCAGGCTTCCAGTCGACCGGCTACAAGTACGTGGACTCGGCCCGGCCGGGATGGCAAGCTATGGAGCAAGTAGTAGCACAGGTCAGGCTATACCCATCGTGAGGTGAGGGTATAGCTATGATACAAGTAGTAACTCAAGATGGACATTGATCACACTATCTATAAAATTCCCCATTCTCCGAATAGTATACGGATCCGGACATAACACATCATGGCACGAGATTCCCTAAGAAGGTAGCTACTCCTTCTCAGGAATCGGTGTCAATACAAGTACAAGAACAAGATCGAGCAAGTACCAGTATCCCAAGAAAATCTAAGAATGATATCTCATGACAGGAATCCGGTATATACTAGTCCGTGTACCATCGTGACGAGAATCAAGTAAAACACTATAACTGAATTAGATATAAAAAATATCAAGACAAGGAACTACTATCAGAGAATGTACTCGCCTGCGTTCCTGAGCTGTCAAATGGGGTCAGTGCTCAGAGTGATGCCACGGACCTAAAGATAAGATATATATATATAGCTAATTAGGGTTCAACAGTGTTAGGCTTGATTCTATAGTATAAGCTACACAATCTAGGTCAGACTCAGTCAACTAAGTCAAACTAGGTCACACTGAGTCACATTAGGTCAAACTAGGTCAATGGTTGACATACAGTTGACTTTTGGTCAACTGGTCAACTTTAGTCAACTCTGGTCAACTTTAGGTTAAACTAGGTCAAATGTTGACTCTACATTCGACGTTCAGTCAAAGCAGTCAACCATGGTCAAATAGGGTCAAGGCTAGTCTCTATAAACATCTACATGGTCAACATATCAATTTCAGTGATGGTGACATCACTGGAATCGATGGATCTCAAAATACAAACAAAAGAGAAAGATTATATAATAGGGTAAAAACCTACAGATGTTGTCGGATGGTGAAACAACCATCACCAACGTGTCCAGAATGGTCGAAATAGCTAAAATAGCCTGCCCATAAGTCCAATTTAGACACAGGGGTAAAAAGGTAATTTCGAATCAAAACGGTGTCCGTGTCGGACCCGCTTTGTACCAAAAAATGTGCTAAAATAAAAGTGCACTAATTTTAACAAATTATATGTCCACGAATCCAGAATGACGATACGAACTCAATGGTATATCCGAAATTGGATTCCGATGACCCGATCTCAGATTGGTCCGTTGACCCGGATACTGGAATCCGATTTGCACGGAAAAGCATGTCGGAGCTAATGTCTTCAAATCTCAGTCAATTATATGTCAACGAGTCCAGAATGACGATACGAACCCAACGGTATATCCAGAATTGGATTCCGATGAACCGATCTCAAAATGACCCGTTGACCCGAATATTGGTATCCGACTTGTACCGAAAAGCGTGCCGGAACCAATGTCCACTAAATCCTAGAAAATTATATGTCAACGAGTCCAGAATGATGACACGAACTCAACGGTATATCCAGAATTGGATTCCGATGAGCCGATCTCAAAATGACCCATTGACCCGGATATTGATATCTGACTTGCACCGAAATGCGTGTCGGAACCAATATCCACTAAAACCTAGCAAATTATATGTCAACGAGTCCAGAATGACGACACGAACTCAACGGCATATCCGGAATTGGATTCCGATGAGCAGACGTCAAAAAGTCCCTGTTGACCCAGACTGTGGGGCCCGCTTTGTATCGAAATACGTGCCAGGGCCCACGTCCTCTAAATCTAACAAACTTTATATGAAAACATGCCAGAACGGAGCCACGAGTCTACTGATGGTTTCAGAAATTGAATCCGAAGTCCCAGTTTCAAAATTAGGATTTTACAACTTGGAAATTACGAATTTGGACGGCCAACTTTGACGTCGAATTCAACCAATCAAACGTGCTCACAATGAAACAAAACTTAAAGGATAGGAAGATGGTTATACCAGCTACACATAGAAACCAGTGGCACGCCAGATGGAGCTGCGACAGAGGAGATACGATCCGACAAAGTTGGCTCCGCAAAATTGTCCAAAAATAACACAATTTAAATGGTCAACTTGGTGGCCGGTTTTGATGTATCAAATGATAAAATTAACGGTTGAAATTGGAGGTGAGTGAAGAGCTATATACCAAGATTGTGAAGGAGCAAAGAGTTCATCGATCCAACGATTGGATTGCCTAAAAAACACGTACAAAGTTGTTGTCTCGAGACGCGTATTCTGGCCTCTCCAACACGCGCGTCATGACGGGATTTCGGTCCCGAAGTCGAAATCGACTTCCCGTCGAACTGGTCGCTGCCGGGGTGGTGCGCGGAGGTGCATGGGAGTTCGCCGGAGGCATGGGGAGCTCGCGATGGCGGGGGTCGGCCACGCGACGACGCGCGGAGGCCGCGACAGAGCGCGTGCGCGCGCTGCTACTGCGCACACTGCTACTGCGCATACTGCTGTTGCTGCTTCTTGCTGCAGCTGGGCTGCTGCATCCCCTCGCACGGCGGCGCGGGGAGTCTAGGAGGGGGCACGGCATACGACGGTGGTGGCTGTGGCAGCGTGCGGCGTACGGTAGTGGTGATGGTTATGGAGATGGTGGTGCTTGTGATGGTGGAGGTGGTATTGATGATGGTGTTGGTGTGGGTGGGTGATGATGGTGGTATAGGTCATGGTGTTGGTGTGGAAGAAGAAGAAGAATGGAGGGAGAAGGGTATCGGCCATGGAGGGAGGAGGAAGGAGGGAGGTAGCTGTTGAGAGAGGGGAGAGAGAGTGAGATTTGTGTGTGTGTGTATATGTTATATATAGAAAGAGAGAGAGAAAGGGATATTTGAGAGAGAGGTCGGTTAGAGAGAGGGAGGTGGGTGTGAGCTGTAAAGGAGGGTGAGGGGGGTTGTGTGTGTGTTTTGAAGAGAGATAAAGGGAGATGGTGATGGGGTGATGTGAGATGAGGAGAGAGAGAGAGAGAGTTATATATATATATATATATATATATATATATATATATATATATATATATAGAGAGAGAAATAAGATATTTATATAAAATAGGAATATTTTTAGTAGAGAAAATGCAAATACAATAGTGGGGTGTATGGGTAGTCATGACAGGGGTCACATAAAATCTGGTTGGGCGTTGGATCCGGTTCGGTCAAGTTTGGACAAGCTTAGGGCCAAGATTTAATTAAAATAATAATTTAAACCAATTAAAATCACGGATGAAATGGGAGCACAAGGGAGATCAATTCGATGGCACGCAAGTGGCACGTGCATAGTGGACTCAAAACAGGCCAGGGCCATATATTGGGTCGAGTGGATTGGACCGATGTCGGGCCCGAAAATTAAGTTGGAAGTGAGCACAAATTACGACATACGATAAATTGGTCTAAATTGACCCGAAAGTTGTGCGATGCAAATGGAGCACAAGGAAACAAGTTGAGTGGGACACAATGTATCAACATGAAGATAATCTCGTCTACTATAAACTTCAAGAATCTAAATATGACAATAGAGTCCATAACTAAGGTATACACCCTATAATCATGTCATCTAGATTCCTTACCACGCCAACCGGTATGGCTGTAAGAGAATCTAAATGCCATAACTAGGATAGTATATCCAAAATCAGGCTCCATGTCTTGTCAGGCTAGCTAAATGACTACGATAAATTCTAAATTCCATAAATAAAGTAGACATTTATCGTTCTCATCGTCCTCATCAAATATGTTTATCAGAATATCTTAACTCAATCCAGAGAAACTCTTCAAACAGAATCAAATCGAATTCAACAATGAACGAACATCAAGATTTAAAATTCAACAACGAATCAAGATAAGTAAATGGAAACTAGCAGAAACAGATTCCGAGATAGGATTTAGAAGAAAATTCGCAGGAGATGTCCAAAGGTACTATCTAGGTCAAGATAAAAGGAAATCATTGGAATATATCTAAAACAATCTCAACTGATATGAGACTGGCAAATCATATTCTTGTCATCCTAGAAGATATATAAGTTCAACTTATACCTTCTCTCTGGGGTCCAAAACATTCCAAGAAAGAATAAAGTTGATAACGGACAGATGTTTCAGAAATCAGGACGGACAGAAATAAATAGAAAAAGTTTCGAAAGTTTGAAAAAAGATTCCCAGGGGTCATCCTGGGAATCTACCAAGAGTTTCCTAATATGTGACTGAGTACCAATTCCTAAAATATTATGACTCAACCTTAATCCTAGGACAGGCTCGTAGTAGTAAGATAAGCTCAAGTACCACCACGACTTCGCATTAATTGCAAAGACTGACCTGCATGGGCCACCACAAAAACGTGTCACGACCCGTACCCAAATATACGGATACGAATATGGGGCCACGCCCAGTCTACGCCGCAGTATCAACGGTAGAACGATGTCTAGTACCCAATAAATATACACTATATCTACAAGGTCCATGAACTACAAATGTACTCAATCATAACCCAATATCTAAAGGAGACAAGACAGAAAAGATAACTAAGGCACAAGAACAATCAGAAACTACTAGAAGGAACCATAAGACAGGAAAATAAAGAAGAAAAAATAAGACAAACTAAGGATAACTACCAGGCAACTCACATAGAAGAATAGTGAGATCCACCCCAGCTAGCAACATCATGAAGTCCAATAATGGCATAACAACTCCTAAAATATTATCAACAAATCCAGTCAGGATGGAAACGAGTACATAAACTAACAACAGTTTTATAGTATTGACAAATGCTGTAAGAGACAATCATAATGGAATACAAGATGATATATCAAGACTGTAAGTGAAATAGGATATATAAACTGAAAATCATGTCAAGGTGAATCATGCAGGGAAAGTAAGCTGAACTGTAATACGTAACTGATATAATAAATATAAAATGTGCCTCGAATATTATAGCATAATGTGATCGGTAAGGGTCAAGATCAGGCTTCAAGTCGACCGGCTACAAGTACGTGGACTCGGCCCGACCGGGATGGCAAGCAATGGAGCAAGTAGTAGTACAGGTCAGGCTATACCCATCGTGAGGTGAGGGTATAGCTATGATACAAGTAGTAACTCAAGATGGGCATATCACACTATCTATAAAATTCCCCATTTCTTAAATAGTATACGGATCCGGACATAGCACGTCATGGCACGAGATTCCCTAAGAAGGTAGCTACTCCTTCTCGAGAATCGGTGTCAATACAAGTACAAGAATAAGATCGAGCAAGTACCAGTATCCCAAGAAAATCCAAGAATGACATCTCATGACAGGAATCCGGTATATACTAGTCCGTGTACCATCGTGACGAGAATCAAGTAAAATACTATAACTGAATTGGATACAGAAAATATCAAGACAAGGAACTACTATCAGAGAATGTACTCGCCTGCGGTCCTGAGCTGTCAAATGGGATCAATGCTCAGAGTGATGCCACAGACCTAAAGATAAGATATATATATATATAAGCTAATTAGGGTTCAACAGTATTAGGCTTGATTCTATAGTATAAGCTACGCAATCTAGGTCAGACTCAGTCAACTAAGTCAAACTAGGTCACACTGAGTCACATTAGGTCAAACTAGGTCAATGGTTGACATACAGTTGACTTTTGGTCAACTGGTCAACTCTAGTCAACTCTGGTCAACTTTAGGTTAAACTATGTCAAATATTGACTCTACATCCGACGTTCAGTCAAAGCAGTCAACCATGGTCAAACAGGGTCAAGGCTAGTCTCTATAAACATCTACAGGGTCAACATATTAATTTCAGTGATGGTGACATCACTAGAATCGATGGATCTCAAAATACAAACAAAAGAGAAATATTATAATAATAGGGTAAAAACCTACAGATGTTGTCGGATGGTGAAACAACCATCACCAACGTGTCTAAAATGGTCGAAATAGCTAGAATAGCCTACCCATAAGTCCAATTTGGACACAGGGGCAAAAAGGTAATTTCGAGTCAAAACGGTGTCCGTGTCGGACCCGCTTTGCATCGAAAAACGTGCCAAAATAAAAGTGCACTAAATCTAACAAATTATATGTCCACAAATCCAGAATGACGATACGAACTCAATGGTATATCCGAAATTGGATTCCGATGACCCGATCTCAGATTGGTCTATTAACCCGGATATTGGAATCTGATTTGCACGGAAAAGCGTGTCAGAGCCAATATCCTCAAAACTCAGCAAATTATATGTCAACGAGTCCAGAATGACGATACGAACCCAATGGTATATCCAGAATTAGATTTCGATGAGCCGATCTCAAAATGACCCGTTGACCCGGATATTGGTATCCGACTTGCACCGAAATACGTGTCGAAACCAATGTCCACTAAAACCTAGCAAATTATTTTCAATGAGTCCAAAATGACGACACAAACTCAACGATATATCCAGAATTGGATTCTGATGAGTCGATCTCAAAATGACCCGTTGATCCGGATATTGGTATCCGACTTGCACCGAAATGCGTGCCGAAACCAATGTCCACTAAAACCTAGCAAATTATATGTCAACGAGTCTAAAATAACGACACAAACTCAATGGTATATCCGAAATTGGATTCCGATGAGCCGACGTCAAAAGTCCCATTGATCCGAACTGTGGGGCCCGCTTTGCACCGAAATGCGTGCTAGGGCCCACGTCATCCAAATCTAACAAACTTTATATGAAAACATGCCAGAACGACGTCACGAGTCTAATGGTAGTGTCAGAAATTGAATCCGATGTCTCGGTTTCAAAATTAAGATTTTACTACTTGGAAATTACAAATTCGGACGGCCAACTTTGGTGTCGAATTTAACCAACCAAGCGTGCTCATAATGAAACAAAACTTAAGGGGTAGGATGAGGATTATACCAGCTACGCATAGGAACCAGTGGCACGCCAGACGGATCTGCGACGGAGGAGATACGAACCGACGAATTTGGCTCCGCAAAACTGTCCAAAAATAACATAATTTAAACGGTCAACTTGGTGGTCGGTTTTGATGTATCAAATGATAAAATTAACGGTTAAAATTGGAGGTGAGTGAAGAGCTATATACCGAGATTGTGATGGAGCAAAGAGTTCGTCGATCCAACGGTCGGATTGCCCAGAAAACACGTGCAAAGTTGCTGTCTCGAGACGCATATTCTGGCCTCTCCAACACGCGCGTCACGACGGGATTTCGATCCCGAAGTCGAAATTGACTTCCCGTCGAACTGGTCGCCGCCGGGGTGGTGCGCGGTGGTGCATGGGAGTTCGTCGAAGGCATAGGGAGCTCGCGGTGGCAGGGGCCGGCCACGCGGGGGCACGCGGCGGTCGCGACAGCTCACGTGCGTACGCGGCTACTGCGCACACTGCTGCTTCTTGCTGCAGCTACGGCTGCTGCAGCCCCTTGTACGGTGGCGTAGGGAGGCCAGGCGGGGGCACGGCGTGCGACGGTGGTGGCTATGGCGGTGTGCAGCGTACGGTGGTGGTGATGGTTATGGAGATGGTGGTGCTTGTGATGGTGGAGGTGGTGTTGATGATGGTGTTGGTGTGGGTGAGGGTGATGATGGTGGTGTTGGTATGGGTGAGGGTGATGATGGTGGTGTAGATCATGGTGTTGGTGTGGAAGAAGAAAATGGAGGGGGAAGGGTGTCGGCCATGGAGGGAGGAGGAAGGAGGGAGGTGGCTGTTGAGAGAGAGAGAGAGTGAGATTTGTGTGTGTGTGTATATGTTATATATGGAAAGAGAGAGAGAGAGAGGGATATTTGAGAGAGAGGTCGGTTAGAGAGAGAGGGGGTTGTGTGTGTGTGTGTTTTGAAGAGAGAGAAAGAGAGATGGTGATGGGGTGATGTGAGGTGAGAGAGAGAGAGAGTTATTTATATATATATATGTATATATATATATATAGAGAAAGAAAATAAGATATTTATATAAATAGGAATATTTTTGAGTAGAGAAAATACAAATACAATAGTGGAGTGTATGGGTAGTCATGACAGGGGTCACGTAAAATTTGGTTGGGCGTTGGATCCGGTTCGGTCAAGTTTGGACAAGCTTGGGGCCAAGATTTAATTAAAATAATAATTTAAACTAATTAAAATCACGAAAGAAATGGGAGCACAAGGGAGATCAATTTGGTGGCACGCAAGTGGCACGTGCATAGTAGACTCAAAATAGACCAGGGCCAATATTGGATCGACTGGATTGGACCGATGTCGGGCCCGAAAATTAAGTTGGAAGTTGAGTTACAAATTACGGCAGACGATAAATTGGTCTAAATTGACGCGAAAGTTGCGTGAAACAAATGGAGTACAAGGAAACAAGTTTGAGTGGGACACGATGTATCAACATGAAGATAATCTCGTCTACTACAAACTTCAAGAAGAAAGTTTCCAGAGACTGGCATCCCTGATGCTCTAGAAATTCAAGTCATGGTAAAGAGCATTTAATGATCAAAATTAATTAAATCAAAATGAATTATCAAAATAATTTATTTAGAAAATTTGAAAATAAATCCCAGAAATTCAGGGGGCTTACACCACAGCTTCTAGAGCTGCCTTCGGCAAGAATTTTCTCTTGAACAGCTTCTTAAAGATGTTCCAAGCTATCCCCTAGATCTGGAACCGTGGTTCGTTTATGAACGAGATGCTCGCCAAGTCCCGCATCTGAAGTGCTACGGCCTCCACCTTGAGGTCTTCTGGAAGTCGAGCAATGCTAAGAAGATGCACCATGTCTTCCAGCCACTCATCGGCATAGATAATGCCCCCGGTTTCCTCGAAGGGTTGTGGTTCCAGCTTCTTGAAGTTCTCGATGGTACCAACCTTGACCTGGGTAGCAGGCCTCTGGTCAGTCGGAGTTACATCTCCTCTCTTTAGGGCAACGATGGCTACATATGGGCGTTCTCCATGCCCTCTCTCATAATCGTGGTCGGCTCGCAATGAGCCTCAGTTTGGGCTCTCTGGGCCTCCAGAATACCCTTAAGCAGGGTTAGGAGCTGGGTAGGGTCAACATGCATAGCTGATACAGGCGGAATGACAGGTGGGACAGCACCAGTAGGACGAGGTGTGGCATGGTCCTGGGAGGAATGGGTGGCATGGCATGAACTGCAGAAACATAAGCAGTACGGGTGGTGGTGGAGGATGGGAATGAGTGGTAAGCAGTGTTTCACTTAACAAAATGCCTAAAATTGGCTTTTGAAAGAAAACAAAAAAAAGTACAGAAAGTACAAATTATTCTGGAAAGTATTACTATGGAAGTCTGATCTGAAGGCGATCACTTTGTTCCTTGGACCATACGATGATGATGAAGATCACTGCTAGAAGATGAACAACCGGAAGAACTAAGTCACCAGAAAGGTATCGACGCACTTGGGCACTGATGGCGAGGTCGAATGCTTTCATGCTTTGCTTCACTTTGTTCTGGAAGAAAAGTTGAAGAAGAATGCTCTCGAAAAATCAAAGTCTCTAAGCTCTGATCTCTGTATTCTCCCCTTGTCTCCCTCTCTTATCCTGATGATGTAAAAAATAAGTCTATTTATAGACTTGACCCATTGTGCGTAAAAACAACAAAATTGGTTTTTTATGCTGGTAACTGTCACCCACGATGGGAGTCACCCTCTACATATGTTGACACGTGTCCCATTATTTTAACAAAAATAGGGAGCACGTACACACGTTCTTCAATAAATGTGGCATGAAAGCCACGTGGATAAACCACGTTCCAAAGTAGTCAGGAAGAATTGGGCGTAAAAACAACCCAAAATATAGTCCAAGCGTAAAGTGGCAAACTGGCATAAAAACAACCCAAATAAACTTCTCAGCATAAAGTGGCTAAAATAGCCTTGAGCGTAAAACTTAGCCCAAATAGACTTTACACTCGTAATAGCCTTGAGCGTAAAAGCTCACATAACTATCGTGCGTAAAAAGAAGTGATTTTATTGAGCATAAAAATAGCCTTCTCTATACACTATACAACATGTATTGGGTTTGGTGTAAATCCAATCTCTTCGAATTCTATGTTTATACGCTGTCAGCAAATCATTATGTCAGATTCATTATTACTTTGCATTAAATGAGACCTGACAGCCTGTCCCCGGGCGTAAAACTTAATGAACTGTCTTGGCGTAAAGTAGCTAGCGTAAAATCTAGTGCAAATAGCCTTGGCGTAAAATTTCCAATCTCTTTGACTCAGTCCATAGAACAATTTTTACGCTCCTACAAGACCCCCTTCAAAGTTTTCAAATATTTTTTCAAAATTTGAAACACTTTGAACAGAAGCGTAAAATTCAAAATTTAACCCGTTAGCGTAAAATTCGGGATATCCAACGGTCATCCACGTAAAAGTTGGGATATCAACAGTCAGCATAAAATCTGGAATTCGAACCGATTCAAAAATTCTCTATAAATAGGGTTCTTCGGGGAGAGAGAAAACTTTACTTTGTTTTTTTGTTCTCCCAAGCTTTCTCGAATCCCCTTTCTCATTCACTATTTTGCATTCAACTCGATGGCCCCAAAGAAATCCGCCGCCGGCAGCAGCAAAGGAAAGAAACCCGTCGTCGATTCTTCGTCGGTCGACCGCGTGCAAACTCCTGTCAGATCATCAACAGCATCTCAGCCAGGCAACCCCGCCGTGGCTCCTCCAATGAGGGGTAAAGCATTGATCCTTCGGCTGAAAAACTCATCGGAGAAGAAGACCCAAATCTTTGATTTTACGCCCACGTTATACGTGTCAGTATAGAAATTAAGATATCAAATACGCCCCGTATACGTATTAGCGTAAAATTAAGAAATACGCCCACGTCTATACGTGTCAGCGTAAACTTAAGTTGCGCTCATGTCCACACGTGTTAACGTAAAACTTAAATAATCGCACATCTAATGTGCCAGCGTAAAATACGCCCATATCTGATGTTGCAGCGTAAAACTTAAAATACGCCCACATCTAATGTTCCAGCGTAAAATCTGAAATACGCCCATATCCAATGTGCCAGCGTAAAATCTTACAAAATGAAAGACTTTGTGTCAAACAAAGACTTTTTATAACTTAAACCAATTTATCTGTGTAAAAGATACCAAATTAGATTTTTACTAACTTGATTTTTCTTTCTTTTTTCTTTTTTTTTTCTTTTGGCAGTAGACTTGCAAATTCACCCTCTCGCAGAAGTTTTTGGCTCATCAGTTGGCATGGTGGGCTCAAATTATCTGAAGAATCTGTCTCACGTCACATTTCCTCAATCAAACCCAGATTACCGCATAGAGAGGGCACAGATGATAGCTGCTCAAGGGGATAGGATGCTGCTATCCATAATAAATGGAGAATTATTGACTTCACAGAATGAACAACAATTTGCAAAACCAGCCTTTTTATTTAGGGATACAATTGACTGTAAGTTACAGACACACCCCAAGAAGGAGTCTTGGGTGTTCAAATCTGGAGATAAAGCTATGTATCTCCCTGACATGGACAGAGATTACCCTTTGTCAGCATTCTTCCATGCCACCCACCCTCGACAAATGCTGTGGAATCTGACTCCCAGCAGTCACGGAAGGCCGGGTAGAATCGTATTCAAGAGGGATCATACCAACGATATAGGGTATTTCGCTAGCGTTCCCAATGGTGGTGTCACTTCTTTCTCTGGCCTCATGCCAGGATTTACCCCAAGTGAAGATTCGGGTTTAATGCAACCAGTGCAGACCCAGATGTTTGTCAACAGGTTCATTAGGAATGGGGTATTATATCCCCAAACAAACTCCAGGTTACCGGGATGGTTGACTCCTTTCAACCAGAACTGGATCCAGATTTGTATTTGGATGATGAAGAACTTCGAGACAGAGCTGAAAGATATCGACCCGTATGAAGCGGTAGCTTCCACTAATCAGGGTATACCCTCGAACGATAACCTGTTCATGGCCCTGATGGAGACATACATAAGTTCGACTGGAATTTTTGCAACCCCAAAAGGTGAAATGGATCTTACACTCCATGAGATACAATTCATCTCAAAACTATCCATGGGAGAAGCTCCGTATGAAGAATACGTTCCCTCCAATCGGAAACTTGCTGAAATCAGAGAGACAAACCCTCAGTTGATTGAGGTATATAAAGAATTAATGTGCCACTATATGATTTGTACTACAATGCAGGAAAGTACATTTCATCTAGCATACATTAATAAGTGGACCATGTTTGTCATTAAAATATTTTGATTGCAAATTTCAATACAAACATAACAGTGTTACAATATAGGACTTAGACGTAGTCCTAAGAGTACACTTTTGTTTATCTGGGTCCCTTGTGCCGATGGAGCGAGTGGTAATGCGTTGACTTCGTTGACGATCTAACGACGGTTATCGGTTCTCTGAAGGTTTAGATTGCTCTGGGTGCTGGAGCTTGCTGAGAGGAGGAAGACGTTGAGTGTCTGTATCTGCCTTTCTGGTTGTGCGATGTCTCTGTCTATGTATGTTCCTCTCTCTGTGTATGTAGGTCTGGAAGAAGGAAATGATCCCTCTATTTATATAGTCTGCAGGCTGGCTGCTCATGCGCGTATATGTAGGATGCGCCTGGACGCGGGGACGCCACGTGGAGATTGTTGATGGAGGCGCATGGACGATGCGCCCTGATTGAGGGGTTGAATTCTTCGTACTACTGTTGTGGGTCGGCACGTAGCAGAGAAGAGGATCTTTCTGTTGCTGAGATCTTGGGTGAATCGAGTCAAAGGACACGTGTCATCGGCCCATGGCTCAGAGATCTCGGATTTGGTAGGGAATGATCTGGTAGGATGCACCTGGGATTGGACGCATGAGAAGACTTTGGCTCGTAACCTTTGGGAGTCACGAACCATTCAGGGTGCATGGCTTTTGAGGCGCATGCGAAGCTTCAGTAGTGACTTTACTTCTGTCTTTTGGGATCAGAAAGAAGTCTGGGATGCATGGCTTTTGAGGTGCATGCAGAGCTTCAGTAGTGACTTTACTTCTGTCTTTAGGGATCAGAGAGAAAGTCTAAGATGCATGGCTTTTGAGGCGAATGCAGAACTTTGGGCGCATGGTCGCGGAGGCGCATGCGAGTGGTTGGACCCACGTGGCTTGTAACCGTCGGAGGAAAGTAATGATGCTGACGTTGGCGACGCTTTATTTTCTGAAAAAGCTGTCAATTGTTCAGTCCTCGAGAGGCGTGCTGCCAACTCTGTCAGACTTCAGCATTTAATGTTCTTTGACAGGTGATGGACTGTTGGAGTGGGCGCATCGATCGGCGTTCCACTAGGCGCATGGGGCCGCATGGGAGCGCATGCTTGTAAAGCGCTTGGTGTTGAGGGGCGCGTCTGTGTGATGCACGGTCTGGCCGACGTATCCGCTCCGCTTTGACACGTCTTTTGGTGCGACTGTTACGTTCTTCGAGTGCTTTAAATAGCCGTTTTTGACTTGGCTGAATTCGAAGCGTCAGGTTCATCCATTTAATGCAAATTCATTGTACGGAATTCGGAGAGCCATCCACTTGGTGCATGGGTTTGATTTGCCCGGCCTATAAATAGTGGCATGGAGAGAGTTTGCTTCTCGTTCTCTTACATCTTCCCGAAATGAACTTGTTTACTCAAGTGCATTCTGTTGATGAGATGCTCCCGAGGGTGAAGATGCGACGTATTGTCTTCATTGATGCACTTGAAGGTGACTGTTACATCCAAAAGTCGGAGTCGAGGGCTTCTGAGGCAGGCAGAAGGTGCCTGTTGTATCCAAAGATCGGGATACACGAGCCTCGTCTCCGTCATGTGGGAAGAGCCACAGATCGGAATTGCGGTGCTGCGGCTTTGGGGGCTCTTTCTTCCTTCAAAGTGGGTGTTGCCCATTCTGGTTGTGTTGAAAGCTGCTCCTTTAGCCGCGGTTTCGATTACGGTCTTCCTTCGCCTATGGAGGCTCTTTCGAAGCCTCCCTGGCCACAGGTTAGCTTGCGGTACTCTTCTCTTCCTCGGTTTGGGAAGCTCTTTCTCCAGCTAGAGGGTTGATTTCTACCCTCGTTCTGCTCAATAAATGCTTCATTAGTCGAAGCATTTAGACGACGGTGAGCCTGGCTGGAAGGGTGGTACATAACTGAGAATGCACATAACTGAGCTGCTGAAGGGATGCGCCCGGCTGGGAGCGCATGGTGGGATGTGCCTGAGTGCGCAAGGTGAGATGCGCCTGTTCGAGAGCGCATGATGATGCTGCGCCTGGCTGTAGACTTAGGGTCTTTTCTTTTTGTAGAAGTTCTCCTTTGTACAGCCCTTTTTAAGACATGTAATAGACTTTTATATGAAATAAAAATCTTCTTTTAATGTCTCTATTCTTGTTTTGCTGTGTCCAAGTACTTTTGTCTGAACTTCCTGGCGCATGTAGTGTTTGGCGTATAGGATTTCTGATCGTAAAATTTTATGCTTCTACAAGACCCCCTTCAAAGTTTTCAAAACTTTTTTGTCAAGTTTTGGAATACTTTGAATAAGAAGCATGGTGGTTGGAGCGCATGTCTGTTCGGGCGCATGGATACTCCACGCATCAGTGATGGGGCGCATGCTCCTCTCAGTTAATGCAAATGATAACGCCTCGATAACCAAGAAGATTAATGATGATCTTTTTGGTTTTATCTGCAGTTATCTCTTCACAGAACCCGAAGCGGCGGCTGAGGTCACACTTTATCGGTTCACGCGTGCGACTGAGCCTATAAATAGGCGTGAGGAGAATAGAGAGAGTTCTAGCCTGATTTCTCTCTTTGCTTCTGTCTTTTAGAGTTCTTCTTCGAAAAAACCCTAACTTTCTCCTTTCAAGAAATGGCTCCCAAGACTCCTTGTGGCGGTGCTGGCAAGGGAAAGGAGCCTGCGAAGTTCTCCGAGGAAGACGCTCCTGTCACCATTGTGACTCCGACCGACGTTCGGCCTGCGGTGATGGGTGGGTGTCGTTCTTTTCCATTATTTTTTGTTCAGGCGAGTTTTGGAACATACGGCTGAGTTGGTGTGCTCTAACTCTTTGTTACCGAAGCGCATGGACCTCTGTCCTGATGATGCGTCGAGGTTTTATTCCACCGACGTGCATGGGTTTAGGCCCTTATTATGTACCGAGGTTTAACTGCTAACGCGCATGGGTTTACACCCGGATGATGCGCCGAAGCTTCACTGCTGATGCGCATGGGTTTGTACCCTGATGATGCGCCGAAGCTTCTCAGCTGATGCGTATGGGTTTGCACCCTGTTGATGCGCCGAAGCGATACTGCTGATGCACATGGGTTTGCACCCTGATGATGCGCCAGACTGCTTGACACACTTTGTCTTGGTTGGCTTTTTGCCTGACTTTTGTTTTTATTGTATCAGTGTTGATGACAATCCCTTTGCTGAATGAGGTCCTTCTGGATGCTTTTCTTTGTCAAATGGGAGTTGATTTTGACGAGGAGGTTATCAACCCTGCGAAGGATGCTATCCTACAGAATCAATCTCCTGAGAGAATGCTGCAGATCCAGAATCAGTTGTCGATTTTCCTTCAGAGTATGATGGAGAGCGGTAAACTGAAATCTGCTGAATCCGGGGATGTGACCTTCTTAAAACCTGCCTTTTTGTTCGGTGACCGCCTGAACTCCACTGAGGCAAAGATACTGAAGATCAAAGAAGACTCGTTCTTTTCTACGAAGGGCATGGTTCTGTATATGCGACAACTTGATCGCCAGTTGCAGCTGACGGCCTTCTACCGTTTAGCTTCCAAGAGAAAGATGCCCTGGAAACTTACTCCTTCTCAAGGAGGGGCATTGGGAGGTACTCTTTCGATTGATGCTACTTCGAATAAAAGGGACACCTTGGCCGCTTCGTGAGCCGGGCCCTCGTTTAGTTGCAGAACTATGCATCCTGGGAGCCTTTATAGTGAGGTTCCTAATGACACCTTTGTCTTCAGTGCTTCGACCTTTGCAAATCGGATGCTAACATCGAGGGTCATGTATCCGAAAGGTAGCTTTAGGGTTGAAGGTTGGTGTCACCACCTGCCAAAGTGGGACGACTTGACCGTTTGGGTGTTGTCGAAGTTCAAGGCTGAGCTTAAAGAAATTGGGCTGACGGCCGCTGTCCGTGCCACACAGGCTGGCGTGGATCTCAATAAGCATATGTTCCTTGCTCTCTTGGAAATGTTCAATACCCAGACTGGCACTTTCTTTACTCCAGTGGGAGAGTTGGGATTGGCTCTCTACGAAATGTACGAGGTATCCAGGCTTCCCTGGGGATCTGAATCGTACGAAGAATATTTTCCGTCAAACGAATAGATCCTTGTCTTGGAAAAGAAGGACCCGGAGATGATGGCTGTTTTTAAAGAGGTAGCGAGCCATCATTATCTGATGCAAATGAGGGAGAAAGGCAAGTCTCAGCCACATGTGACTGCTTGGAGGGATTACGTCTTCAAACAGGATTTGGCGGATTCCTCGAAGATCCGATTTATGACTCCGCAAGGGCTGAAATCCGCGGAGTTGACCTCTGAAATGAGCCGGTTGGACGAGAGGGCCCCTCGTTCAAATAAGAGTGGCAAAAATGCGTATAGCTGCTTCTGGCATTGTGCATACCGGATGTCATCTAAGGCAGTATTGGCTGCTTATTTGATGATATGGCTCCGTTGTGTGTTCGCGGGCGGATCGGGTTTCATGGAGAGGGTGCACCGAAACCTCATTTTGCCAGCAGTGAAATTGGCCTTTGGTCATCCTTTGGCTCTTCTCCCCGCGATGGTGTGTAACCTGTTGCGGGGCTTGAGGACCTTTGCTGAGGACGTGATCCATGAGAGAGGTAGAAATGACAACTTTCCTCGGCCGAACTACCATTCCATTATCTGATGGGATGGTTGATTCTTCATCACCCGAACGTGATGAGTCCAGGCTCGGAGGAGGATCACATTGAAGGTGACGCCTTTATTCGCCGCTTCTACAAGAGGAATTGGTTGCACACCGGTGTCCCCGTCTGCAGGAGAGTTTTGTCCTATCTTCAGGGGTGGGAGATTGTCAAGGTTGGTCCCATCTTCAAAGATTTTGAGGCCGACCAAGATTTAGACGACTTTGGTGAAGATGCGATTACTCTGTCGAAATGGGGTTTTCGTTGGTTGCAAAGTATTTGGCCTTCCCACTTAGTCTACCGCAACCAGAATAGGTGTTATCTGGAGCCATACCTGCCAAGCCGGTTTGCTCGCCAGTTCAGCTACACCCAATTAATGTTACGAAACCCCAGTAACAGTTTGGGGTTTGCCGGGAGTTTGCTGGACGGAGCCTGGGGCTGGCAATATTACAATGCCGGGTGCACTGGTGTTCATTTTACTATGCCAGTTCGTAACCCTCGGCCACAAATCCTGTATTCAGCCGTTAAACTGTATTACACCATGAATACTGTGTCTCCTGGTTATGATAGGGAGACCAGTTTCATCATTGGAACTCAGCTAGAGGCTACGACAAATATGTTGGTGGCGGTTCGGTCATATCGTCCACCAGAATTGGCGGGATATCGGGCTGCTGCTGTAGCATCTGTGAGAGATCCCCCTGTTGGGAAGAGACGGGCTGACGCAGAGGCCGGTTCGTCCGTACCGAAAAGGCCGAGGAAAGTGATGACTCCAAAGGCTGCGTCACTAGAATCAGTCCCTGCTGAGGTAAAGAGTCCTCCGTAATCTGGCTCATCATGTCATTTTGGTGACTTGTGCTTTTCTTCTTGTAGGGATCGTTGAAGAAGAGAACCCGTGTTTCGAAACCGGGTGTCAGTAAACCGAAGGAGGTGGCAAGCTCCTCTGATGAGCAAATTCCTCCGATGGTAATGTCTCCAATGGAGGAGAATCCTGAAGATGTTATTCCTGCGGAGATTTTAGTATCTCTGAACTTTGTCGGAAGAGATGCTGAGTTGCAGCAACTTCCGGGATGATGCAAGCCGCCGTGGGGGCCTTGGACGTTGAGGGTCCTGCGAACACGGGGCTTCCTGATGATGAAGTGGGTGGAGTTCGTCGTCTTCGGAAGACGTTCCTCCAGAGATGCGTGAGTCTGTTGCGGGAGCAACAGACGTGATTGTAACAGAGGAGAGGGTTGATTCCCCTCCTTGTCATGATGCGGGGAGGTCGGCTATAGCGTTGTCGAGCCCTACCCCAGGCTCAGTAATGGAAGCTGAGGTGCCGGCCGGGAGGGTGGCGACAGATTTGGTCCCCGTGGAGGGATTCGATGATGAGGGGGAGACTCGTCTGCCGAGCCCGACCCCAGAAGACGTACCCCACCAGAAAACAGGAGCTGATCCGGTTAGCTTGCCAGATGAAGGCTCCACGCTGGTTATAGATCGTGCCTCAGTGGTGGAGGAGGCAGCTCCGGATGCTGATAGTCCCTTTGAGCCGGGAAAGGGCAAGGGCTTGCTGATGCAAGAGCCCTCTGTTGCTTCTTCGACTTGGCGGACGATATCGGCACCCCACCCAACTCCTTCTGCGCTCTTGGCATCTGGCACTGGTAGCGGAATTCAAGTTCCTGGTACGGGAGAGTCTGCTGAGGTCGATGTTCAAACCTTGCAGATTGAGATCGGCGGGTCTTCTTCAGGTCCGCCATCCAGGGTAACTCCTCCAACTCCTTTCATGATACCACAAGTGTTAGCGAATACGGATGAGTACGTGAAATTCATTATTGAGGCAGTGTACAAGATGCTGCAGAAGGGTGTGTCGACAGTGATGAACACCAATAGGAGTTTTACGATGGCAAAATCCATGGCGCTTCCACACATCAACCTGATACGTCTCCACCAGGGCCATGATCATATGGCCAAGATTCTGGAGGCCTCGGTGACTGAGCTGGATTAACTGCTTTCCGAGTTTCAGCGTATCCAGCGGAATGATCTTTCCGCCCTGATAGACGCGAAAAAGGAGATGCTGATTGCTGAAATTGAGTCCTCTTATCAGGCCACTGTGGGTGTCTGGGAGCGCGAAGTGGCTGAGACTGAAGCTGCAGTGGAGCGGTTGTCTCAGTCTACGCAGGAGAAGGTAGAGTTGCGAACTGCGTTGGATGCTAGTATCGCAGAGGTTGATGCCCAGATTTGCCATCTTGAGGACCAGCGGGCCCGACTTCTATTGGATGTTGAGCGTGCCCAGACTGAACTTGTAGCATTCAAGAAAGAGGAAGCAGCTTTCACCCACCGGGCTCTTACTCTGGCTCAGCAGCAGCAGCAGCTGGATGAGAAGCATGAGGATAACACTTCTCCAGAGGCCATAGAGGCGATGCGTCAAGAGGCTGAACGTCGGGTCCTGGCGACTGTGGAGACTCGAGCGACAGACTTGAGGTACCGGATTGAAGAGCTTTCGGCTAACCCCGGAGATGTTTAGGGGTTGTGGTCTCTTCTTTTTGTGTTTTTGCAACTCTTGCTGGGAGGGGGTGTAATCCTTTACTCTCCCTTTTAGAATAAAAAAATACAAAAATTTTTGTGATGTGTTTATTTTTGCTATCATGAACTTGATAATTTGTGTGGACCTATTATCTTTTGCGCACCTTGGTTTTTAGGTACAGATAATAAGTTTGAGAGAACCAACATGTTTGCTCAGAGGTGATGTGAACGTGGCAAATATGGGATTCAAATGAGGGAATCTTCCTACTCAGAGGTGTTATGGACGTGGTAGGAATGACTCTGGGGGATATACGGAACTACTCAGAGGTAATGTGGACGTAGAAGTTCTGCAATCAATGTATGGCAACGCAGGAGTTGTCTGTACGGGATATTTACTCAGAGGTAATATGGACATGGTAAACATGATGGGTAGCATAGTCTTACGGAGTGTAAGATTTCACTTTGTAGGGCGTATGGGGACAACTCAGAGGTGATGTGGACGTGGTAGTCCTTCTACTGGAGGATGCCACGGAACAGCTGGGTTCCGGAAGCGTCTAATTTTATGAAAGTACATGTCTGAAAGATGTCAAGAGTAGTACTTCTTTAGGAACTTACCGTTGACCGGGCATCATGAACAAGTCCCCATTGGGTTTAGCGAGGCGGTAAGCACCGTTTGAGTATACCGTCTCTATGATGAAAGGTCCTTTCCACTTGGGCTCGAACTTTCCTGGTGTCTTGTGAGTCAACACCATCGGCCTCCTGACTGCCAGAACCAGGTCGCCTTCTTGGAAAGTCCTTTGCTTGACCTTCTTGTTGAAAGCCTGTGATATACGGGCTTGGTAGAGTTTGATGCATTGTTGAGCTAGGAGATGCTTTTCGTCAAGTGCCTCCAGTTCTCGCAGACGACGACGTTGATTGTCCTCTTCTGTGAGTTGGTTTGTGATTGCTACACGGAGTGAGGGTATCTGGATCTCGAGAGGTAGTACCACTTCGCTCCCCTAGACCAGGGAGAATAGTGTGTTGCCCGTCGGGGTCCGTACCGTTGTGCGATAGGCCCAAAGGTATTTGCCGATCTTTTCGACCCAGTCGCGTTTGTTGGATGACACGACCTTTTTGAGTAGCCTGACGATAGTCTTGTTGAACGCCTCGGCCAATCCGTTTGCTGCCGAATTGTAGGCGGTTGAGGCCACGTTTTGAATGCGATTCTTGTCACAGAATCTGCTAAAAATATGGCTGATGAACTGAGGACCGTTATCGTGGATAATCCTCTGGGGTACCCCAAAACGGTAGATAACATGGTGCTTGATGAAGCTGATCACCCTAGAGCTCTTCACTTTCGCCAGTGGAACTGCTTCTGCCCATTTGGAGAAGTAGTCGGTGATGGCTAGGATGAAGCGGTGTCCTCTCGATGAAGGAGGAGTGATCGGTCCCACAATGTCCATGCCCCAAGCCTCAAAGGGCCAAGAGGCGATTGTAGGATGTAGTGGTTCTGACGGTGTATGGATGAAGTCTGCGTGAAGCTGGCACGCATGGCACTTCTTAGCATAGTCAACAGCGTCAGCGGCCATGGTTGGCCAGTAGTAGCCCATGCGTCGCAGTCGATCCTGTAACTTAGGGTCAGGTTGATGGGCTCCGCAGGTCCCATCGTGAGCTTCTCGAAGGGCTTCGACTGATTCTTTGTTGGACAGACATCACAGGAGAAGTCCATCGTAGGAGCGTAGGTACAGCATTTTGGTAGCTGTATCGTAGTAGAATCGAAGGGAGCGCCTCCTGACTGAGACAGCTTCTTTCGGGTCTTCTGGGAGAATTCCGTAAACAGCGAAGTCGATGAACAGAAATCTCCAGTCTCGGACATTAACACCAGCACTTGTTGACATGGCATGGGTCACTTGTGAGCACAGATTGTTTTTAGGACAGACCAAGTCTCGACCAACTACCGTGACGTAGTGTTGAGTCCCGAGGGGTGCTGCTAACGAGGCTGCGAGGCCAGCCAGAGCGTCAGCCTCCAGATTTTGTAAACGAGGTACATGTTCGATGAAGAACTCGACGAAGGTTGAAATGATGTTCAACGCAACTTCATGGTAAGGGATCAGGTCTTCATGGCGAACCTCGTGTTGTCCTCTGATCTGGTTTACGACGAGTTTTCAGTCGCCGTAGGCTTCCAGATGATCCACCCCCAGCTGTCTCGTCAGCTGGAGTCCCATGATGAGAGCGTTGTATTCGGCAACATTGTTGGAGCACGGCTTCGAAAGGAAGTAGGCGCGCTGGATGACCAGCTGATCGGGAGAGACCAAGACTACCCCCACTCCTACGATAATTTGGTCTTTGGGGCCTGTTCTTGAAGCGCCATCGAAAAACATCCGCCAGACGGAGCTTTTTTCGGTGACGTTAGATTCTTGGACCTCATCCAGGATGTCTTCATAGAGTCTGGAGGACTCCGGGATGGGGTGTGCAGTTAAAAAGTCAGCCAGAGCCTGACCCTTGACGGCTTTTTATGGAACGAACACCATATTGTATGGTGTTAGCAGGATCGCCCACGTAGCTAGCCGGGAATTTAATGACCCTGGCTTTGTCATGAGAACTCTGAGTGGATTGACTCGGGAGATGACATGAATCGTCTGGCCTGAGACATAATGACGAGTCTTCTGGATGGCAAATACCAACGCCAAGTACTCTTTTTCAACGGGGTTGTACCGGTGTTCGGCCCCGATCAGTGTTCTACTGAGGTAGTAGATAGCTTGCTCATAGCCCGTATTGCTGTTCTGAGCCAGCAAAGCGCCGAGGGAATGATCCATGGCACGGACGTAGAGGAGGAATGGTTTGCCGGCGACGGGCGCCACTAGGACTGGCGGACTCGTCAGGTAAGCTTTGATGTCGTCGAAAGCTTTTTGGCATTCCTCTGTCCAGACGTAAGAGACTTCCTTCTTCATAAGCTGAGTGAAGGGTCGATATTTTCCGGAAAGGTTTGCTATGAACCTCCGGATGTATGCCAGACGCCCCTGTAGGCCTCGAAGTTCTCGGAGGTTCTTCGGAGGGCCCATGTCGAGGATGGCTTTGGTCTTCTCGGGATCGACATGAATGCCTTTTGCCGTGATAATGAAGCCCAAGAACTTTCCGCTGGAAACCCCTAAGAAGGATTTAGCGGGGTTCATCTTGAGTTGGTGCGCCCGCATGAGATTGAAGACTGTCTTCAGGTCTTGTAGGTGATCTCCTTTGAGATGGCTTTTGACTGCGATGTCATCAACATAGCATTCAACTGTCTTGCGAAGATGCTGACGAAAAAATGGTGCTCATAGCTCGTTGGTATGTGGCACCAGCGTTCTTCAAGCCAAAGGGCATCACTGTGTAGCAGAAAATGCCCTTTGGAGTCCTGAATGACGTATGTTTTGTGTCATTGGAGAACATCTTGATCTGGTTGTAGCCCGAATACCCGTCCATGAAAGACATGCGTTCGAAGCCACATGTGTTGTCGATCATCATGTCGGTGATGGGAAGCGAGAATTCGTCCTTCGGGCAGGCGGAGTTGAGATCCCTGAAGTCGATGCAAACTCGAATCTTCCCATTCTTCTTGGTGACAGGGACAACGTTGGCCACCCAACCGCTGGTCAAGAGTTTGTCCACCTCCTGTTCGATAGCGTTCATGATGTCCGGACGAAAGCGTCGCTGTTATTGTTTGATAGGCTTGGCATCGGGCAAGATGTTGAGCCTATGCATCGCGATCTGAGGATCAAGTCCCGGCATGTCTTCGTAGCTCCAGGCGAAGACATTAATATATTCTTTAGCCAGTTAGATTAAAGACTCCCGATTTTCTCCTTTTAGGCTTTTGCTGAAGAAGATGGGTTTGGAAGAAGATCCATCCCCAAGGTCGATCTGCTCGAATTCGTCTTCGGTAGGGGGTTCTCGTAGCTCAAAACGAAACTCCCATTGTTCTCCTAAGCGTTGCGCCCAGGGTTCTTCTTCGAAGAATTCTGGCACTTGATCTTCGCCTTCATCTTCTTGAGGTTGAGCGGATGTCATGTTGGCTGACAGCACTCTCTTGAAGACTGAGCCGATACTAGTATCGGAATCCCAAGTTGATGCTTCAGACGAATGAGAATGTTCTGCTTCTTCTGCCTCCGAACTCTCTGGAGTTGACGGCGGCGTGACATAGCCTATCCCCCCGTCGAGTCCGATTATAGTAGTCTTACGGCTTTCCTTTAGGTGTTGGAAGCCGGAGAGGAAGACGTCGACCCTTGCCGTAGTTCAGGCCTTTGTTGCTTCTTAGGTCGTAACCCATCTTTTGGATGAGGTACTTTACCTTGTCCGTGTACCGATAGACTTGTATTCTGCCGGTATCTAGTTCTGGCTCGAGTGGCGGGAGGTCTTGATGACGCTCAGCTTTGCCGAAAATGATGGATTCTTCGTCTCAACTCCGCGGTGGAACTACAGAACAGACCCCTTGGAACGGGACTACTCGATTTACATGATTGACGGTCATTATTTGTGTTTACAACGACCGTAGAGCGTTATCTAATGTATACATAGCATTCCAATGTGGAAGACTAGAATAATTAAAGACACTCTATTATTGATGAAATACGAGATTTTATCCTGCAGGATTATATTGTCCAGAGAGGGTGCGTCAACATCAGTAGAGATATATTCCCCTAGCTCTTTATCTGTGAGTACTGGGATTGGATCGGGAGAGTCCACCACAGCTTTGATTTCGGGGTCCGAGAGGGCTATGTGGGCCTTCTCTGGCAGCTTGGGAGATGGTTGCGGCGGCTTGCCCTTAAGACGCACCTTTAGAGGTGCCTCAACTGCGCCTTCGGTTCGGTGATGGGTGCCTTCCCCTGTAGTTTTTCCACGAGGGGAGACGATGTTTGAGGCGGCTTTCCCTTGAGGCGTATCTTAAAGGGAGCTTCAGGAGCAGTTGGTGCTTTCCCGGGTAGCTTGATGTTCATGGAAGGCAACTTCTGAGGCGGTTTGCCTTTGAGTCGGATCTTCAAAGGAGCGCTGTGAGTCATCTCAGGCCCCATGTCCGGCTCTGCTGTCGTTTCTGCCTCGTCGTCAGCATCATTGGCTTCCTCCTCGTCAGGTGATTTGTACAAGTTGGAATCAGTGAAGTAGGCTTCAACCCCTTTGAAAGGGTCAATGTCCGCGAACTCCGTCCGGATGACATCGTTGGTGGACACGTACTTCATATATTGGTGGAGTGTGGATGGCACCACCATGTACTCATGCAGCCATGGACGACCCAACAGGAGGTTGTAGTTGACGTCGACGTCCACGATGTAACAAGTCACCTCAGTTCTGAGGTTACCGATATAGCACTTTAGACGTATCTTGCACAGTGGCTCGCTTTTGCTAGCGTTGAAGCTACTGATTGTTGTATTGGATGGCGCCAGTCGGTACATTAGGATCCCTAGTGTTGAGAGCAGCATCTTCGGAATGATGCTGAGGGAAGACCCCGGATCGATCTGAATCCGCTTTACCTTGACAGAACCGATATACCCTGTATAATACAGCGGCCTGTTGTGTCGGTTGTGCTTGAGCAGCATGTCTTGTTGGGTGATGGTTATATTGGGGATAACCTCATCCGCACAATGACAGTGCGTACATACAGTTGGGAGATCTTCAGGCTGCTTGACCTGACTGATGAAGGACTCAGCATCCTTCAGGGCTTCACAGAGAGCTTTGCGAGTGTCCTTGGAAAGACGAAGGAGCTCAAACAGAGAAAGACGGGCAGAAGTACTGGCAAGTTGTGCCAGTATGTCGAAGTTGTGGGGCTTGGCTAGCCCCGAAGCATTCTCCTTTCGCAGAGGCCTGTCGAAACGAGCCTCTACATGCTTCTGCTTATTAGCTGCTGGAGGCTTGGACGGACCCCCTTCCTCGGTAGTAGGGACGGTACAAGGAGGCACTACTTCGACGGCAGCTTCGTCGGGTTGGGCGTTCTGTTGTGAACACATTTGTACAGGAAGAGCCTCTTCTGCGAAGAAAGAGACCATGCGGCAAAACTTCATCTTCCTGCCTTTGGTTTTGGAGGCAGAGCGTACCTCCGGTTGAGTAACCTTGGAGACGAGATCATGGTGAACCCATAAGGTCTCTCCCCGAGATGTGGTGAGTGGGATGAGTCCACTAACGTTGTCACGGGTAGGTGGTAAGTTAACCACCTCCATTGTCGCCTTAGGGATGGGGACGACGCCATCTTGTGTTGTAGTTGGCGACAAGGTGCCGAACTGGAGCGACACCACATTGGCTGAAACCGTCTTCTCTTCGTAGTCGACGGAGATAACATCCGCATTGATCATGCGCTGGATGTAGTTTTTGAGGACGTAGGAGTCCTTGGTTGGATGTCCGACAAACCGATGGTAGTGACAATACCTTGGATTGTCCACTTTTCCAACCTCGTCCGGACGCTTCGGGTCTGGCAACTTGATCTTGTCACCCTGCTTCAGCATCTCAAAGAGTTGCAGGGTGTCTTCATCGTTGAAAGAGTACACCTCCTTTGGCCTTGGTGCAAGTGAAGGCTTCTGAGTAGGTGCTGATGCACCTTTTGAGGCATTGACAGTCAATGCATGTTTCCCTTTTGTCTCTCGTTCGGGGTCGTTGGCTGCAGGCCGTTTCCTCTTGTCTTCAAAGGCGGGAAAACTGACTCCCAGAAGACGAGCATTGGCCGCCTTCTTTTCTGCGGCCTCAGCTTCGATGATCAAGGAACTCCAGTCGGGAGGAGGAGTAGAGTTGAGCTAGAGTTTGACTGCAGGCAGCATGTTCATGCTGCAGGAGGAGAGGAGCGCATGTTCTGGTATGCCCGGGGGCAGTCTGAAGCAGGCCTGTCGGAAGCGTTCGATGAATACCCGAACTGTTTCCTTCTCCTTCTGGCGTATCTCTATGAGGGACGCCATTGTCATGTCCTTCCTGCCGTCATAGAAACGGTCGACGAAAAGGCACGTCAAATCGTCGAAGGACGATATGGAATTATCGGGGAGGCTGCAGTACCAGTCGTATACCACTCCTTTCAGTGCGTCGACAAATATGCTGGTGAGTAGCGCATCCTCCTTCGGAAGATGTCCCGTCTGAGACTAGAAATATGTCAGATAGCGACACGGAGAGACTTTTCCGTCGTATGACGTCAATGTTTGTGGTTTATATTTGGGAGGATAAACCACTTTATTCCATTCGAGGGGATAAGGTTGGGGGATGCTCATCTTTTGGCGCTCCTCTTGTCTCGCCTTGGACTCAAAGCGCTCGCGCAGGTCCCTGATCATCTCGACCACGTCTTCCGTGGAGCTGGGAGTCGGGGAAGGTGGTACCACCTGGAGTTGAGCATTTGAAGGCTCCGACGTCCGGGGGGCTTCGCGACGATCCGTATCCAAGGATACCCGTTGAGGGGGTACACTTGACTCTCCATTGGCCCCTGGGTCGGGACCGGTAGAAGGTATCCTGGCCAAAGCTGACCGTATCTCAAACACTGCTTGAGTCAGTGTTTGTATAGAGGCAGAGAGGGTTTTGAGTCCTCCCTCCAAGGTATCTATACGCTGGACGAGGTCTGGTGGCGGTACATCAGACTCGGTATCACCTCCAGCCATGTAGACTGTCATGATACGACTGGAGTCGGATTGCTCAGTTGAGGCTTCGCTTTCAGCCTCACTCTCCTGTAGAGGAGTTTTTGTTCCCGGAGCTTCGTCTTGGCTACCCCCAGCTATATTCCTGAGGACTTCTTCGTCTTCGAGACTCGGCTCCGCAGGGGCTAGACTACCCCCAGCTAAGTTTTGGATGACGCCTTCGTCTTCGGAAGAAGTATCCGTAAGGGCCTGATTACCCCCAGTCATGTCTTGAAGGACTTCTTCATCTTCGAGATGCAGGTCCACAGGGGCTAGACGACCCCCAGCTATGTTGGGGAGGCTGACTTCGCCCTGAGGATGAATATCCACCCCAGCTGTGCTTTGGAGGACACCCTCGTCTTCGGATGGATGATAAACAAGGGCTTGACTACCCCCAGCTTCCTCTAAGAGCTTTTTCCTCCCCCGAGTACCTTCGAACACTCCGGAGGACGAGACGGTTGTTTTAGATTTCCTCGGCTGGCTCTTGGACGAGGAAATTCCAGTCGTCTTTCGGACTGACGAGGAGTTGGAGATTACATTGCATAAAGCAACCTTTAGTTCTGGCTCCTCTTTTGTTGACACTTTCTTCCCGAGACGACGTCGGAGGGGTGTCGATGACTGCAGCCGCTGGAACACCGACTGTCTTGGTAGGACTGCTGACTTGCAACAGCAGTTGATAGTGACCACAGCACAAGTGTGCCCTGTGAAAGGTGCATCGTGCTTGTCAGTTGACTCTCCTGATCGGCGCTTGTGAGTGATCACGTTACGCAGATCGTTGGAGAAGAGTGCTACCTTCGCACCCCCTTCAGGCGCATGGCAAGGCCAATCGCCGGGGTGGTCAGGTGAATACTGCGCCCCCTGGTCCAACACCAAACAGGTGCTCAGATTAGTAGTGGGGGAACAACCTTTAAAGTGACTTGAACGAACCTCAGACGCACAACCCGAGGGAGCACGGGGGTTCAAGACCACTGGGTTTTCCTTACTCGACTTGGTTGTGAACGCAACAGATGCGCCCAAGTGAGATAAGGACTTTAAAGGTTGGCTCGTTTTTGGCGCAGAAGCACCTGAGTCAACCTTATACAGCTTACCATCAGCAGCGCGCATGATTGTGAGCGCATGCTTCTGGCTTGCTGCTGGCATAGCACGTTTGGGACGCATGGCCCGTGCTTCCTTGGACTTCTTTGTACTAGCCCGCTGGGGCACATAGTACTCAGAATCTAAATTCTCCTCGCCACTACAGCGAGTGAGTCTGTCAAAGACAGAGACCTTCTGTGGCGCATCGGAGGTGATGCACAGGGCATTAGCTGCGCCCCTGCTCCGTCGACGCATCTTCCTCGCCTGAGAGGGAGATGGCTGGGGAATGTGGTCAGCTGTACGTTTCCCCGAGGGATGCGCTACACCGGTGGGCGCATCTCAGTTGCTGAGGATGTCAGCAGGAAGGGAAGGCTGGATCGGCGCATCCCCTTCGGTGGTGGTGCCAGAGGCGTCGACCTTGCGCACCCAGACTCGGTGGGTCTTCTTCGGCTTTGGCAGCCGCTTCGAAGGACTCGCACTGCCTTCAGAGATGAACTCCTCATACGCCTGTTGATTGAGGCGTACGACCAGCGTCTTGTGGGAGGAGCCCACCTTCACATCGTCGGATTGCGACACAGATTTCTCGGTGGAGGAGAAAGAGGTCCCCAGCAGAGTCGCCAGCTTGTTTGCCATTAAAATCTTTTGATTGTAAATTTTAATACAAACAGAACAGTGTTACAATATAGGACTTAGACGTAGTCCTAGGAGTACACTTTTGTTTATCTGGGTCCCTTGTGCCGATGGAGCGAGTGGTAATGCGTTGACTCTGTTGACGATCTGACGATGGTTATCGGTTCTCTGAAGGTTTGGATTACTCTGGGTGCTGGAGCTTGCTGAGAGGAGGAAGACATTGAGTGTTTGTATCTGCCTCTCTGGTTGTGCGATGTCTCTGTCTATGTATGTTCCTCTGTGTGTGTGTGTAGGTCTGGAAGAAGGAAATGATCCCTCTATTTATATAGTCTGCAGGCTGGCTGCTCATGCGCGCATATGTAGGATACGCCTGGACACGGAGATGCCACGTGGCGATTGTTGATGGAGGTGTATTGACGATGCGCCCTGATTGAGGGGTTGAATTCTTCGTACTGCTGTTGTGGGTCGGCACGTAGCAGAGAAGAGGATCTTTCTGTTGCTGAGATCTTGGGTAAATCAAGTCAAAGGACACGTGTCATCGGCCCATGGCTCGAAGATCTCGGATTTGGTAGGGAATAATCTGGTAGGATGTGCCTGGGATTGGGCGCCTGAGGAGACTTTGGCTCGTAACCTTTGAGAGTCACGAACCATTCAGGGTGCATAGCTTTTGAGGCGCATGCGAAGCTTCAGTAGTGACTTTACTTCTGTCTTTTGGGATCAGAGAGAAGTCTGGGACGTATGGCTTTTGAGGCGCATGCAGAGCTTCAGTAGTGACTTTACTTCTGTCTTTAGGGATCAGAGAGAAAGTCTGAGATGCATGACTTTTGAGGCACATGCAGAACTTTGGGCGTATGGCCGCGGAGGCGCATGCGAGTGGTTGGGCGGCCACGTGGCTTGTAACCACCGGAGAAAAGTAATGATGATGCTGATGTTGGCGACGCTTCATTTTCTGAAAAAGATGTCAACTGTTCAGTCCTTGAGAGACGTGCTGCCAACTCTGTCAGACTTCAGCATTTAATGTTCTTTGACAGGTGATGGATTGTTGGAGTGGGCACATCGATCGACGTTCCACTAGGCGCATGGGGCCGCATGGGAGCGTATGCTTGTGAAGTGCTTGGTGCTGAGGGGCGCGTCTGTGTGATGTACGGTCTGGCCAGCGCATCCGCTCCGCTTTGACACGTCTTTTGGTACGACTGTTACGTTCTTCGAGTGCTTTAAATAGCTATTTTTGACTTGGCTGAATTCGAAGCGTCAGGTTCATCCATTTAATGCAAATTCATTGTACGGGATTCGGAGAGCCATCCACTTGGCGCATGGGTTTGATTTGCCCGGCCTATAAATAGTGGCATGGAGAGAGTTTGCTTCTCGTTCTCTCACGTCTTCTCGAAATGAACTTGTTTACCTCGAGTGCATTCTGTTGATGAGATGCTCCCGAGGGTGAAGATGCGACGCATTGTCTTCATTGATGCACTTGAAGGTGACTGCTACATCCAAAAGTCGGAGTCGAGGGCTTCTGAGGCAGGCAGAAGGTGTCTGTTGCATCCAAAGATCGGGATGCACGAGGCTCGTCTCCGTCATATGGGAAGAGCCGCAGATCGGAATTGCGGTGCTGCGGCTTTGGAGGCTCTTTCTTCCTTCAAAGTGGGTGTTGCCCATTCTGGTTGTGTGAAAGCTGCTCCTTTAGCCGCGGTTTCGATTGCGGTTCCTTCGCCTTGGAGGCTCTTTCGAAGCCTCCCCTGGCCACAGGTTAGCTTGCGGTGCTCTTCTCTTCCTCGGTTTGGGAGCTCTTCCTCCAACTAGAGGGTTGATTGCCACCCTCGTTCTGCTCAATAAATGCTTATTAGTCGAAGCATTTGGACGGCGGTGAGCCTGGCTGGAAGGGTGGCACATAACTGAGGATGCACATAACTGAGTTGCTGAAGGGATGCACCCAGCTGGGAGCGTATGGTGGGATGCGCCTGCGAGCGCAAGGTAAGATGCGCCTGTTTGAGAGCGCATGATGATGCTGCGCCTGGCTATAGACTTAGGGTCTTTTCTTTTTGTAGAAGTTTCCTTTGTATAGCCCTTTTTAAGACATGTAATAGACTTTTATATGAAATAAAAATCTTCTTTTAATGTCTCTATTCTTGTTTTGCTATGTCCAAGTACTTTTGTCTGAACTTCCTGGCGTATGTAGTATTTGGCGCATAGGATTTCTGATCGTGAAATTCTATGCTTCTACAGACCACGTATCTTTTCTTTCATAAGGATAAAATATCCAAGGATGACAAAGAAAGATTACAGGAAAATAAAGCTCCAGCTATCAATACAGATTCAACCATTTCTGCTAACAAAATTTGGGACATGATGACAGTCTATAAATTCCTGAATAAATATCTGTCCACCAAGACTGGAGAGTTATCTGCTGGAACTGAAGCCTTGAGCTTTCTTAGATACGGCAGCCAAAAGATCTCTAGGAAAGCCTTGCTAGCAGACTTCCTTTCTTTATGGTTGAGAAGATGGGTCGTACCGGGAACTGGTACGGTTGATAGAATCCACCGTAGCGTACTATAGCCTGCAGTACGCTTGGTTTTTAAAGTCAGAATTAACCTGCTATCGGCGATGGTGTGCCGAGTAAATGCAGGTTTGAGGACTTTCGGTGAGGAGTTAATCAACAATGCTCCACATCGGAATGCATTCCCTAGGGTAGAAATGCCTATATTATTTGATGGGCTGGTTATTACACCATAACTGCAATCTGTTGCCACCAGGCCCAGGCGATGATGCGGAGGTCTTCCTCCAAAAATTCAGCAACGGCTACATGGACTGCTACGACGGGGCAGATACCCGGGGGGCAGTTTGAACTTTCTTATGGTTGGAACTTCTTACTCGGCCACAAGTTCCAGCCGACTGTTTTGGCGTCAGTTGAAGATGAAATCGAAGGAAGAGCTATATTGCCACCAGCAGTCTTCCAATGGCTACAGTGCATCAGCCCTCTCACTTGATGTACAGAAATGAAGATAATTGCACGTTCGAACCATATCTACCCAGTAGGTTCGCTCGTCAATTTGGGTATGACCAACTTCATGGTAATCCTTGTACCAGTTTCGTCACTCGGGAAACTGCTTGATGGTGCCAGGGGTTGGAGATATTTCAGTACTGCCCGTACGGGAGCCAGATTCAGAGTCTCAACCGCCACCAGCACTACAGAGCTACGTATTCTTCACTCGTACGCTCACTTTTACTCTTCTATCCGTTCCTTTGCCCATGGCTATAATATGAGAGGTAGCCTGAGATGGCCTAAGGAAGGCAATGTTGAAGAACCAGTCAGGGTACCAACAGATATTCCTAACGAAGCTGCTGTTCCAGATCCATATCTGGAAGTTATTGCTACAAATTGGAGAAGAGGCTAGAACCTATTATTATTGGAAATCCCGTAAGCGGAAGCAGAGTACAGCTACAGTGAAGACTCCCGAAAAGAAAAAGGTCACGTCAAAATGCCTTCCAAACCAAGAGCTGCCACTCCAGAGGATGACATTTCTGTCGAAGAGCCGCCACATGTCGCATCCTCTTCAACTCATTTTGAAGAAGGATCCTCAGCCTCCCAAGCAGCCACATCAACCGAAGCTGTAGGGATTTTATCGCCAGGACGCCTTAGTACTTCACTTCATTTAACCTTGCCACAAAAGGCACAAATAGTTAAAGGCGTCTTCACAATCTATCCCATTGGATGAACCAGCTCTCGATTTTGATGATGAAGATTGGGATGGGGATTATGACACATATTTGGCACGTTCTACACCTACTCCAGGTATATATACAAAATCTATACAAGATTATATATTATGATTTTGTATTTTAATTTGTTTTGTTCATTTTGCAGGTGTTATTATTGCACCAAAACCTATGGCTCCTCCTTTCCTCAGGAAAATATTTATGAGGAGAACCCGGAGTCTGAGGAAGAGATTTTCTTCAGATGGAGTAGAGGAAATTCAACCAGAAGAGGAACTACGACAAGAGCTTGAAACAGAGGTTCAACCAGGATATCTTCTATATTGACAACAGAGAAGAAGAACAAACTGCAGAAAAATCAACTGCAGATCAAGAAACAGCTGATGAAGAAGGAACTGATCTCAATGAAGAGATTGAAGTATTTCAAGAGTCTGAACAGCCAGAAGTCCAAGAAGGTGATGAAGGTAGTCAAGTCATCCACTGAAACTGGAAATGTCATGATAGCATCATCTGCTATTACTAATCCAACAGAAGTTCATGAGGAGACAATGCCTGAATCTGAATCAGCTGCTCCAACTATCACTCCACACCACAATTACCGCCACCAGAACTCCAGAAACGGCTGGAGTGACAAGTGTTGAAGATGTGATCCCTGGAGCTCCTAGGGATCAGTTAGCTATGGTAACGATGACGACATCGTCTATATCTCAGTCTGCTACCGAAGCAACCACCTCTGCTAGCTGAAGATATGATCCCTGAAGCTCCTAGGGATCAATTGACTATGGTAGCGATGACAACATCATCTTTATCTCATTCTGCTACCGGAGCAACCACATCTGCCCCTAGTATTCGAAAAAGAGATTTGGTAGAGATTGCTGCAACTCCGAGCTCCAATGCAGAGATGAATCTCTTAGTTGAGATTCATACTGAAGCTTTTTACAAGACACTGGCAGCTCTGATTGACATGGTCTTGAATAGGGGCTTGAGTTATGAAAGCTTGAAAGGCGCGATTGTTTCCACTATCAGGAACGTCGCCATGTTTAATGATGTTGAGAGAGCAACTGCATTGGAAAAAGTGGTAGAAGAACTTGAGCAACCTATTAAAGAATATCTGAGGTTGACAAGTGAAACTACTGAAAGTCTCATTCAAGCTGAGTATGACGCTTTATCAGCTGAATATACTGCTCGAGAGACTACTTTCAACGACTCTCTCAGAGAACATAGCAGCAAAGTCGCCAAAGAGAAAGCTTTCTTGACTGACGCAAAGCCTCAGTTGGAGCGTTATAGAGAAGCCTATGACACTTCAAATACGAAAATTCAGGAACAAAATGATAAAATTCGTGAAGTGGAGGCTGAATTAGCTCGTCTGAAAGCTGAGAAGGAGCAATTAATAGCAGCTCGTGACCAATATTTGACACAGAGCTCAATTCTGGAGGAACAAGTTTTTGGAGCTGAATCCACTATCAAGCATCTTGATGATGCCGAGATAATCTGATAGCTACTTTCGCTAAGTTTTCTCCTATTTGCACTCCAGAGGCTAGAAGAAAGATAGCTACTGAAAATGTAATGGGCTCTCGTGAGAAACGCTTAGCAGAGCTCCAAAAATTGCTGAAAGATATATCCTCCGCCTTAGGCAAATAGGGAGCTTTTGTAACCTTTTATCTTATTCAAAAATGAATAAAATATTTGTTTTGTGATCCTATCATTTATTTTGAATTTAAACAATAGGTATGAGATAGAAAACACTTATCAGAGGTAATATGGACATGATAAGTCTTCGAAACTCAATCAATTGTATCTATCAGAGGTAATATGGACATGATAGATAATAAAATCTGTTTTTTTTAGAGTATACAATACTATCAGAGGTAATATGGACATGACAGATTGTAACGACTCAAAGAAAATAGATTAATATCTATTCAGAGGCCAAATGGACATGATAGATAGGAAAAACAAGCAGACTTAATATTTATGCAGAGGTCAAATGGACATGATAATAATAAATCCAACTTTTTATACCAACTGGTAAGATAAAAGATTAATATTTCTCTCTGAGGAGACAAGTAATAATCAGCTTAACCAAACATTGGTAGCTGGAAATAAGAAGACAGACGTCATTGAGGATATATACCAAAACTATGAAAGAATGAATGAACCAACGTTTCTTTTGGAAAAGAAAGATCATTTCAATTCCACAATTAAATGGATGAATCTGATGTAATGAATGGATAGGTCTTTTCAGGAATGAAAAGTTGTTTCAATTTCCAAGACCGGTTCATTAATAGCTCTCCTATAAATAGATGAGAACTTTTGTAACATTTCATCCTTGTTTCCATTCTCTATTGGAAATGTCTTCCGAGGACGTGCTGCAAAAGACTGAAGTCACCATGAAGGTTGAGGACGTCATCGAGACACGCCCCGTGACCAATTGTGTCAGGCCCAACGGAATAGGCGAAGGCTCTTCTACGCCCAAGCCACCCAAGACATCCTCGCTTTCTTAGTAGAGCCAGGAAAAACTCCTGAAGACGAGGCTGAGGATGGCTGCCTGCAAGTTTTTTGTGAACTCAGGCAATGATGTCTTCGATGCATTGGCTGACTATGTATTCAATAAGGAAGGCAGTGGTCCTCATCCTTAATCCTTTGTTCTGAACAAAAATAAAAAAATTATTTTCATTCTGTGTTTTTTTTTATACATAGTATTCTTAAGAAATTTGCCATTGATCGGCATCATGAGTAAATCTCCATTGGGCTTAGATAACCGATAAGCACCGTTGGAAAAAACTGTCTCAATAACATAAGGGCCTTCCCATTTTGCTTGGAATTTCCCTTTGCTTTTATGAGTCATCACCATCGGTCTTCGAACGGCTAAAACTAACTCACCGACCTTGAATACCCTCTCTTTAACTTTACGATTGAAAGTTCGAGATATACGGGCTTGATATAGCTCAATATGCTGTTGTGCTTGAAGACGCTTCGTCCAATCCTTCAAGTTCTTGGAGTCGTAAGCGATCATTGTTCTCTGTAGTTAGCTCATTAGCAATGGCTATTCGAAGAGATGGAATCTGATTTCCATGGAAGGACAGCCTCGCATCCATAGACCATAAAATGGTGTAAAACCGGTAGGAGTTCGAACTGACGTTCGATAAGCCCATAAACATTCTCCAAGTTTCTCATTCCAATCACGTTTATTAGAAGAGACAAACTTTTTGAGAAGTTTGATGATCGTCTTGTTGAAAGCTTCGGCTAAACCATTAGCAGCTGGATTATAAGCCGTAGACGCCAAGTTTTGGATCCGATTCTTATTACAGAATCGATAAAATGCCTGACTGGCAAATTGTGGTCCATTATCATGAATTATCCGTCGGGAATCCCGAAGCGATAAAGAACATGATGTTTGATGAAGCTAATCACATTAGATGTTTTCACTTCAACAAGGGGAACTGCTTCTGCCCACTTAGAAAAGTAATCGGTTATAGCCAATATAAACCGATGTCCCCTGACAGAAGGAGGATTAATAGGACCAATAATGTCCATGCCCCAAGCTTCGAAGGGCCAAGAAGCTGCTGTAGGATGCAAGAATTCAGACGGTTGATGAATAAAATAGCATGAAATGACTTGCTACATCGTCTAGCATAATCCACAGCGTCTGCTATCATGGATGGCCAATAATATCCCATTCTTCGAATGCGGTCTTATAATTTGGACCTGGTTGATGAGCACCACAAACACCATCATGAGCTTCACGAAGTGTTTGCTTAGCTTCACTTCTGAGAGACAGCGTAGCAAAAGTCCATCATATGAACGACGATATAACATATGTAAAGACGAATCATAATAAAATCGAAATGATCGTCTCTTGATTGATGCAGCTTTTTTGGATCTTCAGGTAAAATCCATGAACCGCATAATCAATGAATGGACTTCTCCAATCCTGCTGGGAACTTGACTCTGTAATATAACTCTGTTCAATATACAGATTATTCTTAACACAGAATAAGTCTCGGTCCAACAAAGTAATTGTGTTTTGTCTTCGAATTGGAACAGCTAAATCTGCAGCTAGGCTAGCAAGAGCATCAGCTTCCACATTCTGAGAACGTGGTACGAATTCGATAAAGAATCCTTTGAATGAAAGGACCAATTCGATTACCACTTGATGATAAGGGATGAGGTCAGGATTTCTGACTTCATATGTCCCTCTAACCTGATTAACAATCAGTTGAGAATCTCCATAAGCTTCTAAGAACTCAATGTCCAATTTTTTGCTACTTGGAGACCAATCAACAGAGCATTGTATTCTGCCACATTGTTAGAGCATGGCTCATTGAGAGAATAAGCACGGTATATGACTATTTTGTCAGGAGAAACCAAGACGATTCCTACTCCGGAGACGATATTGCCTTTAGGTCCAACCCGTGATGCTCCATCAAAGTATAATTGCCAAATATCATCCTCAAAGTCATTGCAATCCAACTTCATCTGGAATATCTTCATATAGCTTCGATGTTTCAGGTATAGGGTGAGCTGCTAAGAAATCAGCTAATGCTTGACCCTTCACTGATTTTTGAGGTACATAACCATGTCATAAGGAGTGAGCAACATCGCCCAGGTAGCTAACCTGGAGTTAAGAATGCTTGGTTTTCTCATCAGTACCCGAATAGGATTTATTCTGGAGATGACATGAATAGTTTGTCCTGACACATAATGTCGTGTCTTTTGTACAGCAAAAACCAAAGCCAGACATTCCTTTTCTACAGGAGTATACCTGTGTTCAGCTCCGACCATCATTCGGCTAAGATAATAAATTGCTTGTTCATGACCCATATCACTTTTCTGTCAAGAAGAGCACCAAGTGAATGATCTAATGCTCGAACATATAGCAAAAATGGTCTTTCCACTACTGGTGGTACTAGAACAGGAGGATTTGTTAGGTATTGCTTGATGTCATTGAAAGCTTTCTGACACGCTTCATCCCAAACAAATGATACACCCTTCTTTAATAGACGGAGAAAGGTTGGCATCTCCCAGAGAGATTGGATATAAATCTCCTGATATAAGCAATGCGACCTTGGAAGCCGCGAGTTCTTTTAAATTGCTGGAGGACGCATTTCAAGAATTGCTTTGATTTTATCAGGTCAACATGGATACCCTGAGAAGTGATGACAAATCCCAAAAACTTGCCACTGGAAACCCCTAAGAAGGACTTGGTAGGGTTCATTTTCAATTGATGCTGACGCATCAATTCAAATACTGTCTTAAGTCTTGAATGTGATCATCTTTTGATCGACTTTTGACAGCAATGTCATCTACATAACATTCAACTGTTTTCGTAGATGTTCTTGAAAGATGTTGCTCATAGCCCTTTGATACGTGGCACCGCATTTTTAAGACCAAACGGCATAACCGTATAACAATAAACCCCAAGGGGTGTTCGAAAGCAGTATGCTTCTCATCTTCGGGATGCATCTTGATCTGATTGTATCCTGAAATCGTCCATGAAAGACATGCGTTCAAAACCGCATGTATTATCTATCATGACATCAGTAATTGGAAGTGGAAATTCGTCCTTTGGACAAGCTGCATTAAGATCTCGAAAATCTATGCAAACTCGGACTTTTCGTTCTTCTTCATAACAGGAACAATATTGGCAACCCAGTCTGGATGTTGTTCTTCACGAACAAAGCCACATGTAATCAACTTTTTGACTTCGCAATTGCATCCATCATGTCTGGTCGAAAATGCCGTTGCTGTTGTTTTACAGGCTTGGCATTAGGAAGAATATTGAGTTTATGAGTAGCAACTTTAGGATCCAAACCCGGCATATCCTCATAACTCCATGCAAAGATATCAATATATTCTTTAATCAATTTTATCAACTCTTTTTCATCTTCGGAAAGGTTCTTACTGATGAATATTGGCTTGGATGTAGTTCCGTCTCCAACATCGATTTGAAGAATCTCATCCTCCGTAGGTGGTTGTCGTTGTTCAAAACGAAGTTCCACTGTGTGTCCATCTGTTGGGCCCAAGGGTCATTTTCAAATGGCTGATTCGTATCAGTTTGAACCATGTTGAAGAATATACATTCAGATTCATCAAAATAGTCTCCTCCAGCATATTCAGATTCAATGAAATGGATTTCTTCGGAATCTGAGGATTGTGAAGAACTAGAAGAGAATTCTTCTTGTATATCATCATTAAACATGTGGGTCGGATCATATCCCAACCCATGACGAGTTTTCTGGTAAAACGGATCACCACATAATGGTAATCGTCTACCCTTGCCTTGATTGAGACCTTGCATAGTCTTCAAATCATATCCCATATTCTGGATAATCTTGAGAGATTGTTGACTATATTTGTCAATTCGGATTCTTCCTTTATCTTTATCTCTAAGATCATCCGTCTGAACAACAGGGATATTTCTAGCCAGGCCAAACACAATTTGGCGCTTGTTTTTCTTATCAGACGGAATCACGAAATAAGATTCTTCGTGACGTCTATAAGTTACACAAGCTTGCGATGAAGCGGCTACAGGAAGAAGATAGGGAGAAGATGTTAGGAACCTGAGCATAAGGTCCAACATCGACATGAGGAGGAAAAGAATTTTCCTTATTGTCAATGTATAAAGTTTCCTCTGTATCTATGTCATCTTTATATTGATGACTTTGATCATCAGAAGATAAAGTCATTCTTTCAACAAATTTGACAGCCATATACTCAAAAAGGAAATCTTATTGATATTGGAAAGTACAGAATGATCAATATTTACATCATTTACAATTTGACTGCTACGCTTCGGATTAATCATTAACGGACTGTCATCCGCCTTCTGCGTAGACTCGCCAAGGTTAATGATCAATGGTGGTTCTGGATCATTCGTACGAGAAGTACGTCCTTGACTTTGATCATAAGGGGTTGGTCTTGACTCTTGGCAGGAACATTCACTGATTCCTCAGATGAAGTTCGAGTTTTCCCTTTGACCTTGATCTTCAGAGGTTGGTCGTTGACAGGTTGGGTTGGATTCGCCCTTTGACTTTGATCTTCAAAGGTTGCTCTTCTGGAGGATCTTCATTAATAGACTGATCTTCGGCAGATGATCGATCTTCAGCCATGTCTGATATCTCCTTTACATGCTCTGTTTGTAGAGCATTGAATCAGAAAAATAAGCTTCGACACCCTTGAAAGGATTGATATCAGCAAACTCAGTCTTCACAACCCCTTGAGAATCCACGTACTTGAAGCATTGGTGGAGAGTTGAAGGCACAATATTATGCTCATGTAACCACGGTCTTCCAAGAAGGATGTTGTAGGATACGTCTGAGTTAATAACATAGAATGTCGCCATAGTTCGAAGATCACCAATCTGAATCTTCAGACGAATCTTCCCAGTGGTTTACTTTTCCAGAGTTGAAACCAACTATTGTAGTACTAGTGTAAGTCAAGTCACTAGTAGGAATCCTCAACGGTCTAAGCATACTCTGAAGGATTATGCTAATGGAAGACCCAGGATCAATGTAAATCCTGTCAACTTCAGTGGATTCGATATACCCAGTATAGCACAAAGGCCTGTCGTGCTTGTTATGCTTCAACATATCCTCTTGTGTGAAGGTAATGTTAGGAATGACCTCCATCACACTATGGCATTGTGGGCATGATACTGGTATATTATCGGGAGTCTTGAGTTGGGCTAAGCACGAGTCAGCTTGCAACAAAGCTTCACTCAAAGTTTGCGACTTTCTTTAGAAAGGCGAAGCAACTCGAAGATAGAGAGTCTAGCCGGAGTATTAGCTAACTGGGCTAGAATATCAAATTTGTAGGGTTTCATCATTACCCCTTGACTGGAAGCAGACTTCAACGGGACGTCGAAGCGTACTGCTTTCTGTTTCCCTTCTCAACCACAGATGGTTTAGTAGGAACAAGAGACGGTTGAGTTGGTGGTGTTTCAACATCCTCTGTTTCTTTGGAGGATCCCTCATAATCTTTATGGTACTCTTTCCAGATCTTGTACCAGCAAAGTTTCTTCTTCAGATTCAGAAGAAGGAAGTACCATATTGCAGGATTTAGTTTTCCTTCCCTTAACCTTCTTCTTGTGAGGATTTTTAGGAATCTCCGAACCCAATCCGACAGTGGATTTTTGACTTTGAATCTGTAAAGGAAGTCGCATTCCTTTATCATAGTTCAAACCCTCTGCCTTTTGAAAGTCATAGCCCATCTTTTTATGAGAAGGACTGATTGCTGACTGTATAAGTGAATGGGCAGCGGACTTTTAACAGGTGGTTCAACAGAAGAAAGAAGAGATCTGTAATTACAGGAGAAAAAAGAAGGCATAGAGACTTCGAAGAAGGAGGAATAGGAATCTCTGTAGCCATAGAAGAAGAGGAATACTGGGATACGAGGAAAGATCCCTGTAGGAGCTTTCTCATAAGCAGAAAACTTGTTGTGCCCTGTATAAGGGAACACTGTTCATAGCTAGCCACTGCTGATGAGTCAACTTGAGCTTGGTAGGAGGAGCCAGACTTGGAGGACATATGTTCAAACCTCTCAGTCTATCTTCCAAAGGAATGCCATCCCAAGATGATCCAAATCATCTGGATCTGGAATAACATGAGAAATCATGTTGCAGGTTTTAACTTTTTACCTTTCTTGGATTTTGAAGTTTTCTTCATCTCCATTTCAGGTACCAAGTCAGGATGTACCCACATAATTTACCATTCTTTAATGTGAGAGGCAACAATCCTTCATTTTCCTCTCTGGCAGGCGGGATATTTACAATCTTCATCATCGCCTTCGGAATTGGGACAATCCCATCTGGGACTTGTTGAGGAGGAAAACCTCGAATTGAAGAGAAACCATATTGGTTGTGACCGTATGCTCATCGTTAGTTAAAGCAATGGCATTGGCATTAATCAGCTCTTGGTTTTTCTTTAGAACATAACAAGCCTTAGTGGGATGATTTATGTATCTATGATAGATACAATACTTGGGATTGTCAGTGAGATTCACCTCATTAGGCCTTTTCGGCTCCGAATTTGGAGTTTGCCACTCTTTACCAGACATTGAAATATCCTGGGATATCACTTTCGTCAAAAGAGTATTCTTCTTTTGGTTTAGAAGACTCCTGATTATTCGGCGTCGTTTTGTTTTTGGAAAGATTAACCATAAGAGTATCCTTTCCTTTCCCATTACGATTGCCGAAATTATTACCAGAAGAGCCTTTCTTTCCTTTGTCTTCTGAAGCGAAGATCATCCCGTGCTCCTAGCCAATCTACCATTAGTCTCGGCTGAAACTGCTGCTATGATAAACGAGGCCCAATCTGTGAATTGGGAACCCGTAAAGACAGCAATAGATGGTCGCAGATTCATCTTGCACGTATCAATCAGTGCTGAATCTGGCATCTGGAGGCATCTTCAGAGTTGCCTGTCGAAAACATTCAATGAACGTCCGAGTATCTTTCTTTTCCTTTTGTTTGATTTCTATTAAGGAAGACATATTCATGTCCATGCCTCCTTCATAGAAGCGGGAAAGAAACATTGCTTTGAATTCGTCGAAAGACGAAATACAATTGTTGGGTAAACTACGATACCAGTCGTAAGCTGAACACGTCAAGCACACAATGAACACTCGAGTAAGAAGAGCATCATTTTTCTGCAGATACACAGTCATAATATCAAAGTAATTGATATACTGACTAGGAGAAGCCTTTCCATCAAACAATACCATTGATTGTGGCTTGAATTTCGGTAGAAAATGTACATTATTCCAATGAGGAGGGTAAGGTTGCTTAATTCCTAACCTCTGGAGTTGATCCTTATGCTTCAGAACTTCAAACTGTGCTTTAATTCTTGCACTGCTTGAATAGCTTCACTGGATTGAGGAAGCACATTTGATTGAATTATTGTCGGATGTACCATAACTCCCACTGGAGATCTTCTGGAATGATGGGATCTGGGGATGCAAAATTTTGGTTAACAGCAGGCTCTTGAATATTTAAAGGTATATCAACCCCTTGACTATCTTGAGTTTGTGCTGCCACTTGCACCGGTGTTGCTACTGCCGGCTGAGCAGTTTGTTGAGTCATTATTATCTGGTACATGCTTTGCATTATAGTAAGCATGTCCTTTAATGATTGCTCAACGGCAGTGAGATATTATTATGTATTAGCAGATGACGTCTCCGGTTCATCTCCAATAGCGTAGGATTCAACCTCTCTTGAAGATATAGAAGGATTGGTATAGAGGTATGAATCGACACTATCTGTTTCGGACTCAAGAGATTGAGTACCCCCAGCTTCTGAATCAGAAGTCTACAACTGTCTTTGCCTTCTTGATCGAGTATTCTGATATACTCCTTCAAAGGAATCAAAAAGTCTATTGAATTATTGTTGTCCTGGAGTTTGGGACGTGTTGCGTCTTGGACGTCGTCCTCTTAGTATGAGATGTCATATTGACTGACGCATATGACAACTCATGTTCTTGGTCATCAACTTGTTGTTGAGGCGTATTGAAACTTAACCGATCAAAAACTGACCGTTTGGAAGCCGAACAACAACACTTGATTACAATCTGATGACACTCGCAATGGTGATTCTCTTGGAGGAGTGTCACAGGAGTTCGTCTATCTTTACGCTTTTGTACTAACAACTCGCGTAAATCAGAAGGAGCAGAAGAAGTAGTCTTCTTTATTACATTTGGGGTAGAGAAACGTTTAGTCCCTTGTGTATAAAAAAGACCACTGGCTGCATTCGCAGAACCAACCTGTGCATTTTTACGTGCTTGGAGTTGCGTGCGTAAATCCTGAGATTTTTTAGCACAAAGGACTGCATTAGTATTGCGCGTAATTTGAAGGCTTGGAACTTTGCGTACAGCAGTATAAGAAAGTTGTTGGTTAAAAACAAAAGTTTTACCAACTATGTTTTTATGCTTCATCAGGTACATTCACTTTAGATACAGAAGCATCCTTGTAAATTTTATCTACACTGCCACAGACAGGAGATTTACCTTTACGTACAGAGCACAAAACATGAGTATCTGCCACGTCATAGACGGAAGATTTTCCTTTACGCGTGGAGCGTAAATTTTGTGTGTCTACCGCGTCACAGACGGAAGACTTATTTTTACGCTCAGAACGTAAAATATTAGGGTCTACCACGTCATAGACGGAAGACTTATTCTTAAGCACAGAGCGTAAATCTTTGTTTTTACGCACTGGGCGTAAAACCTAGTTTTTACACGCTGGGCGTAAAACTTGGGAATCTTTACTGTCACAGACATGAGATTTATTTTTACGCTCAGGGTGCAACTCTGAAGTAAGGACTGCCTCGTTACAAACGGGAGCACCTACAACAGGAGTTGGAAGGATTCCTTTGCCTTTAGAGACAGTCGGGAGATCCGAGGATGCTTTGGATTTGGGAATCCAAACTTTTTGCTCGATTTCTGAACATTAGAGTAGCGAGTACCACCCCCAGTTCGGGGCATTTCTTCGTAAGCAGTCTGGTCGAAGTGTACAACCAGAGTCTTCTTTGTCGATCCGATTGACACATCATCATATTAAGCAATTACCTCCTCGTCATAGGAGAAGGTCGCCCCAACAGAGTCGCCATTTTGTTTTACTTAACAAAATGCCTAAAAATTGGCTTTTGAAAGAAAACGAAAAAAGTACAGAAAGTACAAATTGTTCTGGAAAGTATTGCTATAGAAGTCTGATCTGAAGGCGATCACTTTGTTCCTTGGACCATACGATGATGATGAAGATCACTGCTAGAAAATGAACAGCCGGAAGAACTAAGTCACCAGAAAGGTATCGACGCACTTGGGCACTGATGGCGAGGTCGAATGCTTTTCTGCTTTGCTTCACTCTGTTCTGGAAGAAAAGTTGAAGAAGAATGCTCTACAAAAATCAAAGTCTCTAGGCTCTGATCTCTGTATTATCTCCCTGATGCTGATGATGATGTGAAAAATAAGTCTATTTATAGACTTGATCCATTGTGCGTAAAAAGCAACAAAATTGGGTTTTTACGCCAGTAACTGTCACCCACGATGGGAGTCACCCTCTACGTATGTTGACACGTGTCCCATTATCTTAACAAAAATAGGGAGCACGTACACACGTTCTTCAATAAATGTGGCATAAAAGCCACGTGGATAAACCACGTTCCAAAGTAGTCAGGAAGAATTAGGCGTAAAAACAACCCAAAATATGCTCCAAGCGTAAAGTGGCAAACTGGCGTAAAAACAACCCAAATAAACTTCTCAGCGTAAAGTGGCTAAAATAGCCTTGAGCGTAAAACTTAGCCCAAATAGACTTTACACTCACAATAGCCTTGAGCGAAAAAGCTCACATAACTATCGTGCGTAAAAAGAAGTGATTTTAATGAGCGTAAAATAGCCTTCTCTGCACACCATACGACAAGTATTGGGCTTGGTGTACTCTTCGAATTCTGTGTTTATACGCTGTCAGCAAATCATTATGTCAGATTCTATTATGCATTAAATGAGACCTGAGCCTGTCCCCGGACGTAAAACTTAATGAAAGTCTTGGCGTAAAGTAGCAAGCGTAAAATCCAGTGCAAATAGCCTTGGCGTAAATTTTCAATCTCTTTGACTCAGTCCAAAAAACACTTTTTACGCTCCTACAAGCAGTAGTGGAGGTGGACACTCGCTAACTCTACGGGGAGGTGCTCTAAGGATTCAGCCTCCTCAGAAACGTGGCCAAAATGGGTGGTTCTTTCCTTTTCCATTTCTGGAATGGTAGAAACATAAGCAACGAAATTCAACTAAGTTACACACATAAAAAATTAAATAAAAGTCAGTCCTATGTTGTGACGAGTCAAATGTTTCAATGTTCTAAGTGTTCTAATTATTTCTAGTCAGTTTTCCTAAAATTTTTTGTCTAACCTGCATGGGATACCACTAAAACCATGTCACGA
>JANAVB010036458.1:0-75132 GCA_029216955.1 Iris pallida | reverse complement strand
GGCGTGGCGCTAATGAGTGCACGCAACCGAGATGGCACGACACTAATGAGTGCGCGCACACACTGTTCATCTTCTCCAACCAGCACCAAAAGTTTGGTTGAACCCATGAACTCCAAAGGCCATAACTCCCTCAAAACAAATCAAAATTGGGACTTCCAAGGGTCTAAATTGTGTAGAATTAAATTTCTCACAACATAGACCATTAGATCTCGAAAATAACAAGGTTAAAGAGATCAAAACCAAGAAAAACCAAAAAAATTACAAACTTAGATATACAAGAATCCATCCATCAAAACCAAAAAATGTCAAGTTCTAAAGAGGCTTAGAATCAAGTAAAGAAGAGAATGAATAATGAAACTTGAGATCCATATATGGCAAGTTGCAACTGCCTAGGTTTGGTAGGTGGAAGGAGTTATGGAGAAGAAAAAGAAATAAATGAAAAGTTATGGAGGAGAGAGGGATGTTGGTTTATATACCAAGCTATCCATCTCTACACAAACCAAACCAAACCAAGCAAGGCTAAACCAAGTTGAACCAAGGGGAACCAAATCAAGTCAAGATTAAACCAAGACTAGGCTAAACATGACAAGTCTAACTACGGTTCACCTGACATATGTCAGAAATCCGTATACATATACTAAATATACGTATAACGAGAAACGAGAGTGAAAACAGCTTCTGTCCAAAAATATTTTGGAAGATTATACTGGTTTAGCATAACTCTGGCCATGTTGCCGAGAGTTCTATTCTTCCTCTCCACAATGCCATTCTGTTGAAGGGTTCTGGGGTAAGAGAATTCATGTGATAACCCATTTGAATCACAAAAGGACTTAAATTTATGGTTATCAAATTCTCCTCCATGATCACTTCGTATGCAAGTAATCAAAAATTCTTTCTCATTTTGTACCTTTTTACAAAAAGACACAAATTCAGAAAAGACCTTACTTTATTTGTAAGAAAGTAAGCCTAAGTATACCGTGAATAGTCATCAACTATCACGTAAGCATATAGCTTACCGCCAAGACTGACGACTCTACTTCGTCCAAACAAGTCTATATATAATAATTGCAGTGGTCTAGAGGTACTTACAGTATTTATTGATTTGAAAGATGATCTAGATGTCTTGTTCTTTTCACTATCGGCACAGACAATATCTTTTTTGAAAGTAATATCAGGTAAGCCTCTTACCAATTTTTTTGTAGACAATCTTGTAATAGTGTCCATATTTGTATGTCCAAGACGCATATGCCATATCCAGCTTTCGTCTTGAGTTATGAACATACACTGTACTGTACTATTAGTATTCTCTGACAAATATAATACATATATATATTGTCCTTTCTTATTCCCTCAAAGGAAGTTATTCCAGAAGTTTTATCATAAAAAATATTTATTTTTAAAAAATTAATTCCATAACCATGGTCAGTCAATTGACTAATACTTAGCAGGTTATGTTTTAATTCTGTTACTAAACATACATCTTTAATAATGGGTGCAGGAGAAGTACCTATGTAGCCAACTCCAATTATATGTCCTTTCAAGTTATTTCCAAAGGAGACATAGCCTTCTTTCTTCATCGATAGAGTTACAAACAATGTGTTATCACTTGTCATATGCCTGGAGCAACCACTATCGATGATCCACTTGCTTTTACTGGAAGGAGGAAGGTCCACCTACAACACATGTTGAAGATGTAACCTTTGGTACCCACTTTCTTGAGGGTCCTGATTTGCTAGCTTTTGGAACCTATACATACACATTCATATCTACTAGCTTTCTAATCTTACATTGGTGTAGGGGTGAGCATCGGTTCGGTTCGGTTCAAACCAAACCGAATATGTGAAAACCGAAATAACCGTAAACCGTATTTCTCAAAACCGAAAATCGAACCGTTTTTATAAAAACCGAACAAAACCGAACCGAATTAATTCGGTTCGGTTTTCGGTCGGTTCGGTTTCATGGACCAATGTGCATGGCCTTCAAGTTTTTAGCAAAATGAGCCTATTTAAATGAAAAAAATTTAAAAATATATGACATTATTGTATTTATGAATTGTTATATTACATAGAGTGAAAGATATTAGTATATATAGATTGAGGGTAGATAGAGAGAGTGCTCAAAGAAGCACCGACATAGAATAGGAGAAGAGAGTGCGCTCAGTTAGGGATTAATAAACATTAGTATATGTATATTGTGGGTAGTTTGATAAATTACTAAATCTAAATCGATTTTCGGTTTGGTTCAGTTTTTCGGATTAAGAACCGAAAACCGAACCGTTATTTCAAATTTTCAAAATTTTAAACCGTAAACCGAACCGATAGCCGAAAAACCGAACCGTTTGTCATATTTCGGTTCGGTTCGGTTCGGTTTTCGGTTTTCAACCGTTATATGCTCACCCCTACATTGGTGTGATACATGTCCTTTCATACCACAATAATGATATGTAGCAAACGTGTTCATGCTAGGTGTAGTTCGAAGATCATATATATGTATTTTTGAACAAGTGTGTGTTTTCTTGTTGTATGAAAAGATATACATATATATGCATGGCTTCTAATAGTTCTAACAGTGTTGGTCGTGTTGTATTTGTGCTTGGCCTTGGGACTTGTGTTCACTTGAGCTATAGGTTTGACAACCTGTTTGCCCAGCTTAATCTCTAACTTTTTAGAGTTGTCACAGGCTTCATTGTATTTAGCCGTGAGTGCATCTATTCTCTGAGCAGCAATATTGTACTTCTTTTTCTCTAGTTCATAGAGATCATTAAGTTTTATATTTTCTTGATTAGCTTTCTCAAGCTTTTCAAGGGTATCATGTAAGCTTAACTTTAAGAAAGTAATCTCATTTATGTCACTAGAAGAATCTCTAATATCTTCTAACATTTGAGATTGTTTAGAGAACTCAGATCGTATAAATTTTAGCTCCTTCTGTCACGATCCGTATCGCTTTTCAGATACGAGACGTGTCCAAGCCAGCCTATGCCGCAGAGTCGACGGTAGAATGCTGTCACGACCAAGATGCTCAAAATCATAAAATATAATTTATTGCTCATTCACATTTCTAAATTGATTACAACGTTTACAACATTTATATTTAGAGAAAATACAAGGTTCGTACATTTAATGAAACTGATACCACATCTATCTAATCTCTAGGTTTCTGCCTGCTAGTACACCCGTATCTTCCAATGCTAAGTGAAGCCATGGCTAACCTAAAAAATATTGGTTTTTAGTCAGGAATGGAACAAGCACACAAGCCGACGATAAATCAAAAACACAATAGAATTTACAAGACATGAAAATAACATATGTGAGATGATCTAGAAAATAAGATCGATATCATGGCAAATCACGAAAGAAAGTGGATAACTCTACAACATGATATATCAGCTAGAAAAGAACATGTAACTAGGATGACATGGCAAGTGGTAAAGAAAACGAGGAAAATAAGTAAAGACAACTATCTATGTGTTTTGAAATACTAGTTTCGACATGTGAACGGCTAGGGGGTAAATCAGGCACCCTGCACGTGTCGTGTGCAACTGTTATTCTCCACGAAAGACACGAAAGATAGTTTTGGGTAGTCCACATGTCTACTAAGATATTTCACCTCCTGACTAGTACTCATGGACTCGAACAAGTCACGAAACACGGAAACACGACAATCATGAAATAAAGTATGTAGAGATCCATGACACTAATCCGTGTAACAATGTGTCAATAAGCAAAAGAGCATATACATAAATATGAAATGGAAGGACTACTATGAATCAAAAATAATTAGAAAGTGTACTTGTCTGAGGTCCTTAGCTGGTAAAACTGATAGTACGACCACTCAGATGAGTTACTAAAGTCAACACATGCAAAAGTCTCCGGATGCTAAAATAAACATTACCAACATTTTTAGAATAGTCAAATTAGCTAGAATTGCCTGGCCATAAGTCCAATTCTGGATATAGGGGCAAAATGGTAATTTTGGGTCAAAACGATATCCGCCGTTGGACCCGCTTTGTACCGAAAAGCGTGCCAAAGTCTATGGTCTCTAAATTTATCAAACTACATGTCTATAGGTTCGGTTTTCTGATACGAACCCAACCGTATGTCCAAAGTTGGATTTCGGCAAGCCGTGCACGAAATCGTCCGTTGAGTCGGATCTTAGGGCCCACAAAACGGCGATCTGATCAACTGTCTCTAAATCGGACCAAACTTGGCATACAGGACCAGGAAAATTCTACGGTCCTGTTGGTGCAGGTTTTGTCTCGATCTGACGAACGTGTACAAAGTAATTGAAAAATTTGCAAAGTGGCCGATGCGGTGAATTTCGACGGATACGCATCAAATTCGTCGCGCATACGCAACCAATTTGAATTCCGTCAAAGCCTACACGTCCACGAAGTCGATATGCACCTTTTGATGCTTTTGGTTCGCGACTACGTCTTCCGGTTTGGCGGGACGTACGTCGTATCGGGATGTTTTTCCAATTTTTTAATATTTTGAAATCAGTTTTTCGTCAAAATTGGGAAAAGGATTTCTCGACGCTTGATCGATGAAATCGACTTCCATAAACTGGGTTTCAGAGCCCTATATGTTGTCTAGGACTGTTGTTATTTGGTTTTCGAAAACTCCTAAGGGTTTGCTCAAAATCTATCTTCTAAATAGGGTGTTGGGACTGTTTTCATGTTCAGTTTTGAACAGACTTTTGGTCGATTTTGAATCGATTTCCCGATAAATCAAAGACAGTATAATTAAATCTAATTGAAGAGTTATGCAGAGGGTTAGGTTGTGGTCATACCAGTGAAATCGATTCAAAAATCGATCGAGCAGGGAGGGAAAAATCCAGCCACGAAACGCCGTCCCTGACTGCCGCTTGCTGCTGTCGTTGCTGTTTTCCTGCTCGCGCGCGGGCGGCTCCGCTTGCTCCTAGCGACGGCGCACGGCCCAGGGGGCGCTCCCATGGTCGGACTCCTGCCAGGGATCGTTGGGACGTTGCGGCGTGGTTTAGGGTTAGGGTTTTCCTTCCCTCTCGACCTCTCTCTCTCTCTCTCGCGTATATCAACTGAAGGAGTCGGCTGGGTTCAGTTTTATCCTACTGTAATGTAATAAGGGGTTTGCTCGGCTGGGCAAACAGAGGAGTGTTATGGGCTTGGCTGGGCTGAGCTTTGCTGCTGCTTTTCTATTTGTTTCTTTTAATTGCTTTGGTTTTCTTTTTATCTTTTATTTATATTATATATCCCTTATATATATTATATCTATATTTATTCTTATATAATAATCTCCATAAAACCTCAATAATAATTTATTTCTAGTGTAGGGTCTACCTATATAAATATGAACACATATATTATAACATTTATTTGACAATAAATAATATAACCAATAATAGTAAAATAATATTATATAATAATAACATCAACAACATTAAGAATAATAATATTCCTAATAACAACTAAAATTAAACAAATAATGGATATAATAGTTTTTGGTGAACTTACCAAACATACCCTTGATTTGGCTCCAGAAAATTGTACATATATTCTAAAACGATAGTTATTATTAATAATACCTATATTCTATGTTTATAACAAATATGTAGAAATATTTGTTAATTCCTAAATAGATACAAAACATTTGTATACACATAACGTACGTCTACAAGGACGTCCTTGGTCTCACTACATGCCTACTCGGGCTTGACCTTGGTTCGGGTCCAGTCCGGTTGGTTTGGCACAGCCGGGTCTTCTAAAAGTCAGTAATCTAATTAATAGGTATTTAAATCATCTACTCAAGGCACACTACTTCACTATCCGTGCCACGATTTCTAGTCGTTTGGTACTTCAAAACTCAACCGTAGCTAAAGTCATCTACCGTAATAATTATCTAATTAATTATTTATAAAATTCTAAAAATCGTAATTCAAATAAAATAAAATAAAAATATATTAAAATTTTGGGAAGGGGGATTACACCTTCTTAGTACTTTTGTGCAAATCCATTATTTTTCTCTGATCTTCTAACAAATCAGTGAGAGCATCAGACAGTTCATTAAAAGTAAATTTTTCATAAAGAGGGTTCGATGTTACCTTAGCATCTGTAGCCATAAAGCAAAGATTTGCAGTATTGCGAGCTTCTCTTTTTCTTCAGAATTACTAGCTTCGCTTTCACACTAGATGCTAGTGTTAACATAGTTTCTAGTCGAAGTCCTTCTCCTGCCTGACTGATCATACCTGCTTCTCTTTCTTACAATAGGACAATCTTTCTTGATATGATCTATTCTCTTACATCTGAAGCAGATCATTTCTTCGTCGTCTCTGGAATCTTTCTTTTTCTTGTTTGACTTCTCATACTGAGGAATCTCCTAAAGTTCCTTGTCATGAGGGCCATCTGCTCGTTGTCTGAGCTGTCTGTCTCACTTTTGTTATTGGAGGCTATCTTGTGATTATCTTTGAATGTTATCGCCTTCTCTTTTGGTGTTGACTCTTCAAAATCTTTAAGGTCTAGCTCATTCGTCATAAGCTTTTCCATAAAGTTTTCAAGAGTCATCATTGTGAGATCATTTCCTTCAATAATGGCCGTCGCTTTGGGATTCCAGTTCTTGGTTAGCCCGCGAAGTACCTTCCGAATCTTCTCATGATTGTTGTATTCTTTTCCAAGGGAAGATAGAGGATTAACAATATCTAGAAATCGAGTAAACATATTTGTAATTGTCTCATTAGGCTTCATTTTGAAGGCCTCATACTCTTGTGTTAGTCGTAGGATTTTGGACTCCTTCACTTGTGAAGTGCCTTCATGAGTAACCTCAAGAAGTTTCAAAACCTCGTGAGATGTGACACATGTTGAAACTCTGTTAAACTCAGTTCTATCTACAATACAGAATAAAACATTAATAGCTTTTGCATCAAGACTGGCTTATTTTTTTTCATTGCCGGTATATCTATCAAATGATTTTTAAACTAGATTACCCTCTACCATAATAGGTAGTGGTTTCTTATAACCATTCATGACAATCGACCATAAATCGAAATCAAGAGACTTGAGGTAAAAGCTCATACGTGTCTTCCAATACGTATAGTTTGTACTATCAAATATGGGTGGCCTATTTGTTGATTGCCCTTCACCATTGCTTGGATATAATGATGCCATATCTCAAAGGAGTTTTAATCCAACAAGAAAGAAACCGTACTCTGATACCAATTGTAGGATCGATGGCACCTCTAGAGGGGGGTGAATAGAGTACAGCAGAAAAATGTCCCAATTAAAAACTAAGCAAGTGAAGCAAGTATATAAATAAACTTTAATGTAATGAAGTAAAGCAATAAGTAAGTAGAGGCAAGAAATCAATACGCATATATCAAGGTTTATACTAGTTTTCCTCTGAGAGGACAAGTCCAGTTCGCAGAACTCTTGCTCGCTATAATCCACTATATTTTAATAGAGATTACACCGCGTGCTTTATTCCGAAAAACATGCCAACTTCAACACCGTCGTATTTTTATCAGAAGCCCACAAATAAATTTTAAACAACTTTCTATAGAAAACTTTTATACTCCAAGCTTGTACAACTCGAATACTCCTAATCGAAAACTATCGGCACTTAGAAGAATAAGAGTTGTCTTGGAGATTTGAAGATTGAAGCTCTTTAAGTAGATAGAAAGCTTTGGAATAGATAGAGAAGATGAAGAATGAATGAGTGAATAGAAATGGAAATTTTTCTCTTTTTATAGGATTTGCTAGGACAGAGTTCAGGCAGAACTCGGTAGAGCTAACGTTCATAATTTTGAATGTTACAGATCCAAAGGTGTAGAAAAATGCAGCTGACCAGGAGTGAATTGACTTGACCGAGTTCGGTTATGTCAATTCTAGGTCATTTTGGTTTGTGGAGTTTTTTGAGTAAACAAAGGTTCCAGATTTTTATTTTGGGTCAGGAATACGAATTTTGAGAGTAGGGTCTTCTAATTTTGCCAGTGATCCCGATGCACAATTTTGTAGACTCAAATAAAAAAATACAGAATAAAGTATAAAAAATTAGTTGAGGCAAATTTGTGATCTTCTTTTTCTTTTCATATCAAGCTTGGAGTTTTAAGTCAATTATCGAAATCGGTTCGACCATGGCTGAATGGACCAACAAAGGGGACATCATCAACCCGATACGTCGGGACATAGATTCCTTTTATAATCAATAGCCCATCATACACATAATGTCATTACCCAATTCATAAAGGTTATTGACTCATTATGAATCTCACTCTTTTATGAATCAAAGTAATGCACATTACATATACATGTCTGTTATTATATCCGGATTAAGAGCACAAGTATCAATAATAATAGAGATATTTGTTCTCTTATGTGGTAAGTACAAAGAGACCAACCTTAAGTGGTCTTGTTCAACACACACAAAGTGCACTAGTATAAACCTATAGTCAAGATAGACTAATGCCAGATTATACTACAACCTTACCAATGGTTTGTCGAAATCCATCTAGGTTGTGAACCATTTATATATTCTACAAGGAACTGATAATATGATCTTTTGTGTGTCACCACACACCATATTATCTACAATGTAGAATATTAGACATTTGTATTAACATATAACAAATATAAAATGCCAACATTTGCCCATATGATTCTTATTCAAAAATAATAGAAAAATATAGTTAATACAAAAGTGATACTTTTATTATATAACCCTAACCGGAATAACATCTCATGGCGGGATCCAGGAAATACCAATCCGTGTAACCAATGTGCCAAGAAATCAAGGACATCTATACTAATTACAAGAAACATAAAAGATATCAAAAAACGGAAAATTATCAGAGAATGTACTCGCCTAAATTTAGTTAGAGTCGACGTGCATGACACGAACGTGTCGACACAAAATAGGTACCGATGCTATGCTCCACAAGATGGTCCCAAATAATGACATGGGCGGTTCCATTGAGTCCAGAATAGTCCACAATAATAAAGTCCATGATCCCGTTGATTTAGAAATGATCGTCCATAAGTCACGAGAAATGGAACACACGATTAGTGATTGATCAAACAACCGAAGGAGGAAGCGTAAAGAATGACTTAGATTATCTAGAGAATTGATAAATCTATTAGTATATACTAAGAAAATAATAATAGTACTTAGGAAGATGCTAAAAGTATTTATTTACTATTTAAAAATCATTAATAAGATTATTATAATTTACTATAAAATATTTAAAAACAATTTAGAAATACTTACAAAATATAAGCCCAATATACTATGCTATAACATATATGTTTGAAACTATTTTATTTACTAGGTAGATACAGTAATATTCATAAAATCTATAAACAGTAATATTTATAATAATAAAAACTATTACTTAAAGTTATCTATAAAAAATTATGTTACAAATACATATATATAACTTAAATCCCAATGGTTCTAGGCCTGGCCCAAAACAATATAAAAGAAAAAAAGAAGCAAAGAAAATATTGTTGGACCCTGAGTCCTCCCAAGCCCACCGCACTTAGGCCCAAGCACTCATCTACTAGATTGGCTTGGCCAAAATTAGAACTGTCAAAACGGGCCAGGCCCGTTGGGCCGGCCCGCCCCGCCAATAGAAAAGGTGGGTTGGGCTATACAATTAGAGGCCCATTTCGCAGCGAGCCTCGGTGGGTTGGCCCGTGCGGGCCGCGGGCTTGGGCGGGGCGGGCTTTGGCGGGGCGGGCTAGCCCGCAGGCTTGCTACTGTTGTGTATAATGTATAAATAATAAATGTGTAATAACTTAATACTTAATACTTATATTATATGATAAATATGGATATATCAACACAAGCCAGTGAAGCCACTACAACTATTTGTTTTCACTTTTCACTCTTCAGTATTTCTATTCTAAGTTTCTAACCGGCCGGCCCTAGCCTAGGCCCCCCGCCCCTCCCTAACCCTAGTCTCCTCTCTCTTGACTGATCCTGAAGTCTCCGGAGCGACTCAGCGTCGGCGAGCATCCCGACTCACGCCGTCACGCCGCGCGCCTGAGTCTCCTCTCTCCTGAGTCCCGAGTCCCCGACTCACGTGCCTCCCGCGTCATTGCGTCAACGACTCCCGACCTCTTCTCCCGTCCCGACTCCGAGGTCTCCGAGCGCGCATCCCGACTCCCCGAGTCCCGACTCCCGACCCCGAAGGCCGAAACCGAAAGGTCCTCTCTCTCTCTCTCTCTTCCCGAAAAATTATAGAAAAGTGAGATGGAATTTTAGGAATTTTATTATTTATTGCTGCAAATTAATATGTTAATTTTGTTAATTTTAAAGAAGTTATTTATCATTTCCAATTGTCTATTTGTCTGTATTGGGAATCTGGGATGGAATATTGGGAATTTTATTGCAGGCTATACCAATGCTATATTTCTTTATATTATTGCAGATTTGAAAAACAAATGGAGTCTACTACTTTGAACGAAAGTATTAATTTAGAAAATATTGAAGAAGAAACTAAGTGTGATGACAACATTGATAAGGGGAAGCCTAGGGAAACATCTGATGTTTGGAATTAGCTTACGAAGAAAATGATTGGTAAAAATGCTATTTGTGAATGCAGGGGATGTAAAAAAATTTATAAAAGTGGAGGCAAAAAATATGGAACATCTACATTAAGGCGTCACATGGAAAATTGCAAAATATTGAAGTATCATGATGTAGGACAAATGTTTGTTGATCAAGATGGGAAGTTAAAGTCTAAAAAGGTTAATCCAAAAATTGTACGTGAGTTACTAGCAGCTGCAGTTATTAAACATGATTTGCCTTTTTCCTTTGTTGAATATGAAGGTGTTAGAACTTGGCAAAAGTATGTTAGTCCCATGATTCCTTCTATTTCCAGAAATACACTTGTTTCTGATATAAACAAGTTATATTCGAAGGGAAAAGCCAAACTTAAGCAAGTTTTGTCTAATCTTCCTCATAGAGTGTGTTTAACTTCAGATTTGTGGACTGCTTGCACAAGTGAGGGTTAGATTGTCTTGACAGCTCATTTTGTGGATGAAAATTGGAACTTGAATTGCAAAATACTTAACTTTGAACATATGCCTCCTCCACACTCCGAGGTTGAATTGGCTGCAACACTATTCAAATTTTTGAAGGAATGGGGGATTGAGAAGAAGGTTTTTTCTTTGACCTTGGATAATGTATCTAGCAATGATTCTCTGCAAAATATTTTAAGAAATCAACTCTCTTTACATGATAGTTTGTTGAGTGATGGTGAATTTTTTCATGTTCGTTGTTCGGCCCATATATTAAATCTCATTGTTCAAGATGGTTTGAAATTGTGTTCTGATGCTCTGCTGAAGATTAGAGAATCTGTAAAGTATGTTAAAGGTTCAGAAAGTAGGATGAAAAAGTTTGAAGAATGTGTGAGGCAGTTGGTGACATTGACACTAGTGTGGGCTTGAGATTGGATGTTTGTACTCGATGGAATTCAACATATTTGATGTTGGATAGTGCCATTAAGTACAAAAAAGCTTTTGTTTCTCTTCCATTAAATAATAGAAATTATAAGTGGTGTCCTTCAAATGAAGATTGGAAAAGAGGAGAAAAATTATGTGAGTTCCTTGAGCCATTTTATGAGACTACCAACTTGATTTCCGGTTCTTCTTATCCTACATCAAACTTATATTTTTTGCAAGTGTGGAAGATCGAAACTTTGTTAAAAGAGAACTTGTTAAATGAAGATGCAAAGATAAGTGGTATGTGTGGAATTATGATTTAGAAGTTTGACAAGTATTGGAGTGAATATAGCATTGTTCTTGCATTTGGGGCCATTCTTGATCCACGAATAAAACTTCAAATGTTGGAGTATTTCTATTCAAGGGTTGAGAGTGATTCTACTAAATGTTAAGAGAAGATGTCACTTGTGAAAAGTAAATTGTACAAGCTTTTTGAGGGTTATGTTAATGGAAGCAACACAAGTTCTTCTTCACAACATTTTTCTTCTTCTCACTTGTTGGCATCAAATCAAAATGGAAGGACTAAAAGCAAGGGCAAAAGACTCTACGATGTGAGTAATCTTATGTATCTTTTCTTCTTTTTATTTGTTTATATGTCATAGTATATGTATGTATATGACATTAACATATTTAATTAATGTAGGAAATTAAGGCTTATGAAAGCCAATCTATTACAAGTGCTGGAAAGTCTCAATTGGATATATATTTGGAGGAGCCAAAACTTGAGTTCTCATATTTTGAAGATTTGGATGTTTTGGCATATTGGAAGGATAAGAAGAATCGATTTCCCGATCTTGCATTGATGGCATGTGATGTTTTGGCTATCCCAATAACTACAGTTGCATCGGAATCAACTTTTTCTATTGGTGCTCGTGTGCTCACCAAGTACAGAAGTTGCATGGTTCCTGAAAATTTTTAAGCTCTTATTTGCACTCGCAATTGGTTGCATGGTTTTGCATCTAGTGGTGGTAAGTAAGATTATTTTATAGGTTTTAAATTATATCTTAGTTTGTGTTGCATGATTTTGAATTTAATTATTTTTATGTATTTTGTATATAGATGATGATGCAGATACAAGTATGAAGACAACCGAATCGAGTGAGGCTTCCAATGTTATGGAGGATATTGAAGAAGGAAATGAAGATGATTTTGATGATCTAATGGAGTAATGGTTCATGAAATATAACTTGAGATTTTTCTTCTGTAAGTTTAGCCTCTTTTTAAGAACTTTCAGGTTGGAAATATAACTTCAGATTTTGCTTCATGAAATATAACTTGGATTTACAATTGTTTATTTGCAGATTTTGCTTCAGGAAACATAACTTGGTTATTTGTAGATTTTGCTTCCGAAATTGCTTCAGACTTTGCTTCATGAAATATAACTTGGTTATTTGCACTTCCTAAATTGCTTCAGACTTTGCTTCATGAAACAGAACTCTCTTATATATGTTATGAATGAATTCAGACAGATGTTATGAATGAATTCAGACAGAGTTAATACTCTCTTATATTTTGATCCTGGCAATTTTGATCCTGGCAATGAATGAATTCTTTTGATGATTTGCTTCATCAGTCTAGTGATTTCAGGAATATCAGTCTAGTGAATTCTGAATTCAGACAGAGTTAATACTCTTTTATATATGTTATGAATGAATTGATCCTGGCAATTTTGATGATCTGTGTATTTCTTTTGATGATTTGCTTGTTACTTATGTTATGAATGAATTGATCCTGGCAATTTTGCTTCTGCCAAATGCCAATTTTGTTTATCCCATCATTTTACTTATGAATGAATTTTGCTTCACTGCCAATTTTGCTTCTGCCAACCAAGTTGGAAACTTGGAGTTGGAATGATATATTAGTCCTGACTGATGAAGGCTGGAATGATATTTTACTGCTGACCGATGAAGGCTGGAGTTAAAAGTAAAAAATTCTTGCTGTTGTCATTGATAGAAGAGTAACAAGCAAATCATCAATTGATCCTGGAAGGCTGGAATGATATTTTACTCCTGACTGATGAAGGTACTTGACTCTCATGGATTATGTTTTAATTATTATGATGCAATTTTGGCTGTTGATCATGATGTTATTTCCTTATTAGTTAATGACCTCAAGCTTCTTAAATCAGTTCTCAGTTGTAAAATGTTATTTTCAGTTATAAAAGTGAATATGCCATGCAACTGTCTTTATCAACTACATGCTTTTCAGCTTCAGGATTATTCAGAATTTCATTTGGGACTATATATTTTTCTTTGCAAAATGATATTTGCATGGTACTGACCGCCGGCGGGTTGGCCCGTCTGGCCCGCGGACCGTCGGCGGGTTGGGCTGGGCTGGGATTTTTAGGCCCGTTCAAATGGTAGGTTGGCCCGCCCCACCCCGCCCTGCCCCGCCCTGCCCCGCCCCGCCCCGCCAAATGGTAGGTTATGGTGGGTTACGGGCCGGCCCGCCCCGCCGGCCCGTCCTGACAGCTCTAGCCAAAATAATGGCAGTTGTGCTGCCAATTTATTCATCAAAGGAAGAAGGAGAGTGATAGAGAAGAGTAGGAGAGAGAAGAGAGCTCACAACGGAGAGGCGCCACTCCCAGTCAAGTGCGGTTGGTCAGCGGCACGACACGGAGCACCCGGACCAAGCGGCGGATCTGACCGGGGAGCATACGAAGGTTGGACTGCGCCAGCCGGAAGTCGAAGATCGAGCGCGAGGAGGCACGATAAGGAGGGGTTGACGCACGACTGCGGCTGGTGATGGTGACGACGTTGATGATCTCGTCGGCACCGGACGAGGTAGGTAGTTGTTGGTTTTAGGGTTTTTAAGGGTGGTCGGGAGTCGGAGTGGTGAGGCAATGTTGGAGTATCGGACGAGGTGGTGGAAAGAGTGGTGGCACAACTGCGAGAAGTTTGTGGCAGCGGTGGTCATGGGTGAGAATGGAGGCGGTGGTGCTTTGGACCTGGCGGGGAGGCGCCTGATCTGGGCTGTGGCCGGTGGCGGTGAGTCAGGGGGTCCAGAAGGAGGAGAAGGTGGTGTTGTGGGCAATGACATGGGTGTTGGGTTGATGGCGGTGGTGGTGATCGTGCGACAGGGCGGAGCCCGACGGATCTGGGAATTGGGTGGCTGGAGGAGGAAGGAAAGGGTGGTCGGGTTGCTGCGGTGGTAGTGGTGGTTGGCCGGAGTGGTCGCGATGGTCTAGATGGATGAGTGTTGTGCCCCAAAATTTGTGATACGTATTTTATACGTATTCGTATTTCTGACCCGTATTTCTTTTTTCCTTGATTAGTTAGTTGTGGTTTATTTTCATATTTAGCATTGTGGTTTAATTGTCATTTATCGTTCATGGATTAATTCTGATTAGTGGAGCTTGGTTTTATTTGGATAGGAGGAGGATTGGGTTGGCTCGGTTTGGCCTGGCTTGGTTTGGGTTGGCTTGGTTCGGTTTGGGATTGCTCTTGGTTCATCATGAACCAAGGGGTGAACCCCCTACCTACCACCACCACTCATATTTATTACCAATTTTTCTTCTCTCTCTTCATTAATCTCTTCTTCTTCCATTTACTCCCTTCACCTACCAGAGAGAGAAGAGAGAGGTCTAGGCAAGTGCATCTTGCTTCATGGAGGAACCTGAATTTTATTGTTCCATTCTCTTCTTTGCAATATTTTAACTTACTTTAGTACTTGACATTTTCTCTTTTCATGGCTAGATTCTTGTAGATCTAAGTTTAAATTATTTTCAAAAATCTTGGATTTTGATCTACTAAACCTTGTTATTTTCGAGTTTTGATGGTTCCATGTTGTTGAGAATTTTATTCTACCCAATTTTGACCTTTGAAAAGTTAGATTTGGACTTGTTTTGACCAAGTTATGGACTTTTGAAGCTTGGGTTCAACCATGGAGTTCTTGCTGATTTGGAGAAGACAGTGAGCAGTGTGCGCGAGCTTTCTAGCTTGCGCCACTGAGCTGCGTACGCTCTTTAGCGCAGCACAGTCTGACCCATATGCTGCCTTTTGGAGGCGTATGTCTTGCATACGCTGCCTTGACAAGGAGTCGTATGGACCTCATACGCTGCCTTGACAAGGAGTCGTATGGACCTCATACGCTGCCTTGATGAGGAGTCGTATGGAGTCCATATGCTGACTTGAGCATAGCCTGACTTGAGGGTAGCCTGACCTGAGCGTAGCTTGACTTGAGCGTAGCCTGACTTGAGCGTAGCCTGACCTGAGCGTAGCTTGACCTGAGCGTAGCCTGACTTGAGCGTAGCTGACTTGAGCGTAGCTTGACCAGAGCGTAGCCTGACTTGTGTGTAGCTGACTTGAGCGTAGCCTGACTTGAGCGTAGCTGACTTGAGCGTAGCTGACTTGAGCGTAGCTGACTTGAGCATAGCTGACTTGAGCGTAGCCTGACCTGAGCGCAGTCTGACTCAGGCGCAACCTGATGTTTAGGCGCAACTGGACCTGACCCTACTTGCCCTGGATCTTCTATAGTCCTGTATATTGATATTTTATTAGATATTTAACGTCCATTTTATATCCTTACGCCTTTTGTCCTGAACTTGATTTTCCCGAATTTATTTATTATGTTTAGAACGATAATTGGACAATGTTTGATAGTGGCCCGCCGTGGTGCACTCCTGACTTGATAACTTGACCTGCTACACATGACATGACAGTGACCCGTGGTGGTGCACTCTTGACAAGTACCCTGACAATGTTTGATAGTGGCCCGCCGTGGTGCACTCCTGACTTGATAACTTGACCTGCTACACATGACATGACAGTGACCCGTGGTGGTGCACTCTTGACAAGTATCCTGACAATGCATGATAGTGGCCCGTCGTGGCGCACTCTTGACAAATCAATTCATTGGCCTGGACACCGTGGATGTTTGTGCTTGTATAAACTACGAGTCCGGTTGTGTCTTGCATCATGTCTAGGGCATGATCCCTGAGTACCACGGTCAGGGATTCATACTGAATTTGGCTAGGTTAATGACTAGATTGATCAAATAGTTCATGGAAAATTTCCCAGTTACCTGTTGCCCCTTTGGTCCCGGCCTTATATATATACATGGGATTTGTTGCTATCCGTCGAGATGAGCGCACTTCCAACCCGCCGTCGAGTGTGGTACCTTAGGACACATGTATCTTACTACAGTGTGTCTGCTATATCCTGCTATCTTTTCCTTTTCTTGCTGGGATCACTCAGGTAGTAACAAACAGGTAACCGGACTTGGAATTCTCATTGCATTTGCTAGTAACTAGGCCTGTGATAACCCTAGTTAGTGAAAGTATCAAGCCGTACTTATTGCTTGGCCGTGAAATGTTGGATGGGGTTTGCCAGTCTATTCTTGTCTTGATTTTGTTACAAGATTGTTACATGTCCTGAATTCTTATTTTATCTTGCCGATAAATGGTGGGAAATCCAAGTTCTGTTCAGACGAAGGGTTACAACCCCGGTCCTTGTTTGGTTTACGGGTTGTAACCTGGCTATCTGAATAGTCCCATGGTTATCTCATCGTATATCATCATGTCATGCTTTTCCATATGTTCTGTCTTTTATTGATTCTGTACAAAATTGTCTTTTATATTCACCTATCATGCCTTTTTTTTAAATTACTGTCTCTTATTAAGTAATTATATTCTTGTGCTAATTGCTGGTTTTAGTTCTTAAGTGAAGCCTCCTTTGTGGCACTTGCTCTTTCTGGGGTCTGACCCAGCTGGTTTTGTATGGCCAGATATCGGAGCAGCAGCAAAGGATCTACCTGCCTTCCAGCCATATGGTGACCACTAGAGGGAATTCTGGCAACGAGTGGGTTATTTTTGGCTCTCCCACTCTATTGTACATTATTCTTTTGAGGCGTTTAGCCGCCGAGCAAGTGTTAGCTCGTGTATATTTTACTTACTGTCTGCGTACGGGCTGTAACATGATTGACAACTCGAGGTTGATCATGTATAACTTAACTCTTGCTAGTCCTTATATTTTGTACGACTCGCTTCATGATCATCTGGATATGTAATATTTGGGACACCTTACAATTGTATATTTGGTGGTCTGATATCTTGTAACTATTACTAGTTAGTTGAGATTGAGACAATAGGATAATTTATGACCTTAAGAGACTGATGGCTTGTAGATAAACCCTCACATATCTAGACAGCTGTGACCGTATGGTGAGATGGATTCCATTTCATTATACGTAGCTGGCTATGTCTGCCCCCGCTCTCCAGTATTCTGGTTCTGCGGCGTGACAATGAGGAAGGTAGAGGCGGGTCGAGAAGGAGAACAGGGGATGGTGGTGGTCATTAAAGGATGGCCGGGGTTGGCAAGGCGGCGAGATCTGCCCGTTTGCTATGTTGGGTGGGAGGTGTGTTGTGTCGGCCTGTCGACATGACACAGGAGTTGATGTAGATGTGTCCGGCATGCGGACACGGGAAAAATTAATATAAATGTAAAAAAGAATGATAATGAAATGGGTGGACATGGACACGGACACGGTGCAATTGGAATGCATTGGAAATTGTGTGGATAAGAAATGAGCTTAGCCCATTAAATAAAGGTGGGGGCATGTTCCCAAGCATGTGAGAAGCTTCCAAGAATCTCTTCCATGAATTAGGCCAATAGCCCAATAAGAACCAAGTCCAAAGGAAAATCCTTTCATAAATAAGTCAAATAAGAACCAAAAGTATTTTTATGTAAAATTTAATCCTGGCCCGAAATAACATGTATATAGAATAATTTAATGAGCTCAAGCTCATATACAAATAAGTTTTCAAATATAATAATTACTATTTAGTAGGCCTTTAGGCACAAAACTTGTTAAAATCCAAAATAATCATGTAGGCCCAATGGCTAATACATATATTATTATATAAATCTATTTATAAAATATGTCCAAATATTTTCTTATATAAATCTCGGTCCATACAAATTTGTTTGGAATATTACATTAATGGGTTTGAGCCTATAATTTAAATAAAGAGTTCGAATCATAAATTTTATTTACTAGGCTATATAAGCCCAATACTATACAAATCTCAAGAAACTGTTTCGCAAAACCAATAACCCGATAATTATAAATATAAAATCTATAACATATCACGTTTGTAAAATATATTTCATATAGCTTATTACAGAAAATCAAAATTCGTGATTTTTTTAAAGATTTAGAAAATTTTAGAAAAATAGAAATTTTAAAATTCGGGAGAATTTCGGAATTCGGTTCAAGGAGGTTACAAATCTCCCCTCCATAAAGAAATTTCGTCCTCGAAATTTAAGATTGATGTGGTCAACCGAAGATTCAAATATGATGGAAAGTATAGTCAAAACCATAGATACGATCATAAAGAATGATATATTTTAGCATGATCAAGAATAATCAGATCAAAATCTATTACGCACGACTAGTCATATTAACATGATCAAGGATAAGGTCGAAGTATGGTCAAATAAATTATGCATGATTTAGAATGGAAATTCAAGTTATTTAGGCATGACTCAAGTCATGACTAATAGAATAATATTATTTTAGTTATGATCAAGATAGAATCAAAATTTAAGTATAGCACGATCGATAGAATCTAGGCTCGATAATATTAGATTCAAAGTCGTACATGCACGATCAAAATCAAAACATAGGCGTGACCGAAGATAAAATTTTAGCACGATCGAGATTCGAAGTCAAAGTCTTATATGCACGATCGAAGGTCAAATGATCAAGGTTACTTAAGTCATCAATCAAGGTTCAAACGTGCTTAAGAATTTAAAATCACTTGGGCACATTCTAGGACAAGGCTATGAGAATTAAAATCTAGGCATGATTAAGAATAAATTAAGCACGGGCAATAATAGAAGCAAAATTTAGGCATGAACAGAAAATTGTTCAGACATGATCAGAACCCAAATTCTAGCACAACTAAATTTATAATCAAAATCATATAGTCTTGATCGAAGTCATATGGACATAATCGAAGATCAAAATTTTAGGCATGAATTAGGGATAAAATTAATACACATAGTCACGATCAATCAAAGTCGTCTAGTCATGCAATGTCATCTAGGCATGACCAAACATAAAAATCGGATATAATCAAGAATAGTAGTAAATTTAATCATGATTAGAATAGAACTTAGATATTACTAAGAATTTGTTCAAAGTTTTAGGCATGAGCAAATATAGGATTGAAGTCTAAGCTCGATCAGGATTAAAGTCATTTGAGTATAGTCAAGAATCAAGAACTTTGGCACGATAAAGATAATCAAAATCGATTGGTATTGAATTTTAAGGAATGATTCAAGGATAGGGAAATCAAAAGATAGGATTTGCAAGAGGAAGTCAAGATAATCATCTCACTCTACTTCGACTATTACCAAGATTATCCGATCATTATTTCCCAATTATGCTTTTTATCTTACAAGTCCAGATATACCATTGTCCAAAACTTATGATCTTCGATCATGAAGATCAAACTCTTCTATAACTACTATAAGACATTTGACCTTCATTCCAAAGGCACTATTTATGAAACATACTCTTGTTATAACTCCTCAATTCTTTTTTACTTTCCTCCATTTCGTAATTCATTATCAACTTAGTCATCTTGAAATGTCCAAAGCCTCCACCTTGTCTTTAATTTGGATCTGAAATCCCTGAATCAGGGTTAATAAATTTTTTGAACATTGTTCAATTTTATATTCCTCGTATTAATGCCCACTACCATATAAGAATTAACCTTCATATTCCTTAAACTTTTAAATATTATCCTTCTTAAAATTTAGAAGTCCCACAAAAGTCTCTAAATTTTTATATAATTCAAAATTTTCGTGTTATTCTAATTCTTAGTCATTCTCCTACCAATCCTTTATTTAATTTTGTATCATTATCGCATGTATTATAATTTATTTTCTATGTATTTTGGATTCCTAAATTCAGTATCCTAGCCTTAAAAATATCTCAAGAATCAGTAACTTAAAAATATATATGTTTTCTCAAAATCAAATCGTCCTTGAATATACTTATTAGTTTTAAGAATACAACTCCGATATATCTATAGTTCTTACCATTTTATGTATAATCCACCATTATTCTTTCCTGAAATTCTCCAATCTTCTTTCTTGCATGAAGCAATCCATACTCTAAATAATTCTCTAAGTGTAATCATTTCCAAATTGATACTACCAGTCCCCTGAATTTTATTTTCATTCTCAGTCATATCCTTCTCCCACTAATTCTATCTCAATGTCCAATATTTTGTAGTCCTACAAAGATTACCACATGATAAATTTTGTCCTTTCCGAGCAAGATGATTACGATACTTCTTCAGCCTTTTCCAAGTAAAGAGATACAAGAATTTATGATAGTTCAAAGTGTAGCTAACAGGTCTAGATATGAGGTAGTTTGATGGATGTAAGTAGGACATAGTTAACAAGACGAAGAAAATGATAATAGAAATTTGCCCTTGTTTATCTAGTCTTAAAGAAACGTTTGTCCTACCCTTTTTCTTGTACTTGTCCATAATCAACAAAAGCAGAATTTTCAACCTCCAAGTTGTTCATTTTGTCTTAACAATCAACTCTTAGTTACCAATCCCTCTCCAAGTCACTAATTATCAACTACTGATGAATTTGTTGCCTAAACTTCATCCCTAACATTCTTTATCTAATTGGTATCCTTGTAAATTTTTTTAGACATTCACGTCTAAATTTGTCAGTCTTCTAATATCAAAAAAATTTCCATCACTCCCATCGTCCAATAATGTTAACTCGATGTTGTCACGACCCGCACCCTAGAGTAAGGGCACGAGAACGTAACAACGTCCAGCCTACGCCGCAGTGTCGGCGGTAGAACGCTGTCCTAGGTCTCATGCATCTAATAGTATAAGGCTAAGCAGTTTATACTCCCCGAATGGGGGTGACATAGCAGAATGTAAACTCAATCCACTACAACAAAAAACCCATTTAATGACGGCTAAAAAGCGTCATTAATGACGTACCATGACGCTTTTTTTTTCCCACAGCAACCGTCATGAAAACGGGTGTTATAAATGTTTTTTAAAAGCGTCATAAAATAACCGTCATGAATATGATGAGTTTCTGCTACACTTATTTTCAGCGTAGTTTGAAAGCGTTATGAATAGATAATCTGTATAGACTCAATTCAGCACATTTATAACGCTCAATTCTGCACATTTATATATTACTTTCCAAAAAATTATAGATCAATGCTCAATGTTGCTCAATTCAAGTCAAAACATTCATTTTGAACCATATTCACAAGAAAACATCTAAATGTTATAGAGTACCATTTAATCCATTTACAAATATATATATAACATATATCACCATCTTCATTACATTTTTTCAAAATAAGACATCCAAATACATATATTTACAACTACTACTAGTAAGTAGTAGACCCTCAAAACTATTAGTACATTGGCTTCAACTTTGAGCACATCAAAACTGTCGGCATCACGTAGTAAAACCCTGAAAAATGTCTCCTTCCATCATACACTTTGTGTTAAAGAAGTAGCCAAGATGACTACACAACTCAAACAATTCTCTCAGAGGAGGCAGTTCAAGACTATCAGGTGATACAATGGGAGCAAGTAATGGTTCAAATACCTCCCAAACCTTATGTAGGTTGAGCCTTGTATCAATTAATATAGCACCTGCTATGCTTTCGACAATGTCTGCCAGAACCTACGACACCAAAAATGATACAAAGTAAATAACACCGTAAAAAGCAATGTTAGATACTCTGAAAAATCATCATACATAATGTTTAGATTTCTCAGTCATCATTATATGATGTTTAGGCTTTCATAAAAAACTTTACCTTGTAGCCTTTGGACGAAGCATTTGATACAAGTAGACACTCGACTTCTTGTAATTTCTCCAGTTTCTTGACATATTCTGTTATTTGCTCTACAAGAAAGCTCCATAAGAAATTTCTCTACGTGCTACTAAACTACTGAAATGGTAAATTACAAGAAAACATAGTTTGTATTACACATGCAAGATCCTCACAAGTCTCTCATCAATCAAGAGATGGTAGACACCAACAACTGCGGCATCTTTCATCCTGAGCAACTTACTTATGGCACCAGTAGAAGGATCCTTCATAACAATTATATTTATACTTAAAGATAATTTTAGTTTAATGAAGAGGCTGACATCGACTATAATGAAATCATAAGATAAGAACTAATATCTTTTGGTGATATTGAGAATAACTCGAAAGACAATCGCAATTTTTTTAATTTTTAACGTGCAAAGAAGATCACTAAATGAACTAATTAGAATGAATGATAAATACCAGTTTGAGGAGCTACTACAAATAGTTAAGCTAGTGAGTGGTACAGTTTGAGTGTAATCTTTCTTCAACTGGGAATGGACAAATTTTGCTGATGTAGATAAATTAGGCAAGGAAGAAAACAATTGTGGCTATTGTTTATTTCATCAATTGGAATATGAAAGTGTCAAGTTAATATTGCAATTAGTTTGCATTTTCAAACAAACAAGTTAACTAATATCCAAATTAAATAATTATTTCAGATACTGAAAAACAAAATTAAAGAACCAAAAAGGAACGTGCATGGAAGCAACTCCAAGGAGTGCTCGATAATTCCATGAATCAAGGAGTAGTTACTTAGAAATTTTTTGCTTCAAGTGAACACTCAAGATCTGTAACATAAAGAAACAAATGACTCATTTTTACCAACCTGTAACATAAAGAAACAAATTTTCAAGAGTCTATATTATTGTAGATATTTTGTGCTTCATATGATACCAATGCCTTCTCTCTCCCTTTAATGAATTGTCACAATGGGTCAAGGTCAAATGGTCATCAGCAGTAATGAGTGAAAACACTTAAAAAGTTTACAAAAAAAATGCAGTAACGAAAGGGAGCTAAGAAAACAAGAAATTGGTCTCGCTCCAAAATTATCTTATGCAGTTTCTCACCAACAAAATCATATACGAATTCCACTTAAGAATTCAATATTTACAACCACTCTAGAAATGCAAAAAGCAAGACAAAGTGTCATTGTACTGAAGATTATTAAACAGCATTGTATAGACACTTTTCCATCAGAGATATCATCATCTTCTATCTCAGACTTTCTCAATGATTGATCTAGCAGTGAATTATAATCTATATAACTTAGCCAATAAAATAGACAGGGCCGGCCCCGCGGTTTGGGTTGTCTTAGCCGGAACTAATTTTTGTTGCCCTTTACCTTTATTAAAAGATAGATGTTTAATTTGGATTTTTGTTGGACCAGTCCTAAGAAAACTAAATGACCTGGGAGGTTGCCCTATAGAGGGGGGTTGCCCAAGCCCGAAGTCTTGTCAGGCTTACCCCAGGGCTGGCCCTGAAAATAGACCAAGACTGCCCTACAGAGATGGGTAATGTGCATTCCCTGTTTGTAGGCTGGATATGGAACAGACAAAAGCTCACAGTAGACAAGCAGGTCCTGCAATGGCATCGCCTGCTTGACAAAATGGTTTACTAGCTTACTACAATTTATAACACTATAACAGAAGCTACATTATTTTTGCAATTTGCTAGCATACCTCTAAAACTTGCTCAAGGAACTATGCACAAATCATTAACATTGACTAATAGATCATATTGTTCTCCAGTAGCTTTAATAGATAAGATAAGAAAGATATTGTATTTTATTTTCATAAATTTATCTTGGACTGGACGTCCTTAAATTTAAATTCAATAACTATGGCTGTTGTCCACTACTTCAGGAAAATATTACTCTAGATAGTAGATATTTCTCAAGATATAACAAAGTCGATGTCGTTAACGGTGAGATAAAGTAGCCAGCCACTTCTAACAAGTATACATAAAACCTATTGAATCTAACTGTACCTTAACACAGATACTGTTCATATATACCAAGGAATTAGGGAATTCAAGAAGTTACCATTAGGTGGTGGTGGTGGTGGTGAACATGCTACCGGAGGAGTTGGATACGGAGCAAGAGGAACCGATATTGCCTCTCCGAATCTGTCTTCAGAAACTGTGTACTTCTGCAGCATCAAACAGACGAGCCCTGTGTCCAGTCTCCACTCAAAACTGTGTTCACACATGAGAAAACTAAATCAGATGGAGTCTTATTGAGAATTGAAACAAAATAATTCTCCACCACTAAGGAAAACAAGAATAAGAGGCATAGGCACTAGGATCATTTTTTTCTCACAAATTTGACGGCTACCTTGGTGTCGTCCTCGAGCGTCCCCTTGTAGACCTTCCCGAAGCCGCCGACGCCGAGGAGCAGGCCCTCGTCGAACTTGTTCATCGCGTCCATGATCTCCTGGAAGGTGAAGACGCGCTCGAGGGGGTTCGTCGAGGCCAGGGAGGCGCAGCTCGCCGTCCCGCTCCGGGTGGAGACCTTGCTCATCGTGTGGGAGTTCTCGTACAAGGGGAGGGGCAGCCAGGTCTTGGTATGGGGACTGGTCTTCAACTTCTGAGCCGCGAGGAAGAGGAAGAGGATGAGGAGAGGGGAAATGGAAGGAGCGGAGGAAGAGGAAGAGGAGGAGCGGAGGAAGAGGAAGAGGACGCTGGACCGAAAATTTTAGGGTTCATGGAGATGGAAATGAGCAAGAAATTGAAAGGGGTTTGAAAAATTTTAGGGTTCAGGGAGAGGAGGGAAGAGGGGGAGGAGGGAAGATCTAAAAATGATCGGGTGTGAAGGGTTTTGTTGGAAGTTTATTAATTACAAGTTTGCCACCGCTCTAAACAATTAATGACGCTTTATTTTATAAACGTCATAAAAAGTCCAGAATTAGTGAAAACCGTCATAGAAATAAAGGTATTTCGAACTTTAATAACGCTTAGCTATCAGGCGTCATAAATACGTCTTATCGAGCGTTATTAAAAGGGTTTTTTGTTGTAGTGATCACATCTAGGGTAGAGCATAATGGAAGATAGATAAAATATGAAATCCAAAAGAAATACAGTAGATAGAAGTCTAAGTGTCTAAGATACACAACCCAGAAATACATCTCAAAACTCAAATACAGAAATCCATAAATACAACTCAAGACAACTGAAAATAAACTATGCAAAATCCTAGCTACCTATACAACCTCTACTGTGTCTCCTCTAGGCTAGTAGGCAACCTCCAGGCTATCTGTAAAATTTATCAACGAGTCCAGTCAGGACAGGAGCGAGCACAATACATCTCATGCAGTTCATATCATGTCAGAAAATATAAAGCAGGCAATAGAGTAAGATACATAAAATGCTGTAAGAAGATGTACTTGAAAACATGAGAGATATTTGATAACTGGAAATATATATACATGATAAGTAAGAACTGTAAGTGACTAGTGATTTAGAGTACGAGATGGCATGTAATTGGCTTAGGTTGTACATGATAAAACATGGAAGTAACAGAGTGTACATGATGGGTAAATCACATGACCATTTATACTCACCCCTACCCACAATCAATACACAAGGATCTATTCAAGTTACGTTACGGACATGATGTTTTGGTTACACAGGAAACACATGAGGAAACATGAACGTACATGAGAGCACATGAAAGTACATGAAAGAACATGAGAGAACATGAGTGTACATGAGTAACGCAGAAGCAAGGAATACATGATGTACATGAAACACATGTCATAAAGTATTCGATGCGTCCGCTAAAGGGGATAACATCCCAAGAAGAGATCCATATAGTACCAATCCGTGATGATAACGTGACAGCATCAAGTAAAAGTAATCTAGAGCGAGAATATAAGTCGTGACAAGTATGACACGATCAGAGAATGTACTCGTCTGATAACCTGAACAGCTGATAAGTATAGGGGGTCCAACTGAAGCCACAGAGTCCTATTTAAAGCAATACAGGTTACAAGGTGTTCAAGTTGTAATAAATGAATCTCTACAAGAAATCTATATTATCCTAGGTTCTTCTAAGTCAAAACAACTCTAGGTCAACTCCGATCAATAATTTAGTCAAACTTGGTCAAGTGTTGACTTACAGTTGACTTTGGGTCAACTGGTCAATTCTGGTTAAACAGGGTCCATTCTAGTCTAATTATTAAAGATATAAAGTGTACTTTGTTATTCGTACGTCGAAACTTACGACACGCAAATCGAGATGAGATAATCAACTGTAAAGTTGATAATCTTATTATAGTGATCCATGTGTCCAACTTGTCAATTTCAGTGATGTGAGATCACTGGAATTGACTGATCTCAGTTTCGTTGTACTAATCCCGAAATACGAACATTATAAGAATTAATTATTAATTAATTATAAAAAGGTTAAACTCAGAGAAATTATCAACAAACATTGTCGGACGATAAAATAAACATCGCCAACGTGTCCAGAATGGTCAAATTAGCTAGGATAGCCTACCCATCGGTCCAATTTGGACAAGGGCAAAAAGGTAATTTCGGATCAAAACGGTGTCCGTGTCGGAGCCGTTTTGCACCGAAAAACGTGCAAGAAAACAAGTCTACAAAATATAACAAATTATATGTCCACGAAACCAGAATGACGATACGAACCCAAGGTATCTCCAGAATTGGATTCCGTTGACCCGATCTCAATTTGGTCCGTTGACCAGAACTTGGAATTCCGGTTTGCACAAAAATGCGTGTCCGATCCAATGTCCACCAAAACCTAGCAAATTATATGTCAACAAGTCCAGAATGACGATATGAACTCAACGGTATATCCGAAATTGGATTCCGATGGGCCGGCGTCAAAAAGTCCCATTGACCCAGAATGTGGGATCCACTTTGCACCGAAAAATGTACCAGGGCCCACGTTCTCCAAATCTAACAAATTTTATATGAAAACATGCAAGAACGACGCCACCAGTCTAATGGTGGTGTCAGAAATGAAATCTGGAGTCCCGTGTTCAAAAATAGAATTTTATAAGTTGGAAATTACGAATTTGGACGGCCAACTTTGGCGTCGAATTCAACCAATCAAACAAGCTCACAATGAAACAAAACTGGAGGGGTAGTAAGAGGGTTATACCAGCTTCGCACAGGAACTGGTAGCATGCCAAAAGGAGCGGCGGTGGAGGAGATACAAGCTGACGAAGTTGGCCCCGCGAAACTGTCCAAAATTAATACAATTTAAACGGTCAACTTGGTGGCCGGTTTTGATGTATCAAACGATAAAATTAACGGACGAAAATTGACAGGGATGAAGGTGGATATACCAAAATTGTGACGGAGCGAAGAAATTGCCGATCCAACGGTCAAATTTCTGGAAAAATGTGCGCGAAGTTGCTGCGACGGAACGCTATTTCAGCCTCGTTCCCGAGCTCGTCACGACGGGACTTCGTACAAAATGCACGAATCGCCTCGACGGCGCGTCCCGGAGGACGGTGGCCGTCAGGGAAGGACAGCCTAGGGTGCGCCCGGCCATATGGGGGTCGGCTACGCCGACCACGACAGCGGTGGCGCCGGCGGTGGCGTCTGCACGCGCACGGATTTGTGCGGCTGTGCACGCTGGTGGCACGGTGCTGCTGCTGGCAGCTGTTGCGTTGGCGGTGCCAGCCCGGCCTGGCCCGGCGGGGGCGGGTGGTGCACGTCCCAGCGCGGCGGGGCGGTCGACTGGGCGGTGGCTAGTGATGGAGGTGGTGGTGTTGGCTCGGTTGAGCTCGGGATTATTATTGATGGTGGTGGTGGTGGTGTTTTTTCAATGGAGAGGAGGAGGAAAGGGCTGCACGCCTGGCTTGGCCAGGTGGCCGACGGCGAGGCCACGTCGGATGGGGAAGGTGGTCGGGTGTGGTGAGGGTGGTGGAGGCTGTGTGTATGAAGAAGTGTGGGAAAAATCATTTAAGGAAGAGAGAGAGATGAGTTGTAATAATGAGAGGAAGAGAGAGAGAAAAAAAGTGAACCTCAAATTTAGGGCCGGCCTATGCATGGGGTGTGTGAGCTGCTGGTGTTGTGTAGGGAATGGAGGGTGGTGATGAGTTGGGGTAGATCAAGGGCTATGATTAAATGTAGGAAAATATCATTCCTAGGGATTAAAATCAATATTGGAATTTTTATTAAATATTAGAAATAGGTAAAATAGGGTACTTGATATTATTTTTGGGTAAGAAAAATGAGGGCGTCATGATGGAGAGTAACATGGAGCTTGGACTGGGTTCGGTCAAGCCGGGTTGGATGAAAATCGGACATTGTGCAAAAATCGAATTAAAATTAGGCGTTGATGATCATGAGTAAATAAGTAGCACATGGGGATTCCAATAAATGGGACACAAGTGGCATGCGGATAGTAGGCTCAACGTAGGCCATGTCCATAATTGGGGCTGACAGGTTTTGGTCGATAGGGTACCCACAAATCAAGTTGGCAAATGAATGTAACACCGTAGGATAAAATAAAATCGGGTCACGTGTCAGGAAAGTTATACGAAGCAATTGGAGCACAAAATGGCGTGTCTGAGTGGGACACGAAGGTCAAGGGTGAAGAGTGTCTCGAGTAGATCATGCATGAGAAGTTGGTTTCAAGAAACTGACTGGTCTTGCGCTCCCAAATTAAAAGTCACGGTAACGTGCTAATAATGATCAAGAAAAAGAGTGGGAAAATTAATTAATGATCAAATGGTCTAATTCGACCCGAAGTTCTGCGAAGCAAAAAGAGCACAAGGGAACAAGTCTGAGTGGGACACTATATACCATCATGAAGGTAATCCTGTCCACTCCAAAACTCGTGAAGAAGATTTCCAGAGTTGAACATCCCTGACACTCCAAATATCAAAGGCACGAAAAAGCACACTTAAGGAAAAAAATAACAGAATAAATTATTTATCATAACCAATCAATCAGAAAATAAAATTAAAAAAAATCAACCCGAAATTCAGGGTGCTCACACATGTCATTAGAATTTCCTAATAATAAGATTATAGAAATTTCCAAAATCTTTATTCTTTTACGCAACTTCCAATATTGTTCATAGGGCTTAGGTCTGCAATTTCATAAATTTACTTGTGTCATAATTGGTTCCAAGTCTTGTATGATCCTCTCGCTTTGTTAAAACCTCCAAATAAGTCTTAACCCCTAAGTATCCCTAATTCACTTCTTAGTCATCACTCATGTAAATTTGTTCTAATCCTTCTACCCTCTTCTCGGTCGCAATAATTCCTTTAAAATTTTGGAATCATATTCCTTGTAGAGTGATCGTATCTAGTGCCACTTTCTTGGCTACTCAAGCAAGAAAGATAATTCAACATTTTTCTTAATGGCCTTCACCACTATAGAATTGTACAAAACTCTTTTTTAGTATTGGCCTTGTTATAATTCCATACATTACTATCCTTTCAATCTTCAGGAATTATAATCCACATTTATGAATCATCTCTGACCTGACTATACAATCCTTGTTTCTATGAATTCATTTATTATTTTCTGTTTATTTCTCAATCCCGCTTCAACAAACCCTCAAGCCCCAAAGGTAATATCTTGGTCAAAATTCAAAGTTCCTTCAATATAACATAAAAATAATTCTCGACCTTCATGTATAAGATTGACTAATCATCTTCTCTTCTCAACTCGAAGGGCTATAAGTTCAACCTCTACTCTCTTGTTCCTTCTAGAGTCTATAAAGCTCATCTTAATACAATAATTAGGTTCAGCAACGGACATGTGTTCAAAATCAGGATGAGCAAAACCAAGTAAAAATAGACTCAACATAGTTTTCAAGTAAGATTCTCAGGGGCCACCCTTAGAATCTACCAAGAGATCCTAATATGTTATTCAGTACCAAACCTCCTAAAGTATTCTATGATTCCAAATCCTATCCTAGGGCAAGCTCACAGTAGTACGACTAAGCCTAAGTACTACTACGACTTTGTACTAGTTGCAAAGACTGACCTACATGGGCCACCATAGCCAAAGAGTATCTATATAGCTCTTCTGTCGACTCTGTGCAATACGAAGCATGTCTCGAATTAATTATACGGACCTTTTCAACGGCTTGTTCCACCCATTCTGGCCTGAGCACTTGTCTCTCCAAAATTTTATCCCATCATATCGGGGATCAGAACTTTTTTCGTAGAGTACCTCATATGGAGCCATCTTGATGCATGATTGATAATTGTTCTTATACGCAAACTCTGCTAGCGGCAAATGTGTGTCCCAACTAGTCTTCAGATCTGTCGCACACAGACTCAACTTGTTTTCTAACATCTGGTTCACCCTCTCTATCCGACCATCAATCTGGGGATGGTATGCAGTACTAAAATTCAGCTTAATTCCTAGTGCCGCTTGTAGGCCCCTCCAAAAATGCGAAAGGAATTGCCCCTCTATCCGAAACGATAATGGTCGGTACTCCATGAAGTTGAAAAATCTCATCGATAATACATCAACCGATCAACGCTCCATGATACTTTGATAGCAATGAAATGAGCGGATTTAGTCAATCGATCAACAATGACCCAAATAAGCCCACGATAAAATCCATTGAGATGTTGTCCCATTTCATTTTGGAATGCTGAGGTTCTGTAGTTCTCTGTCTGGCCATTGGAGCTCTGCCTTCATTTGCTGATAGGTCATGTACCGTGCACAAAAGTTGCTATATCCCTCTTCTTGTCGTGCCACCAAAAAGTCGTACGCAATTGCTTGTACATCTTGGTGCTTCCAGGATGCAACGAGTACTTTGCGTAGTGAGCCTCTGTCAGAATTTTTTTCTAAGTTCAGTATGGTCAGGCACGGACATTCTTCCCTTCACCTACATCACCCAGTCTTCGTCCTCTACAAAGTCGGCGGCCTTTCCTTTTGAAATCAGATCGCGCATCTTCTTCAAGAATGGGTCATCTTCTGTCCGGTTTTTATCCGCTCATGGAAGCTTGGCTCAAGGTATATTTGAGCCAATTGCGCCCCTAAATATTGAACTCGGTATTCGATACCCATTTTTGCTTAGTCTCGTTGTATTTTATGGTTGATAGCCAGCATTCCCGTGAACATTCTGTATTTTAAATCCCCTTCAATCTACTAGAAACTATGATCAACATCATGATAGATGTATGTAATACAAAGAGGCACAACCTACTTTTTGCTATGTATTTTCTAATGATCACCTCAGATTTCCATGTTCGATTTGAAGACTGTCCAAACGATGTTGAGTCTGCTTACTTAAAGAAAGCTCGTAGGACTGATGCTCCTGCTCCTCAAAAGCAATTTGACGACTCATCTGCTAGTACATCTGATCATGCTGCTACACCTAATCCCCTACCAATTTATTTGGAATCTCTTTAAGACTATATGAGAGATCAATTTTGTCTGGTCGATTATCATTTATCAATACGTACTGCTGCCATTGCCAACTCTCTTCATGACCTACAATATAGTCTAGCCAACAATCCAGCTGGAACTATACCTATGTGTGGTGATCCTACTGTGAGGGCTAGTATATTGATGATGCTTTTGCTATGAGGCAACTGAATCTGTTTACTTTGCTCGTGGTGCTCCTCATGCTCCTCCTGCTCAGAATAGTAATGATGATGAGTAGTCTTCTCGGTGATTCCGGCTTGGAGATATTAGTGATGACTCATTATCTGAAGTTCTAGTAGATTTTTCATTTTCTACTTGATGCAGTTATTTTCATGTTTTAGTATTTCAGGCTTCTTGCTAGTTGGAACTTTATGCTCAAGACCTTTATATTTCATGTAATAAGTATTAGTGCACTATTTTTGGAACTTCATGCTTTATGATTCCATGACATACTATGGTGATGTTTCCTTATCATTTATATCTATAATGATCTTATTGTTTACTGGTTTTTATATATATATTCTTGTCTTTCACTTTTGTGTTTACATGACTTAATGGTTAGGGGAGAGTCGTACCATCTTTTGACGAAATGACAAAGGGGCAAACCGATACTATACTGAACCACACACAAGAAGTTGGTCACAACTTACGGGGGAGCATCGTAACAACAAGCATCGTACCGTCATGGTATCAATATCAACATACTATCTCGTATCAGCCGCAGTTTGTCAATTATCGAAATAGAAGAGATTATTGGCCTAAATAGTCAATGACCAACTCGATTTTGATATTCGATCAGCCATGACTCAATATGACTTAATACAATGCCTCACATGAAGATTGTACAACAAGCTCAAAGATTATATTGGTCATCAATGTGGCGAATATGTCATGTTTTTCTCATGTATTATGTATTTTATCTTTATTTATTATGACTCATTGTACATCGACTTTCATTGGCACTAGGAAGCTAAAATCCCATCCTAAACCAAATCCTAGTCCACCAGATATAAACCTGATAAAAAATCATTCAGCACAAAACCTATAGGATTCAGGCTGAACTCAGTCTAAACACCCCAAATACATTCTGGTTCAAAGTTAGCTGAACTCGGGCTAAAATTGATCACCAACTGAACTCAGGTCAAACTCTGTCCCTCTGACCCATATTCAGATCTGTCTGCTCTTTCTCCTAAAGAACCTGTCTCCAACGCTCAAAATTCTAAACATTAGGGCTAACTGAGTTCAGGCCAAATTCAGCAGAAAAGCCATTATAAATAGTCCTTGAGTTTGCCATTGGAACCCACCCATTCACACTCATTCTCATTATTAAATATTTATACTTTATACATTCTGAGCTCTACAACCTTTATATTCCTAAGTACAACTCCCAAGCCTTCTAGTGCCAAGTCGCAGTTTATTTAGAAGTCTGTTCGAGTTATAAAACTTGGATTTATAAGTTATTTCCATTCCATTGTTGAAGTCGACAAGCCCTTCAGATCAAAGCTCGTGGTTGTAAGCAGTCGGTGAGCATTTCAGATCAAAGCTCGTGGTTTTAAGAAGTCGACGATCATTTCGGATCAAAGCTCATGGTGTATGCTATTATTCAATAATTGATTAAAATCGGACAAGAGTTTCCTGACTGAACTGTCTTCCATGAAGGATACATCGGCGTGTTTATACTTATGAACTCTTAAATCTTTGAATACTTGCTTGCTGATAAAAAAATTTATTGGTGTATTATTACTTTCATCCTATTCACCCCCCCCTCCCTCTAGGGATTCCTTCAACGCGTTCCCTGGCCTCTATTTTAGGCTTACTAACTATAGTATGAGGCACCCCTTGGATTTATATACATACTTGGGAGGAGATCAAATACTATATTGTTTCTATTGGGAAGTTGTGACTATTTATGTTGCGAACCTATACGATACTCAAAGAAAAAAGAAAGAAAAAGTGTACAAACAACATGATCTACCAGTTGATGACCAGTTAGGTGTATCCTACTATCTCTCTAATGATTTATATGCAAGTTAGTGTGTTATTCTTGATTTAAATTATTATAGACAAATATCTGTAATAACTATAATCATTTCCTATTTTTATATAACTTTGTTTTTTCCACTATTGTAAGTCCTACTTCCTTGTGTAATAGATAAACTTACATTACATACAGAAGTCTCTCACAACAGGCACTACTAAATAGAGGATTTTAGCGATGGCATAATCTCTCGTCCATTCGTCGCTAATAATATATAGTGACGGATGGTAGTGACGGATGGTCGATGAAAAATAAACCTTTTTCGTCCGTCGGTAAACAACACGTCACTAACTTATTCCGTCGCCAAGTAGTCGACATTTCGACTTTTCTTCGACGTATTTGTGACAGACAAACAGTTGACGTTTGTGCGTCGGTTTGGCAATGAAAAATATTAGCGACGTATGAGCAACTTCTCAGCGACATTATTTAGTACCCCATATACGACTAATTAGCTATGGACAGACAACGTTTTAAGCGACGGTTGAGAGGCAACTCAGTGACGTTAAATTTCTTTTTCGATAATCTAAATTTTTTGATGCACAAAGTTGGTGACATCATATTCCATCGCTGAGTAGTCGCAAATAGCGACGTTTAGTAGACGGATAATATGGTTTTGATACTCTTAACTCTCTGATACTCAATATTGGCGACGTAATCTCGTGTTGTTTTTTAGTCGCCATTCCATCGAAGGTAGTCGACAATTCGTCGCTGATACACCTAGCGACGTAATTTAGCGTCGCTATTTAGTCGGCAATCCATCGCCAATATACCTAGCAACGTACAAATTCGTCGCTAGGTAGTCGCTAAACTACCCAGAACTGTAAAATAATAATAATAATACATTCCTCACAACACCAGTGCAAAACAAACATGTCGACCATACAGCGCAACCTGTTGTAGAAACACAGTCAACATGTAACCCACCCACCTCAACCTGCTGTAGAATTCCTGTCCAATCGGACCTTCAACGGCACAAACACACGCTGGAAACACACAATGAGACATATAACTAAAAAATATTCATACAACATAAACAAATATCAAATATCATCCAAATAATGTAATATAATACTAGGAAGATAACATCCATCATAAATAAAGTACTTCAACGCCAATAAATCAGTACGTACATAAATATATAACACAAATCAAATTGAAATCCCTACAAACAAAATCAACAATCTGATGGTGGTCCCTGCTCACGCATAGCTCGAGGACGTTAGAAGAAATCTGACTCAACAAGTCAAGCGGTAGTGAACTTAACGACTCTCATGGCAATAAATCGAGGAGCCTCACCCCTGTGTCATTAGATAGAAAAGGGATGCCAGTAGCAGCGGGAGCACATGCACGAGAAGCAGCACCGGGCGGAGTAGAGGCACCAGAAGAACCAGCAGTCATGCAACCAGAAGGGCCAGCTGTCGTCGCACCAGGGACAATGGGAGTAATAGGTACACTGAAATAACCATGTGTAATGGTAGACTGAATGCTGCTCACTATCTCCTGCAGGCTCGATACTATGGCCTACAATGTGGTCATCGTCGAAACCATCTGGTGCATCATATTCGACTGTTACGAAGTAGAAGACGTCAGCGGTAGAGGTCTCGAGTAAACCGACAGCTGCGACGCCAAAGAGACGGTGCCGTAGATGCGTCTGCCCTTCCCTCTTCCACCAGTTACCTGTTTAAACAGGTCGTTCTTTTCGAGCGGCCATGGAAATGGAAGTGGTGGCGGGCGAGGACTCGACGACACTCTCAGTCGCCCCATCCGGAGTGTCCGGAGTGGCGCTCTCAGTCTGTAGAGACTGGAAAGCAACCTATCCAATGACCCATATTATTCTAACTTATAATCTAAATTAATATCTAATATTATTTTACGTTATAATCTTAATTGAAATACTTACCGCAGTCTTGCTGGCCTTCTCATCCACGTAGCTCCCATCCTTCCTCCTCTTGTGCGTATAATCGAAAACATCGGCGAACCTAATACTAGAGGGATATCCCCCCTCCTTCGCCAGCTTCTGCGCCTGTGTACAAAATATTTCTTAGAATTAACTTACTAGGTTTCGAAGGTGCATAGCAATGGGGATCGATCCCCAGTAAGCAAACCCGCACGAGTGCACGCCTTTTTCCTTGCTCCGACCTCTTCTTGAAAGCAGGAATCTCGAACTCCTTCTGCATCTTCTCCCAAAAATTATTACGAATACAGGGCTTCTTGCCATTTCTAGCAATCACCCATTTTTTGAAAATCATCCTTCGCATCCCTCATCTTCTTGCTCCAAGCAGCGCGATATGCCTTCCTGATCTCTGCATCGCAATGCTCGAGCCACTAGTATGTTTTCTAACATACAAATTAACAATTAATATGAATAGATAAAAAATAATTAATAAAAGAAATAACATAAAATATCAAATATACCTTCATCTAGTCAAGCCATATATATTGTGTGGCAGATGGCATATCGGAGAATCTAAGGTAAGGGCCGTGGTAGTTCTCCCTAATGATTTTTCCAAGTGCTCGAGTAGCACCGAAGAAGAAAAACTACAATAAAATAACAATAAATTATTTAGTTCGATTAATAAATAAAATATATGAAATTAATTGTATAAGATGAAACATATGAAATTACTTACAGCTCATTGTTCGTGGGCGGAAGCTCCTTTCTAACTGCCCCTCCAGTCTCTCTAGTTGTGTCGGAGGACCCCCGGTCGGGGGATATATCGACCACTGACATCATACTCTAAGTCCTGATACTCTGGGGCCTATCGTGCTCCTGTTGGAGTATTGACTACCTGCTGGATGAACAGACATGAGGTACCGAGATCTGCATCACACGATGGCTAGATCGTAAATGACACTGCTGAAGCGCTGGGATATACATATGGAACAAATGGCAGAGTGTCTGTGCCTGTAGCCGATGGCAGAGTGGAGGTGCTTGCGACCGACGAGGGAGTAGGATCACATGATCCAGGAGATAATCCATCACCAGGTTGTATAAGGGAGTGATCACCACGACCACGACTACGACCACCAGCCATCTATGATCACGACAATAGCAGGTATAATAGGCATGATAATAAATAGAACTATGCAACATAATAGAAACCAGTCGACCCATCGTAGCATTCTGAAACTCATATAATGCGATTCAATGGGATTGCTTTCCTAAAATGTTCTTCCCATGATATGATCAAATCATAGGAAAAAATATGACATAAATTCTAATTTTTTATCCCTATGAAAAGAAAAATGATTTTTCTCAAGACCTCAGAGTGTCAATTTTGAATTGCATTTAAATGGGTTCGTATTAAACAACAGGTAGCCATAAATAACCCAATTAGTATATCGAGCCAGAACCTGGCATGTAACTAGTTGTACAAGCTGCAATATGGACACCAAAATCATAAAGCAAGAGCCACATAAAAGAGCACCAAAAATTTGCTCGAAAAATTCCAGGTGAGAACAAGGGTTCTCTCCTCGAATCTGACCCACTCGGCTTTCAAAATTTGCTTAAAAAATTGTTTGAAAAATTAATAGAACTATCCACCACCCAAGCCCTATAGTGGCAGATGGGAGGAGAGGGGGGCACTTACAGTGAAGCACATGAGGAGAGGGGAGCAATCGAAGAGGGGAACGCCAGTGAGAGGGAACAAAGGAGAGGGTAGCACGATGAGGGGAACATTGGTGAGGGGATCACCGACGAGAGCAGGGGAGCATGGAGAGGGGAACGCCGGTGAGGGGAACGCCGGTGAGGGGAACGTCGGCGAGACCAGCTGGAGACGAGAATGCCGGAGACGAGGAGACGGGAGAGAGAGGGTCGAGTGAGAGAGGAGAGAGAGGCGGTCGATTGAAATAAAATTTCGATCGACCGCCTAATTCATATAAGTTAGGGCATAGTACTAGGCGACGGACTGGCAGCGTCCCTATCCATCGCAAATTTCAAACTAAATTGGCGACAGATCCACAACATTAGTTTTCAGCGCCTACTACATCGTCATGTTTACCCGCGTTGTTCCCGCGGTTGGTCGTGCAAACTGGTGACGATCTAGCGACTATCTGTCGACGACCTAGCGACGAATTGTTATTTAATTATCAAATAGTGGCTATTGATCGTCAATCCACAGGTGAGCCATCGCTAATTGGCGACGGATTGTGACCATCGCCAATATTCCGTCGCTAAACCTCTGTATTTTAGTAGAGAGAAAAATACTCTTTGTCTATGTCGAGTAATTTGTTGCAAAGAAAAGAGTATGACCCAACACCACAACGTATTATCTATTTTGGCATGTTCTATTGTATTTTGAATGTTTGTGTTTGTCCGACTAAATATTGGACGTGGCAAAATTTTTTGGAATGTGTGTGCTTCCTGATATATTACTGTCTTACCATATGTCTACGATGACTGCTCGTTGGCTAGGTATCCTCCTGACTAAGGGTAAAATATTGACTATTATAGAGTAGATTATATGTTTCTCTAAAAGATTTGGTTTAAAAGAATTGGTATAGATGTTGATATATCTGAACAAGGTAGGTTGTGAAAAAAATGATAGACCCTAGTCGGACGGGCATCCGCCGCCTAGCGTCTAGCTTATCTAAGCGGCCTCCTAGGTGGCCGCCAAGATTTAGGGAGTTCAAACAAAAAAAAATGTAGAAAACTTACTGAAAATTTTAGAAAAAGTTCATAAAACCGAAAACATGCATAGTCGGACATCGAAAGGACTAGACGGACGCCTATGGGACATCAGACGGACACCAGACACCTAGTGTGTAGGGACCGCCTAAGCGAATGCTTAGACCGTCTTTTAGAACAGTGTAGCTGAATCAAGGTTTTAAAAACCGGATCCGAGATCACTAGAACCACTGAAAATAGGACAATTCAGAAGTCTATTCAAACCCTAGTAACAACCAAAATGGATACTGGTGGGAGGGACTGAAATTGATACTGTGAATCTTGATTTGAACTAGACATGAATTTGATTATCTGAAATCTTTGTAGTTTGGCTAGTAGAGTCCTCGAGTCTTCGTAATATGCTCGTAGGTGTCCAGCTTTTAGTCTCTTTAAAAAAAAAAAAATCGACAAGTTGGCAGATACAAGTATTTTGCTTTCTGGATCATACTGCAGTATTGGTTTGCTGGCCAAGGCATGTGATATTTATAGTCATGTTCGTTGTTTGAACATCCAGTTTCTTTATTGATTTTAAACTCTACACAACAAGATATTCACTTGTGAATTATTTAGTACAAGTCATTGCCTTTTTTTTCTTCCGAAGTTAATTGTATTACGGGATTTGTTAGCACCCTAGCTGCATAGATGTTTTGCTTGTAAGTACAGTAGAAACACTATAAAATAATACACTTGGGACCACCAAAATTTATTAATTAAAAGAGTTATTAATTAATCGATAAATTAATAATTATTAATTTATATATTAATTAATATTTTATTAATTAAAAAGAGTTGGGTTATCGCAATGCAATGGATGTCGAAGATGTTCTGACTCATCCAGAAGAAAATGTAGTTGCACAGTTGTTGACTGATGAAGAAATTATTGAAAGCGTTATTGAAATTAATAAAGATGATATCGATGAAGAAGATGATGAAAGTTCTACAATGGAGCCCCCTTCGCGAAACGAAGCTATTAAAGCGGCAATCACATTGAACAATTTCTTGTTGAGCTATGAGAAAACAACACCAGAAGTTCTTACCATGCTAAGGAAAATTAGAGACGAGATTCAAGGGGAAATTGATTTCAACAAAAAACAAAAGACAATTGAGTCATTTTTCAAGAAACCTTCATAAATCATTCATGTAATATGCTATATATAAGGAATTATTAATTTATATTTTATATGGGGTCTGAAGAAATTATCAAAAATGTATTATCTTATAATTTTAGCGAATTATTAATTTAGCACCCTATCCCCGAGTCGGGACCGGCCAAAAATATTATCTTAGAGAGTTTATTAAATAATCGAGTATTAATTTATAGAGTTTCTACTGTATTATAATTCATCAATCTGCCTTGGAATTTGTGAAACTTACAGTGTTTCCTGCATGAAATGTGGATTATCACGCACAAGATTTTTTTTCTTCCACCCAGATAGATCTGCATAATCCTCCTCCACGAACCAGAATCTTGCTAGAAGCTTCCAAAATTCTCTATAATGTGGTGGAGCCTTCTTGAACATTCATTAAGTCTGCATAGTTTTCTAAATGTTCTATAGTTTTCCTTAGAAATATCTAAGAACTGGAATAATTACTGAAATATTATGTTTCCGGAAGCTTTACGTAAGTCCTTTAAGGCACTATAAATAAGTGGAATGTTCGTTTGTTCATTACCCTCCAAGAAGTTGTAAACTCTCTATTATAGTAAACTTTTCAATCTTCCATCTCTCTTTTGCTCCACATTGTCCTCATTCTCGTCTTAGTGATCTAGCTAAACGTTTGAAAAAGACGGGTACGAATCTTTGAGTATAAAACTTGTGCACTACACGGATCGAAGTGTAGACAAAAAATTAAGTCTGTTGTTGGTCCATATAGGTCATGGTTACACCTGATTTTGATAACAGGCTAAAAACCCTAGTATGATACAACAAATAATATACTACTATAGTATAACTACTGATGGACGACCGCTTTTCTACAACATCAAAACAAGTCTTCGCCAAGCCAAAAGTACAAAGTTATTGATCAAGTCTTTTTTTTAATTTAGTATATTTTTAAATTTATTGAGTCTAGAAAAAATGTACATCGGACGAAATTGGCAATTGGCTAGCTTCTAAAGTCCACTTCCAAATAAAGTCTACCCAATTCGTATTGATCTGTCCGCAATCCAAAAAGTCCAAGTCATAATACAAAAAGAGTGCAAAATCTATGTTTTTACTCGTAGACCTGACTGGTCATAAGGCAACCGAACTCGGACAGAGTTCTGCCCGAACTCGGCCACCCTGACCCAGTATCCCATTGGATCAGGTCTCCCTATAGAGACGGCTCCAACGTTCTGTTGGTGTTTTTGCCTTTGGACTAGAAAAGATAGTCCCACATCGGCTACACCAATGGTGAGTATCTCAATATAATGCATTGCTTGTGTTGAGGTGTGCACATGAGGTGTAGTGGGGCACAAGTTTGTGCCATGTGGAAGTATTTTCCTAGAAGAAAAAAGGATTAAATCCAACAAGGATGCAAGTTAATTTTTGTTGTGCGGACTCGGACTCGGACACGGACTCCAGGATGTCTCGTGCATGCACGGGAGTGTTCGGGAGGTAGGCGTGGACTGGCACACTTCTATGCTGATTGTGGGATGATCTAAAATATCAAACTCTATTTTTGAGTATTGGTATTTTAGTCCCACATCGGATAGGAGAAGAGGTGAAGTCTCAACTCCACTCTATAAATAGAGCCCTTTGGCCTCCTTTGAAAGATGCACCAAGAAGAGAGTTGAGGGAGTCTGTTAAGTTCAGGAAGCCCGTTCAAGTCTCAAATATTGACTTACGAGCGTTCCAGAAGTTCTTCGTGAACTTGCTGGTTCCTGGAAGCTGTTCATGCTCGTGTGGGGCGAATAAAGCTTTGAGCAACGGTGGTTCATTCACCCCAGCATCTCATTCTCGCCTGTCATTGCTGCTGTTGCCTTTTACAGTAACTTCTTTTTAGAAGCTCTACTGCCGATAGTCGCTTGCACAAAGTCTCTTTAGATTTTTTGTGTATTACGTAGAATCTTTTTAGATCCTCGTAATTCAGAATCCTCCAGGATCTCTGTTGCACATCTTCTTTAAGGTGTTGCATTTGAAACGTTGTTTGTACAATTGTTTCAGTTTTAGAATTTTCCATCGAAAATTGTGCCTCGGTAATAACAATCTCAAAGTTTTATTGAGAAGATGGATAATTCTCGTGCTTCGCTCATCGATACCGGCTTTAACAAGTTGGAGAAATTCGATGGCGAACACTTCCAGATATGGAGACGAAAGGTCACTTTAAATCTTCAACTTGTGAATGTTGATCACGTGCTGTCAGAAGAAGAACCGATCGTTCCAACCACTGGATCTGCTGCGGCTGTGGCCGCTGCTACGACCAAGCAAGCGAAGTGGAAGAGAGAAAACAGTATATGCAAACTACTGATACTCAATTCCATGGAAGCTGGCAGAGTCCTACTCCAAGAAGACATCTGCCAAAGAGATATGGGACTCCTTGGGAAAGCTCTATGAAGATGACGAGAACCGGTCCAAGATCTTCATGGTAGAAAAATACCACAAGTGGACCTTCGAAGACGAGAAGGCGATGCTGCCCCAAGTGAAGGAGTTTCTGAAGTTGCGTCAGAAACTAGAAGACGAGAACATGCCCCTCGTCGACAAGTTTGTCGTTGGAGGGATCGTCGCAAAACTTCCTACAGAATGGAGCAACTTCTATGCAAGGATGCATCGAAAGAAGATGGAAATTAGCTTGGAAGATTTCTTGCAAGAGATCCATGTTGAGGACGAGATGCGCTCTCAACAGAAGATGGATACTCTGTCCAAACAACTGGCGAAGGCAAATCTGGTCCAAACCAGGGAGTACCAGGGGAAGCAGGCTGCTTCTCATCGCAAAAAGAAGGACTTCACGAATCTGAAAGTAAAGGGTCCTGCTTTCAAGCAGCAGAAGTCTAAGTCCCATGTGACTTGCTTCAATTGTGGCAAGAAGGGCCACTACAAATCCGAATGCAAGTCCAAGCCCAAAGAACAAGGTGAGCCTAGTAAGGTTTCTATGATTACTAATCTAGTTGCCATGATAGCACATGTTGCAACTGTGGGGGCTGACTTGGACTGGTGGATAGACACTGGTGTGACCTGCCATGTCTGTTCAGACAAAGACTGGTTCGTCTCTTATGAGCCAACTTCAGAGAAGGTCATAATGGCAAACCAGGCACAAGCTGAAGTACTGGGGATCGGGACGGTGGAGCTGAAACTCACATCGGGGAACACTCTGACGCTTCAAGGTGTGAAGCATGTTCCAGTAATTGCTAAGAACCTGATCTCTGGAAGTCTGCTCTGCAACACAGGTTTGAGGATGGACATCAATGCTGGCCAGTTGGTGATATCCAAGAAGGGTACATTCTTCGGGAAAGCTTTCCAAACTGAAGGAATGTACAAGATTCAGCTTGTTGTAATCCAGCATGATAATATAAATGCAATCACTTTTTCTGATTATTCTCTTGAGTTGTGGCTTAATAGGCTAGGACATGTTCATTGTAAAAGGATTAACAGAATGTCTAGTCTAGGACTTATCTCCAAGTGTGGGGGTAAGGTAGAGAAATGCGAAGTATGTGCTCAGACGAAGATCACAAGTAAACCCTTTCACAGGGTCCATCGAAGCACAGATCTTCTGGAGTTGGTTCACTCAGATATCTGTGACTTCAAACAATTCTCTACAAAGGCCGGGATGAAGTATTTCATTACTTTCATCGATGACTTCTCAAAGTATGCTTTCGTCTACTTGCTCAAGTCTAAAGATGAAGCATTCGAGAAGTTCAAGGAGTTCAGGGCCGAGGCTGAGCGGCAAACTGGACAACAACTCAAGAGGTTAAGGAGTGATCGAGGCGGGGAGTATCAGTCTCATGAATTCTTATCATTCTATAAAGAACATGGAATCATCAATGAGACAACGGCTCCGTACTCTCCTCAATCCAACGGAGTAGCAGAAAGGAAGAGCAGAATGTTGACAGAGATGATGAACTCCATGCTGTTGACTGCGGGTCTTCCAAAGTGCTACTGGGGAGAAGCTCCACTAACGGCAACGTTTATTCTGAACAGAGTGCCATATGCAACTTCCGACATAACTCCTCATGAACTCTGGTTCAAAGTCAGACCTAACTTGAATGTCATTCGAGTGTGGGGGTGTCTGACTTATGTGAAGCTCCCGGATCTGAAGATTCAGAAGCTGGGGACAAGGACTACGAAGGCGATCTTCTTGGGATATGCCGAGAAGAGTGATGCTCGGAGATTCCTTGATATCGATTCAAACCATATCATCGAATCTCGCGATGCTGAATACTTAGAAGACAAGTTTGCACAACACAAAAATATTGTTCTCGCGGATCTTCCGGAGAATTATGAGGGTACAAAGCAGACAGAAGTCTTTAATGAACCAGTAGTCCAAGATGAAGCTGTCGTCAAGGAGACACCAGCTGAACCAGAACTCGCTGAGCCGTCAGCTAAGCGAATGAGGAGGCCGAAAGACTTCGGAGATGACTTTGTCACCTATCATGTGGAAGCAGATCCGCTTACCTATGATGAGGCGATGAAGACCAGAGATACTGTATTCTGGAAGGAGGCGATAGACAACGAGATTGACTCAATCACCTCCAACAACACATGGGTATTGGTTGACCTGCCAGAAGGAACAAGACCCATCGGATGCAAATGGATCTTCAAGAAGAAGATGAAAGCAGATGGAACCATTGACAAGTTCAAGGCCAGGCTAGTGGCCAAGGGGTTTGCTCAGAAGCAGGGGATCGACTACTTTGACACTTATGCTCCAGTAGCTCGGATGACAACCATCAGATTGTTAATTGCTCTAGCAGCAATACACAAGCTGGTGATACATCAGATAGATGTGAAAACGGCATTCCTTAATGGCGAGCTGACCGAAGAGATCTACATGCAACAACTAGAAGGTTTTGTCGTCAGAGGTCTGGAAGATAAAGTCTGCAAGTTGATGAAGTCTCTGTATGGTTTGAAACAAGCTCCCAAAATGTGGCATGAGAAGTTTGACAAGGTGATAAGGTCAAATGGCTACAGGGTCAGTAAAATAGACAAGTGTGTCTATACGAAGTTTGCTGACGGAAGAGGAGTAATCGTTTGTCTTTACGTGGACGACATGCTAATTCTAGGTACGGATTTAAGCTGCATCACAGAGACAAAGAAATTCCTCTCGACCAAGTTTAGTATGAAGGACTTGGGGGATGCCGACGTAATCTTGGGGCTCAAGGTCATCCGGACAGGCACTGGAATAGCGCTGTCACAATCTCATTATATTGAGAAGATGCTCACTCGCTACGGGTATCAAGATCTTCCTATAATCGATACACCGTACCGGAGTGATCAAAAGCTGGAGCCAAATTCGAAGGAAAGCGTCAGGCAGTTGGAGTACGCTAGCGTCATCGGAAGCTTGATGTACGCCACTACTGCCACAAGGCCTGACATAGCTTTTTCCGTGGGAATGCTGAGTCGGTTCACTAGCAATCCAGGCGTTGAGCACTGGAAAGCTGTGAAGCGTGTTATGAGATATCTCAAAAAAACTCAAACATATGCACTTTTCTACAGCGGAGATCCGTCAGTAGTGGAAGGCTTCAGTGATGTTAGCTGGTGTTCAGATATGGAGAGCGAGTATTCTACAGGTGGATTCGTATTCGCCATGGGCGGAGCTGCTATATCGTGGAAGTCGAAGAAGCAGACTATGTTATCTCGCTCCTCCATGGAATCTGAATTCTTTGCATTGGATGCTGCTGCAGATGAAGCAGAGTGGCTACGGGAGCTCATGTATGATCTTCCGGTGGTTGGGGCTCAGATACCGGCAATACCGATATACTGTGACAACCAGGCGGCAGCAGCAGTGGTATCAAATGAACTCTTCAACGGGAAGAAGAGAACGGTACGGTTGAAGCACAGCGCAGTACACGATCTTATCAAGAGAGGTATTATTGCAGTGATTGATGTTCGGAGTCAGGAGAACCTGGCGGATCCGTTCACCAAGGGCCTCAAGCGCCAGCTGGTCGATGACACAACTTGTAAAATGGGCTTGAAGGCATTCTGATATTGTATTATTGTATTCCTACCATAAAGTTTTATGCTATTAGTTCAAAGATTTATCTACTAGGCATCTAGCTTTTGGTTCAAGGGAGGACCACTAATCGGAAGAATATCAGGAACGGTGGGTACATATTCTATTGGACATGGAGAGGTTACGGACCTATAACCCCTGTTGTCTACTATTGTTTTCTGCGGAAAACGGTTCCTGTGGAAAGGTTGGCTTAAATGCCTTAATGAGTTCTCAGACAGAGTGAATGCCTGGAGTACTTTACAGGAAGCACGGTAGCGCAGCACTACAAGAAGTGTAACTCCATGCTACAGTGGGGTGACTCCACCATGAGGTTCCCAGGTAGGGGTAATACCTCGGCTTTACAAGCCAAGTCACAGCGGAGTAGTACCGCAAATAGGCAGGTAGCCTAATGCTGTATGATAATCGTAATAAAGAGAAGTAGACAGCACTACAAAGAGGACGATGTCCTCATGTTACAGTAGCATGACACCACGAAGAGGTACTAGGTAGGGTAAAGCCTCGGCTTTGCGAGCCATGTCATAGCGGCGTAACACCGCACGGAAGCGCAAGGCTTCATGCTGGGTAGTTTGGCACTACAAAGAGGCCTGTGACCTCATGCTACAGTAGTATGACACTACGATGAGGTACCCAGGTGGGGTAAAGCCTCGGCTTTAAGCCATGTCATAGTGGCGTAGCATCGCAAAGAAGCACAATGCTTCATGCCATGACTCTTTATAAAGAACTCACCTATAGTGTATGGACAGAGATATCAGGTCGTCTCTTGAGGGTAAACTTGTAGACGCCCAAAAATTATACACTGAAACCAGGCTGGCACAAGGCCTTCAATGTGCAGCCAGGAGCACAGTTGATGTCATTATGTGAGTAGGAAGAATTGCAGTTATGGTGCAGAATTCAAGGCTTAGTCCATTCTTGTATCATGCTGTTATTTAACCTATGCGGGAAGATTCAAGTCGTAGCGACATCTCTCCTAATGCATGATGGGCAGTCACTGTGGGGAACGCTCAACCCATATATTGAGATATGTGGGGGATTGTTGGTGTTTTTGCCTTTGGACTAGAAAAGATAGTCCCACATCGGCTACACCAAATGGTGAGTATCTCAATATAATGCATTGCTTGTGTTGAGGTGTGCACATGAGGTGTAGTGGGGCACAAGTTTGTGCCATGTGGAAGTATTTTTCTAGAAGGAAAAAAGGATTAAATCCAACAAGGATGCAAGTTTATTTTTGTTGTGCGGACTCGGACTCGGACACGGACTCCAGGATGTCTCGTGCATGCACGGGAGTGTTCGGGGGGGTAGGCGTGGACTGGCAACTTCTATGCTGATTGTGGGATGATCTAAAATATCAAACTTTATTTTTGAGTATTGGTATTTTAGTCCCACATCGGATAGGAGAAGAGGTGAAGTCTCAACTCCACTCTATAAATAGAGCCCCTTGGCCTTCTTTGAAAGATGCACCAAGAAGAGAGTTGAGGGAGTCTGTTAAGTCCAGGAAGCCCGTTCAAGTCTCAAATATTGACTTACGAGCGTTCCAGAAGTTCTTCGTGAACTTGCTGGTTCCTGGAAGCTGTTCGTGCTCGTGTGGGACGAATAAAGCTTTGAACAACGGTGGTTCATTCACCCCAGCATCTCATTCTCGCCTGTCATCGTTGCTGTTGCCTTTTACAGTAACTTCTTTTTAGAAGCTCTACTGCCGATAGTCGCTTGTACAAAGTCTCTTTAGATTTTTTATGTATTACGTAGAATCTTTTTAGATCCTCGTAATTCAGAATCCTCCAGGATCTCTGTTGCACATCTTCTTTAAGGTGTTGCATTTGAAACGTTGTTTGTACAATTGTTTCAGTTTCAGAATTTTCCATCGAAAATTGTGCCTCGGTAATAACACGTTCGATTTTTTGAATGTTAGGGAACCAAACTCTGTCCGAGTTCGGTCTCCCAGAACCCTATAAAGAGAGAAGAGTTTTCCATTCTTTTCACTCATCTCATTCTCTCTTCTCTCTCTCTTTCAAAGAGTTTCATAAGCTTTTCACTTTCAAATCTAAGTCTTTACGACTCCTAGCCAAAGCAGTGCCAGTTCGGTTCGATCTAGAAGTTTAGTCGAGTTGTAAAGAAGGCTTGAAAACCAATTCGTTTTCATCTTGTTCCTAAAGTCGACAAGTCCTTCAGATCAAAGGCTTGCAAGTTGAAGTAGTGCTTTTCGGATTAAAAGCACACATTGTAAGGAGCTGTAAGCACTTCGGATTCAAAGCTTGTATTTCAGTGCATAGTGGATTCAACATCGAGAGGATTACTTGAGACTGGACTAGTTCTCTCAGAGGAAAATCAGTATAAACCCTGGTGTTTGAGTTTGCTTTTTCTTAACTCTTTACTTTACACATTTACTTAAATACTGCATGTTTCGTATTAGTTGTTTTCTACCATATAATTTTTTTATGTGGTGATTATTATTCAGCTACACACTCTCTCTATTCATTCCCCCCTCCTCTAGAGGTGCTCAACGTTCCTACAATTGGTATCAGAGCGGGTTATTCTCAAATAACACTCTAGCTAGAGTACACATGGCAGCCGTGAAATCAATATTCACATGTGAAGGACAGTCCACAAATAGACCCCTATTATTTGATGGAACAAACTATACATATTGGAAGACGGATGAGTTTCTTTTCTGAAATCACTTGACTTTAATCTCTGGTCAATTGTCATAAACGGTTACAAAAAGCCGCATAGAATAGTGATTGATGAAAATCTTGTAGAAAAAATTCATGATAGATACACAAACTTAGAGAAGACACAAGCTGGTCTTGATGCACGAGCTATAAACACTTTATTTTGTACAATTGACAAGACTGAATTTAATAGAATATCTACATGTACCACATCGCACGAAATTTAGAAACTTGTTGAGGTAACTCATGAAGATACTTCACAGGTGAAGGAATCCAAAATTAGTCAATTGATACAAAAGTATGAAGTTTTCAAGATGAAACCAAATGAATCAATCGTGTTCTTGATATTACTAATTCTTTATCTTCTTCTTGAGTTAGAAAAACCAAAATAAAGGTTAATGGATTCTTCTTGAGTTAGAAAAACAAAATTTTGAGAAACGAGAGATACCTAATATGTTAGCTGTGCATACCAGGCACCAGCTAGTTGATGCTGGTGAAAAGGAAGGTAGAATGGATGAAAAGAAGGCGATGTTAAAAACCAGGAGAGTGAAACTCATGGTCTAACCAGCACATGCCAACGAAATAGATCTTTTGAGCGTTATATTTAACACTCTTTTGTTTTAGTCCTCTTATTTAGGGATGGCAATTTTGTCCGAATCCAACGAAACCGATTTTTTTTTTTTTTCCGATGGGACAGATTTGGGAACTTAAATACACGGATGGAGGCGGAGATGGAGATTAAAAAATTATCCAAATATCCGGTTAAATTCAGAGATGGGTATGGATATAGTACTCCCGTCCCGATCAATCTCTGACCCGATAGTTCCTATAATATTATTAATATTAATATTAATATTAAAATCTGTTTGAATTTCGAACGCACAACGTTCGAGAAGATTGTGTCAGATTTTTCATAATGACTGGCAGCTGCCTCGCGCCATTTGCAGTTGGCCCAAGATAATCAAATATCATTACATTAAACAGAGAGCACTAAACAGCAAGTAGCGCTCGGCGCCATTTAACAGTTGGCGCTATTCGATCACGAGGGGTTGCGATCATTCGCAAAGCTTATAGACCTCATCGGACTAAAAACTAATGTGTTGACTACCTCCGACCATTTCACAATAATTGATTATTATTATTATTATTATTATTATTATTATTATTATTATTATTATTATTATTATTATTACAAACAGTCAGAAGACAAGTTTGGTCATTCTTCACGTTCCAGTGGGGACAGGTAACTGGGTCCTCACTGGAAAATATTCAGACAATATTGTTGATGTGAAAGAAGTATATATATAAAATATTCAGACAATATTGCTGATGTGAAAATATATATATATATATATATATATATATATATATATATATATATATATATATATATATATATATATATATATATATACACTCACCTATTCTTCTTTCACATCATATATTTCTTTCACATCATATATATATATATATATATATATATATATATATATATATATATATATACTCACCTATTCTTCTTTCACATCATATATTTCTTTCACATCATATATATATATATATATATATATATATATATATATATACTCACCTATTCTTCTTTCACATCATATATATATATATATATATACTCACATATTCTTCTTTCACATCATATATATATATATATGATGTGAAAGAAGAATATGTGAGTATATATATATATATATATATATGATGTGAAAGAAGAATAGGTGAGTATATATATATATATATATATATATATATATATATATATATATATATATATATATATATATATACTCACATATTCTTCTTTCACATCATATATATATATATATATACTCACATATTCTTCTTTCACATCATATATATATATATATATATATGATGTGAAAGAAGAATATGTGAGTATATATATATATATATATATATATATATATATATATATATATATATATATATCACCTATTCTTCTTTCACATCAGCAATATTTTCTGAATATTTTTCAGTGAGGACCCAGTTACCTGTCCCCACTGGAACGTGAAAAATGACCAAACATGTCTTCTGACAGTTTGTTCGCCATCTTCAAGTTGAATAAAAATAGACACTAGACAATATAGTTAACAAAGAACGGGGACGGAAAATCCAACTCCAAAAGAGATAATGGGGATGGTGGCAGGGATTATATTGTTTAACGGAAACGGGGATAAAAATTTAAACCCGTTCAAGAATGGGAACAGGAATTAGAACACTAACCGGGGAGGAGATGGGGGTATGATCCCCGGCCCTTACCTACCCTGTTGCCATCCCTACTCTTATTTCAACTTTGTTTTAGTCCTCTTATTTCAAGTACTTCTAGAAAATCATCAAGTCAGTAAAACTAATTATAGAAATACTAAAAATTCTCCCAAGCATACGATTTCAATCTAGAGTCATTGGTCCTTGCATAGACTGAAAATCTAAAACTAATAATCCTAGCAAGTACTTGTTTAAAAAAAATATCCTGATTTGCACATTATAACTGGATATATTCCATGACAATGAAAGATGTCAAATAACCCAGGAATACACAATTTTGACAAGAATACAATCTTTGTTTTTTATTCTTTTGGGTCGAAGTCGAACCAAAGGTTCAACCAAAATGTACCGGGGTTGACAGGTTCGAAAGGTTCAAAGCAAACCGTGCGAGCGTTCTTCAAACCGACCAGCCCGACCATTCAAACAATTCAACCTCCTCAAGACAGACCCGATTATGCCGGCTGTTCATGGTCGACGACTGTTTTAAAACCTGTTACAATTGGTTTTGATATGATCCGACGGCATACGGCAACAAATTAAATAGAGAAAAATTGAAGTCGCACATCTTTGTGCAACAATCGTGGACCAATGGCTATAGAGCTGAAATGAGGAGTACATCTCGAAAACAAAATATGAGACTTGAAATTACACCAACGCTGACAGCAGTATAAATCGTGATAATGAATCTACATCTTGGATATAAAAATAGCAAAATCACATTCAGTCTCAAAGCATAACATACTCCCATCTACCAGAGGCAAACATTCATCTAGGATAACATGGATCTAATTCTTGGTTTAGAACGTACAAAAGGGGACTAGTGGAGGCTTAAATAGAAGAGGGGATATACAGGAAACATATACATATATCTTACACCCAGTGAACTTGATGCATAACGTCAATAACTTGTACTACATTACAAAACCTAAGATCATAGGCTATGGCTCCTGCTATGATTAGGATTAGGTCCAAAGGAAGCGAAGCACAAGTGATACTTCATCGTAACTGTCATCATGTGCTAAAGCAAAAAGGAAAAAAAAGAGAAATAGAAAGTCTTTTCTTTCTGATTTACAGGAGAGGAACCATATTCTGACTAAGAATAGTAAGGGATGTCATCAGATGTGCTAGCAAGCAATGACTCTTGATAGTAATAATCCAACATATCCCAGTAGGTTATTATTCATATACAATGTACACAAGTCCAACCTCTACAAGGAAATAGTATATAGTTTGGCTAGGCGCATAGTCTATAGTTTGGCTTGGGCTGTGCTCACGTTTTTGTGGCTTATTCATACCTACCACCTTCAATATATTGTTTCCAGCATATAGTTCATTATAGTAAATTAGTAATTGTCTGTTCTCAGGGTTTCAACTCCTAAAAGAAGCTAAAACAACAGAATCAATGATATTCGCTCTACATTATACATGTTTTCATAGAAAAAAAAAATCATCCAAGAAGCTATTCGCATCCACATAAATCTGAAAGATGTATGGTTCTTTCTAGAGAATCCTCTCGCATCTTGGGGGCGATCATGGAGAGCGTATAGAAGATCCTTGTCACAAAATATGATACAAGCAAATTAATATTCACCAACTCATAGTATCCATCTTCATCAGTTCTCCATCAGGCCATTATCCATCATTATCCCAACCATCTGGAGCTAATAACTATAATAATCTTCAAATTCAACTCTAGTGATGGCCATTCCTTTCTAACATTAGCAATTACCATTTTAACATATCATTTTAGTAACCTCAATCTCGATGATCCATTTGTTCTATGACTGTTTATCATATTCTTCAATTAACTACAATTACTATCGATGGTATACATCAATTGGACTCATTTATACATGTCCAATCATCTTAAACAATTTTAGCCAAGGAAGCACAGATTCTATGAGCAACAGTTTGATGGAAGTTTTTCCCTAAACTTCTAATAAATTGCAATGACCTCTTAGTTTACTCATCAATGCGACTTGAATGAATACTGCACTCAAACTAATATCAAAATAACTGTTCTACCGGCATCAATGACAAATAACAACATTATAACAAATTGATTTTGCCTCAGCATTTTTGAAACCTTCTCTCTTAATAAATTTAAGCTACTATATTAATCATCAGTCATCACCCATTGTTTATAAAAGGATTATTTAGTTTAGGGTCTTGTATATCATTCGAATTTTGTGTTTAGTTCTCCATATTGTCCAGAAGAGAGTTTGGGCCTCGTCCTGAGGGATGAATTAGGCTGACCGTCCAAAGTGGAGACATAAACATAAATTTAGAATATTATCCGGAACCATAAAACTAAACACATTATGGAGACCTAAACGAGATCTACAGGTCAGCCCAAGTCGACCGTCAGGACGAGACCAAAACCCTCATCTGGATAATATGGAGACCTAAACGCAAATTTCGAATATTATGCAAGACCCTAAAACTAAATAGCCCATTATAAAAACAATCTAATTGATTTCATACAATTTATATCTAACAATAACAATTCTAACTATAACAATGAGATACTTCCAGTTCCCATCTCATATATCTCTGAATCGACTATACTAGTTTCTAAAATTGATCCCCAAATTTTAACACCAATTTACCACAAACAACCCAAAAATTCGATATGAAATGCCAAAAGCAAGTTTCATGTCAGTGTCAACAATGTCCATTTCGTTTCGAGTATAGCTCGTGCCCATTCATTGATGGATGACAAGAGAGCACAAGCCATTCAAAAATAAATGATATTTAGGCTACAATAATCGTGCACATATCATCCATAATGCACACAAATTATCGAAAATGATAACTAAGGTGATGATAATCCAATATCAAGCAATCGGCAACTAATTAAGTAAAATAAAACAAATATTGAATTCAAAGAAAAAGAGCAATAAAATCTGCATCGAGTCTCAAACATAAGCAAACATTCTTCTTCAGAATAGCAAAAACATAATGATACCAAACCCTAATTTCAACCTCAAAATGATAAAGCGCGCGCGAGAGAGAGAGAGAGATCTCCCCTCCGAATTAACGGTATGACTTCTGGAAGCGGGAGCGGGCGCCGCGTCCTCCGAACTTCTTGGGCTCGCATCGGCGGGGATCGGCGACGAGCAGCGTGCGGTCGTACGCCAGGAGCACGTTCTTGATCTCCTGCTTGCTCTGCTCGTCAACGTACTTCTGGTAGAACGCGACGAGGGCCTTGGCGATGCTCTGGCGGATGGCGTAGATCTGGGAGGTGTGGCCCCCGCCGGAGACGCGGATGCGCATGTCGACGCCGGCGAAGCGGTGGCGGCCGAGGAGGAGTACCGGCTCGAAGGCCTTGTAGCGGAGGATCTCCGGCTTCACCAGCTCGATCGGGGAGCCGTTCACCTTGATCAGCCCGCGCCCGCGCTTGCAATGGGTGACGGCCACCGCGTTCTTCTTGCGGCCGAAGCACTGGACGGACTCCTTCGGGGTCGTCGTCGCCATGGCTGGGAGCCCAGAGAGAAAACTCTAACCCTAGGTTTTTGAGAAGAAGAGGCGGCGTCGGTGAAGAGGGGTTAGGGGTTGTAAATGGATTATATATATGGTGGTGCAAACTGATGAGATGGGCTGGGGTGGACTGTAATACTTTGGCCCATATTTGAGAGCTGTAAGCATATTGATCTGGGCCATGTTTGAGACGTATGCATATTCGCTTAAAATATATTTCAATTTATAGTAGTCACGTCACATGTACAATGCACAAAAAAATTTATAATAGTATATATAAAAAAATTAGATAAAAGTTTAATTTATATTAAATTATTTTAAATATAATTTGAATATATTTTAATTAGAATATGTTATGAATATATTTCTAGAATTTTTAATATGTATTTAGTTAGTTAGTATCATGTACTTAGTTTAAATATAATTTAAATATTAAATATATTTTACAATTTGTTATATATTTAAGTAGTTTGAAAGATTTTAGATTTTTTCTTCTTAACTACTTGGAGAGATGCATACTAGTAGTTTTTGTTTTTTTAATTTTATTATGATAATGGAGGATATACATACGGCTTGGACGACTCACTTTTGAGCCATTTTCAAGCCGCAATATATAATATTAGAGACATGATGTATCTGTAAGCATCATTAGAAAACAAATACGGAGACGATAATACTCATATTTGTTCCAAGTGCATCCCTAAACTGATTGTCGGATACAAAAGAGGAACCTCCTTTTTTTTATTTTTCAGATTGAGACCATTGGTGCAAGCTCAACAACATTAGCGACATTAAATGATATGAGAAGGAGATGATGATAATTGTACATTGCCTTTGTACATTGAGTGATAATATTTTTCTTTTCACTAATATGCATCTTTTAAAAGATAGTCTTGTTTTCTATAGTTGTTCCTACTTTGCATCCCTAAACCAGTCTGAAAGTTTCTTTCCCTCCCTTCCCATACCCTAGCTATCACCCACAATCGAAACTCTAATCCTATTCAATCCCAAAAGCTTAGGGTCCATTGGGATATGTTTTCTAAAATTTGTTTCTGAAAACATTTTTCTGGAAGTTATAAAGTTGTTTTATGAGTATAAAAATTTTGACTTTGAGTTTGCTTTACTTTCATATGAAAAATAGTTTTCTGAACAAAAAAATATAAGATTTGATTTGGTTAAATAATTATGGAAAATAATTTGTTTAATGAATTTTTATGTCATGTTTCATGTGTTCTGTTTTTTGTGTCATGTTTTTCATGTTCAATCTAGTCCAGTCCACCGTATCCAGTCCACCGTCGACCGTGTCTAGTCCACCGTCGGGTTCCCATGAACGGTTCAACCCCTACGCTCCCTCCACTCTCGACCTACTCTAACAGTTCATAAAAAACACTAACCCTGAATCTTTTGAAAAATTTTGCTCAATTTTGCCTTCATCACCTCAATAAAAATTGTTTCTATCTACTCAATTTTGTCACGACCCGTACCCAGTGTAGGGGGACGAGAAGTGGGTACGTACGCCGCAGTGTCGGCAGTAGAATGATGTCCTAGGTCATATACATCTAACAATTATAAGGTACATGTATAGTATATACACTCCAAACGGAGGACAATATAGAAATGTACAACTCAATCACAACTAAGGTAGAAGTACGATAAGATAGATAGATAGATAGATAGATAATAAAAATTATCAAATGAGATACAAATAAGAGAAGAAGTCTAAGTGTCTAAGATAACATCTCCACAAACATCCAGAATAATAACAAGATCCCAAATATAAACATAAATGTATCCAAATGAGACAAGACATCAAAATAAGATAGAAGTCTAAGCTAACTAGCCTAAACTGTAGGGGTGACATCCTCTACTGCTGATGGATCCTGCTGAAGGTCCAAGTCATATGTGTCATCTATGGCAGCTCCATAATAGGTAGGGCAAAGGTCCTCGTCATCCTCTGTAATATTTTGGGTCATTTTTGTATAAGGGTACCGAGTTTATGATATAATTAGACTTTGGGTACTGGATTTGTCCGTTTTAGACTTTGGGTTACTGTAAATTTTTAGTGACAAACATTCGTCATTAAAAAAACTTATTTTGTCACTGAAAGTCCACTTTTGTCACTAAAAAAATTTGAGTATCCAAACTCTAAAACGGACAAATCTAGTACCTAAAGTCTAATTATATCATAAACCTGGTACCCTTATACAAAATAACCCTAATATTTTCAACAGATCTAGTCAGGACAGGAACGAGCACATAATCTCAACAGTTCATATCAAGACAGGAATATAAAGCATGCAATAGAGTAAAATACATAAAATGCTAAATGAAAGTACATGTAGTAAAAGAGAGAGAACTGTAATGTAAATAGCTACTATAGGTAGAGAACTATCAGTGACTAGTAATGTAGAATACAAGATAGACATGTGAACGGCTTGAATTTGTACATGATTACACTAAAGAGTTTATACAATGACTACTTGGAATTGTTCACATGACTGCTTCTACTCTCCCGAACCCTAATAATACACAAGGATCCAGACAAGTTATGTTATTGTACAATATTTCACATGAGGGCCCATAAATGGGTGCACATAAAGGTATACATGAGGGCTCTGTGAACATGAAACTACATGAATCACAAGAGTGTACATGAATAATGAAAGCACAAAAGTACATGATGAAAGTAAAATACACATGACATGATGTATCCGATGCTCCCGAGGGGGATAACATCTCAATGTAAAGATCCATATAGTATTAATCCGTGTTAACAATGTGACAACATCAACTAAAGTAATCTATAGCAAAAATATAAATCTTAACAAGTATGAAATGATCAGAGAATGTATTCGCCTGATATCCTGAGTATCTAGTAAGTATAGATGTCCAGACAGAGTAGATGAGTCCTATTTAGAGCAACACATGTCACAACATGTCTAGAATGGTAATATTGAAGATTACAATGCATTCTATATAATTTCTAGGTCATTCTAGACTAAAGTCAACTTTTGGTCAACTCTGGTCAACTACACTAGTCAAACTAGGTCAAAGCTAAGTCAACTAGTCAATTAGTCTAAGTCTAGTCAAATCTAGTCTAGGTTAGTCCACAACAAGTCTACCAAAATCTAGCCTATGCATACAAGAATACAAAGTATACCATGTCTACATTAAATCTACACTAGCTAGTACTAATATAGATAGCCTACACAAATGTATACACTATATAGGCTTATAATATAGAGACTACATATATACCTAGCCTCTACTAGATAGACTAACCTATATATATAGATATACATATATTCATTCATATATATCTACGTAAGTTATACATAAATTTATATACCAGTAATATATATATATATATATATATATATATATATATATATATATATATATATATATATATATATATATATACAATCATCACATGTTATATCTATACAAATATATATGTATAGAGAGGGAAAAGAGTGAGAGGGTGTGTGTGTTAGTGTAGAGTGGACAGTTAGTGGTGTGTGTGTGTGTGGACGGTGAGTTAGAGAGTGTGTGTGTGTGTTTGTGACATGTAACAGGTTATAGAGTGTGTGTGTGTGTACATATTGGGATTTCAGTTAAGGGGGTCTATGTTCAGTCATGGTTCTCAGTTCAAACATTTATGCATTTCATTCATGCATTATACACATGCTTACATTACATACATGTATACATTCATACATGCATATTTACATACATACATATATACATTCATACATGCATATCTACATACATACATCTCAGGTTAAAGTCAATGCAGTTGGTGAATATGGGAATGCAAACATCTAGTATGCAGACAGTGTTGGATAAATGGTGCAATGGATGAATATGTAGGATAAGCAATGAGCTATTGACTGAGAATGCAATGCATCATTAGAAAGGCAGTGGTAAAAGAATGTATATGCAAGATAATGAGTATGAATGCAGGACAACTCTTCCAACTGATCCTAATACATGGCAATACATGGGATGTTGGCTAATTTAGGAACTGGTCATTGAAGTTCAATATTTGACTCAATGGTCAGAACAGAAGAATGTATGGTATCATGACCCGCACCCTAGAGTAAGGGCACGAGAAGTGGGTACGTCCAGCCTACGCCGCAGTGTCGGCGGTAGAACGCTGTCCTAGGTCAATCATCTAACAATATAAAGTACCTGTACAGTTTATACTCTCCGAATGGAGGTGACAAACAGAATACAATCTCAATCACATCTAGGTAGAAGAATGACAGATAGATAGATAGACAGATGGTAACTCAAGAGAATAGTACAATAGATGAAATAAGTCCAAGTGTCTAGGATAACATAACATCAGAATGTCAACTCATAATACAATAAGTCTAAGAGTCTATATATCTCAACATCTCAAAATACAACTCAGATGTGAGGCAAAATGATAATACAGAAAAGACTGTCTAGCTAAACTAGCCTAGACTACTGGGGCAACATCCTCAGCTGCAGGTGGATCCTGCTGAGGGTCCACAACATAAGTATCATCTAGTCCTGCTCCATAATAGGTAGACACCAGGGCCTCATCCTCATCCTCTGTAATATTTTTAACAGGTCCAGTCAGGACAGGAACGAGCACAATACATCTCACGCAGTGCATAGTATGATAGGAAATATAAAGCATGCAATAGAGTAAAATACAGGAAATGCTGAAGGAAGATACATGTAGCAAAAGAGATAATTGTAATAAAATATCTACTATAATAGAGAACTAGCAGTGTCTAGTGAGTTAGAGTAAAATATAGACATGTGAAATGGCATAGAAGATTCATGGCTACAGCTAAGAGTGATTCATGACTATAGCTACTTGGGTAATATCCACATGATTATTTCTACTCTTCCATCCCCAATCAATACACAAGGATCCATTCAGGTTATGTTAAGATTCGTGATAAGCCCATAAATGAGAGATTCATGAGAGGCTCTGTGAACATGAGAGTACATGAGTCACAAGCGATTCGTGAATCTATGAAAGCATAGAGATACATGATGATTCGTGAAAAGCACAAACATGCTGTATCTGATGCTCCCGAGGGAGATAACATCTCATGAAAAGATCCATATAGTACCAATCCGTGATAACAATCGTGTCAGCATCAAGTAAAGTAATCTAGAGCAAGAATATAAATCCTGGCAAATATGAAACGGTCAGAAAATGTACTCGCCTGATAACTAAATGTCTGAAGAGGATATACTGTCTGAGGAGAGGTGTATGGCTCCTAATCAGAGCAATACAAGTCATAATAAATCCACAATGGTAAAAATAAAGTATACAATGCATACTACATGATTCTAGGTCAATCTGGTCAAAAGTCAACTCTTGGTCAACTCAACAGTCAAACTAGGTCACAGGAAGTCATACTAGGTCAAATAAGGTCAAACAAGATCAAACAAGGTCAAACAAGTTTAATCTAGGTTAAAGTCAACTCCTGGTCAATATTCTAATCAAACTAGTCAAATACTAGTCAACATGATCAATCTGGGTCAAGTCTAGGTCAAACATAGACCAACTAAGGTTTTGGTCAAACAAAGACTAGCCAGTAAGGTAATTAGGTCAAACAAAGACTAGTCAATAAGGTAATTGGGTCAAACATGGTCAGACTAGTTAAACTAGTCATTTTTAGGTCATTTAGGTCATGGTTTGACCAATAGTTGACTTTAGTCAACCATGGTCAACAAGGGTCAACTTGCTAGTCAACCTAGGTCTACTAAGCCTATTGGTCAACTCCAAACTCACTAACCATAGACCATAGGCCATAGGCCCATGTATCTAGGACACTAGTAGATACATATAGGTATCTATATATATATACAATAGATACATACACTATCTACACCATATATATATATTCATAGGCCATAATATATATATACATATCTACAATATATATACAATATATATACCCCACTATGTATACCATATAACCAAATATATAAAATACTATACATATACTCACTATATATAACATATATATATATACATATATATAAATAGCTAACATATATACATATATATACATTTTCATATATATATATATAAGCCCATATATATATACCCTCAACTATATATACACCAATGTATATAGTTGTATATAATATAACATATATATATATATATATATATATATATATATATATATATATATATATATATATATATATATATATATATATATATATATATATATATATATATATATATAGAGGGAAATAGAGAGAGAGATGGAAATGAGAGAGTGTAATAGAGTGAGAGAGAGAGTGAGATAGAGTGAAAGAGAGAGGGGGATAGAGAACAGTGAGAGAGAGGGACTGCTAGACTGGACAGGAAAGGGGGGGATTTCCAGTTTCCTGGAACCAGAATTGGTCCCCCCCACACACACACAAAACACCCACACACCTACATATACACATACATGTATATACACATGTATATACATGTATACACCCTAAAATCTCACCTACACACACACATACATATATACTACGTATTCATATACTAAAAATATACAACTACATGTATAAATCATAACCAAAATCGATTTGAATCTCGATTTGAAAAACTGGAAAATAACCCAAAACCTGGAACATTGCACTGTGCACAGGTAAACATGGTAAACCCATGTACACACACAAAACCGAGCTAAGGCTCGAACCTAAAGGTTGGTAAGTGATGCCCCAAGTGTCCTCTAGTGTCTAGGGGGCCTGACACGATACCACGATACGAAATAATGTGTCCAATCACTCAAAAATCCAATCGGGTAAATCCTGATACGCACACGCGTACACAGCGTCGTGCACGCGTTCCTCACGCTCGTGGACACACCACGAGACACGACACGTCTCGTGGTCATGCACACGTGTAGCCCACATATAGGGCTACACGATAGACACACTGTTACGTGTCCACGTGTCCTACAGTGTCGACACGAGACCCGTATCAGTCGAGTTTACTCGACTGATACGCGCGGTTTACACTGCGTCGTACAGAGATGCACACGCCTCGTGGACCCGACACGAGCCACGTGGGGCCTCGTGGTCATGCCCACGTGTAGCCCACGTGTTGGGCTGCACACTCGTGCAAACACGAGGTGTCTGCGACTCGTGTCCGTGCGACACGACACGCGCGAAGTTGGCCCCGCGCGCGTGTGCACTGTCAGTGTACGACCAGTGCACGTGTCCTCGTGTCCTCGATACGACACGAGGTGTCATGAAATTTTGGGGGCGTGTGCGGAGACACTGCCCCCTCGTGTACACAAATTTTAGCGTGTCCACGTGCTCTGTGCAATGAGCACGAAGAGTGTGGTAGCAGGGCACGCACGCGAGCCTCGTACAGTGAGTTCGTGTCCATTTTGGATACGAACACAGCACGAAAACGTGCTCAGTCTACTTGGGTTGTAACCTACAAGTCTAGGGCTACACAAAAATATAATTTGTTTTACATTTTAATAAAATCAAATCCTTTGTGGCATTTCATCAAACAAGGGTTTATAGCCTAGGATACGTGTCCGATACGGACACCAAACCAACTCTAAATCCTACCAAACTTGACCCACAGTTAGGGTAGTCCTATATGCATGCATTTATGAAAAAAAACAGAGTTTTAACTAAGTTTGAGGGCATTTACCTATTTGTGCAATTCCAAGGAAAATCAATAAAGAGGGGGTGTGCTTCCTTCCACTTTGTGATGTCCAAAGCTTCCAAATTCTGGATTGCTAGCCTCCCTTAGCACCCTTGATGTTGTAGGGTCCCAATGCAAAAGACTAGAGTGGATTTGGATCAAAATTGATCAAGTTGTGTACGTTTGAAGGAATAGGATTTTTCTAGGATTAAAATTCATGTAAAAATGTTCATGAATGATTTGATGGGATTATATAGGATGTGTGGCTGCTAGGGGGTGTCTTGGCCGGCCATGGCAGGGGAGGGGCGTGTGTCCTTGGGTTTCTTCTAGGTTAAGGCAAAGACTTTGGTGTAAAAGTCTTGATATTTTGAGTAATTCAAGCAAAATATCCATAAAGGCATCCTAAGATATTTATACCACTTTAACCCATGACTAATTATCCATCCTAAAGCTTCTAGGTTAGTAGCTAACCTCTAGATTATTGCTAAACTAGGTTAGGGACTAACATGACACTAATCAATAATTAAATAATAATAAAAACACATAAATCCAAATAATTCCAAATAAATCCTAGAAAATTACCAAAATACCCTTTAGGCTAAAAAGCCCTAATTTGATGTTCTAAACCTATGGCTAGGCTCACATGATCATGGTTAGTCTCTAGGTTATGAAATCTCTAGGGTTTACACTAGGGTTATAATAGTAAGTCACAAAGTCATAAGTCATGACTTAGAAAATGGTTTTAACTAACTAAAAATCACCAAAAATCATATCATAACTATAATACCATTAATAAATAATAAAATAATAATTTTTCAAAAATACCCTAATTTCAGAAAACTGGGTGTTACAAGTCTACCCACCTTAAAATAATTTCGTCCTCGAAATTTAGATGGTCGTACTCCTCCTAGGTCAAACCTCCAACAATCAGGGACGAAGCCACTACCTAGCAACATACAAGGTCAACAAGCAAAATATGGATAGTAGACCTATACTGGGTCATGTCCAAAAATTGGGTGGCAGTTTTAGGTCACAAGGTGTCCTTAATCCAAATCGAAATCAAAAGTAACTCCATGGGGTAAATCAGGATGGAGTCTCGGGTCAGAAAAATCGTACTAAGCAAATGAAGCACACGATGGTATGCCTGAGTGGGACACCAAGGTCATGGGTGTAGAGTGTCATGTCTAGGTCATGTATGTGAAGTTAGTTTTTGAGAAAACAACTAGTCTTGTGCTCCTAATTTAAAAGTTACGGTAATGTGTCTACGATGATCATAATTTAGAGTGGGAAAGGTCTATGGCCTAGATTGAACCAAAAATCGTGATGAAATAGTAGTATAAGGGACAGGTTAGGTGGGACAGTCCTGGTCATAGGTATAGACTGGGAAGATAAGGAAACAATAAATCACAGGGCTAAAGGGTTACCATTCTATGGTCAGTGCTACTCTATCAAAAAGGCATAGCATATACATTAATTCATTTAAGAGGAAAATTCTTGACAAAAGAGTTTAGTCAAGAATTATATTAATAGCTAAAGCTACTCCTACTCCTACTCCTAAGTAAGAGATGAAGAAACAAACAACAATCGACAAAATCAAAAGAACTACCAGGTCAAAACTGATCACTAATAAAGAACAGGTAGGAGCAGATGGAATTGGATTTCAAGATAGATATAATGAAGCAAGGTGGGAATGGAATTTAGAAGAACAGAACCTGCAAGCACATCGCCAACTGCCTGGGCATCCTCAACTGTCATGGCGTAAGCTCGCCCCTGCTGGCCTCTTCCAGCCTGCTGCTGAAACTGCAAAAATCTCTGCTGCTGTGGCTGTAACGGTCCTCTCTGCTGCTGTCCTACCGGAGCCTTGGCTCCTGCTCCTGGTGCTGCTCCCTGTGCTACTCTGCCTGTGTACTGGGAACACTCCCTCAGCTGGTGGTCCGCTGCCCCACATAGTAGGCACCAGCCCAACCTCTTCCTGCACTCTCTCCATCCATGTCCCGGTTTCTTACAGTAGGGACAACTGGTAGTCTGCTATCTCGGGGCCTGCTGTAGCTGCCTCGGCTGCTGATACTGCTGTGGCTGCCTCTGCTGATGCTGATAGTGAGGCCTCTTGGCCTGACCTCCACTGCTTCCGGCTCCCTGTGTATCACGGCCCCTCTTGAGCTTCAGCTCAAGATCATCCTCAGCTGCCATCGCTCCTGCCAGAATCTCCTCAAAAGTGGCATTCCTGTCACTCTTGGTTAAGGACTTGACTTCCTTGACCAAGCCCTTCCTGAACCTCCTCACCTTCGCTGTCTCGCTAAGGCCCTCCACGAATCTGCTCAACCGGCAAAACTCACCAGAATACTCCTCTACAGTCTGGTTCCCCTGAACCAGGTTCTCGAACTGGGTCTCCAAAGCACCGACTGCCTGATCAGGGAAAAATTCTCCTTGAAGAGCTCCTTGAAAGCTCCCCATGTCTGCCCTGGAGTGCCTACTCTCGGGTCCGTCTGATACCAGGTACGGGCAAGATCTCGCATCTGGCTGGCTGCTGCCTCTATCTGGAGTCCGGCTAGTATCTCCGCCAGTCGGAAGATCTCCTCAATGTGCTCAATCCAGTCGTCAGCATAAAGAATCCCCTCTGTCCCCAAGAAGTCCCTGGGGTTCATCTTCTTGAAGTCCTGAATGCCCGAAATCCTCTGCTGTTGCGGCTGTCCCAATCCTCCCTGTGGCTGGACAGCCAACCTCTCCACCGTCGCTCTAGCCAGCTGATGGACCTCATCTATGCCCCTGGTAAACTCCGTCGTATGACGCTGCTGCTGGGCCTGCTGCATCTCTAGGAAATGCTGGAAGTATGAAAACATCTGTGCAGCATCCATTAATCCAGATGGCATCGGCGGCTGGAACTGCTGCTGGTGCTGCTGAAACTGTGGCTGACGAAACTGCGGGAGAGGCATGTCTGGGGTAGCTGGGATGGTCCCTCGAATAGATAGAGGTGTACCCCCAAATGTGGCAGAAGCTCCCACATGAGCTGGAGTAAGGAGAGCTGTGGTCCCCGGGTCCTGATGAGCTGGACGAGAGGTGGCAGACCTCTCAGTGGTGTCACCTGGACCGAGACGCTATGATCGTGTCTCCACCATCCTGAAGACAGATCAATAAGGAAGTCAATGACGGTACAAGGATGATAGTATCAAGAAGGACAATATGAAATAGATTATACAGATTTGAACAAAAATCAGTAGATTCAAATCCATGGAAATTTCCTAATTGTGATTGAGTATCCACTCTTCTAAGCCTATTTCTCAAATCCTATCACAGGCTGTAGTGATACTCTAGTTCGAATACCACTACATAAACTCGAGACCTGCATGGGCCACCACTAAAAATGTGTCACGACCCGCACCCTAGAGTAAGGGCACGAGAAGTGGGTACGTCCAGCCTACGCCGCAGTGTCGGCGGTAGAACGCTGTCCTAGGTCAATCATCTAACAATATAAAGTACCTGTACAGTTTATACTCTCCGAATGGAGGTGACAAACAGAATACAATCTCAATCACATCTAGGTAGAAGAATGACAGATAGATAGATAGACAGATGGTAACTCAAGAGAACAGTACAATAGATGAAATAAGTCCAAGTGTCTAGGTTAACATAACATCAGAATGTCAACTCATAATACAATAAGTCTAAGAGTCTATATATCTCAACATCTCAAAATACAACTCAGATGTGAGGCAAAATGATAATACAGAAAAGACTGTCTAGCTAAACTAGCCTAGACTACTGGGGCAACATCCTCAGCTGCAGGTGGATCCTGCCGAGGGTCCACAACATAAGTATCATCTAGTCCTGCTCCATAATAGGTAGACACCAGGGCCTCATCCTCATCCTCTGTAATATTTTTAACAGGTCCAGTCAGGACAGGAACGAGCACAATACATCTCACGCAGTGCATAGTATGATAGAAAATATAAAGCATGCAATAGAGTAAAATACAGAAAACGCTGAAGGAAGATACATGTAGCAAAAGAGATAACTGTAATGAAATATCTACTATAATAGAGAACTAGCAGTGTCTAGTGAGTCAGAGTAAAATATAGACATGTGAAATGGCATAGGAGATTCATGGCTACAGCTAAGAGTGATTCATGACTATAGCTACTGGGGTAATATCCACATGACTATTTCCACTCCCCCATCCCCAATCAATACACAAGGATCCATTCAGGTTATGTTAAGATTCGTGATAAGTCCATAAATGGGAGATTCATGAGAGGCTCTGTGAACATGAGAGTACATGAGTCACAAGCGATTCGTGAATCTATGAAAGCATAGAGATACATGATGATTCGTGAAAAGCACAAACATGCTGTATCTGATGCTCCCGAAGGGAATAACATCTCATGAAAAGATCCATATAGTACCAATCCGTAATAACAATCGTGTCAGCATCAAGTAAAGTAATCTAGAGCAAGAATATAAATCCTGGCAAATATGAAACGGTCAGAGAATGTACTCGCCTGATAACTGAATGTCTGAAGAGGATATACTGTCTGAGGAGAGGTGTATGGCTCCTAATCAGAGCAATACAAGTCACAATGTATCCACAATGGTAAAAATAAAGTATACAATACATACTACATGATTCTAGGTCAATCTGGTCAAAAGTCAACTCTTGGTCAACTCAACAGTCAAACTAGGTCACAGGAAGTCATACTAGGTCAAATAAGGTCAAACAAGATCAAACAAGGTCAAACAAGTTTAATCTAGGTTAAAGTCAACTCCTGGTCAACATTCTAATCAAACTAGTCAAATACTAGTCAACATGATCAATCTGGGTCAAGTCTAGGTCAAACTTAGACCAACTAAGGTCTTGGTCAAACAAAGACTGGCCAGTAAGGTAATTAGGTCAAACAAAGACTAGTCAATAAGGTAATTGGGTCAAACATGGTCAGACTAGTTAAACTAGTCATTTTTAGGTCATTTAGGTCATGGTTTGACCAATAGTTGACTTTAGTCAACCATGGTCAACAAGGGTCAACTTGCTAGTCAACCTAGGTCACTAAGCCTATTGGTCAACTCCAAACTCACTAACCATAGACCATAGGCCCATGTATCTAGAACACTAGTAGATACATATAGGTATCTATATATATATATACAATAGATACATACACTATCTACACCATATATATATATATTCATAGGCCATAATATATATATACATATCTACAATATATATACAATATATATACCCCACTATGTATACCATATAACCAAATATATAAAATACTATACATATACTCACTATATATAACATATATATATATACATATATATAAATAGCTAACATATATACATATATATACATTTTCATATATATATATATATATAAGCCCATATATATATATACCCTCAACTATATATACACCAATGTATATAGTTGTATATAATATAACATATATATATATATATATATATATATATATATATATATATATATGTATATATATATATATAGAGGGAAATAGAGAGAGAGATGGAAATGAGAGAGTGTAATAGAGTGAGAGAGAGAGAGTGAGATAGAGTGAAAGAGAGAGGGGGATAGAGAACAGTGAGAGAGAGGGACTGCTAGACTGGACAGGAAAGGGGAGGATTTCCAGTTTCCTGGAACCAGAATTGGTCCCCCACACACACACACAAAACACCCACACACCTACATATACACATACATGTATATACACATGTATATACATGTATACACCCTAAAATCTCACCTACACACACACATACATATATACTACGTATTCATATACTAAAAATATACAACTACATGTATAAATCATAACCAAAATCGATTTGAATCTCGATTTGAAAAACTGGGAAATAACCCAAAACCTGGAACATTGTACTGTGCACAGGTAAACATGGTAAACCCATGTACACACACAAAACCGAGCTAAGGCTCGAACCTAAAGGTTGGTAAGTGATGCCCCAAGTGTCCTCTAGTGTCTAAGGGGCCTGACACGACACCACGACACGAAATAATGTATCCAATCACTCAAAATCCCAATCTGGTAAATCCCGATACGCACACGCGTACACAGCGTCGTGCACGCGTTCCTCACGCTCGTGGACACACCACGAGACACGACACGTCTCGTGGTCATGCACACGTGTAGCCCACATATAGGGCTACACGATAGACACACTGTTACGTGTCCACGTGTCCTACAGTGTCGACACGAGACCCGTATCAGTCGAGTTTACTCGACTAATACGCGCAGTTTATACTGCGTCGTGCAGAGATGCACACGCCTCGTGGACACGACACGAGCCACGTAGGGCCTCGTGGTCATGCCCACGTGTAGCCCACGTGTTGGGCTACACACTCGTGCAAACACGAGGTGTCTACGACTCGTGTTCGTACGACACGACACGTACGAAGTTGGCCCCGCGCGCGTGTGCACTGTCAGTGCACGACCAGTGCACGTGTCCTCGTGTCCTCGATACGACACGAGGTGTCATGAAATTTTAGGGGCGTGTGCACAGACACTGCCCCCTCATGTACACCAATTTTGGCGTGTCCACGTGCTCTGTGCAATGAGCACGAAGAGTGTGGTAGCAGGGCACGCACGCAAGCCTCGTGCAGTGAGTTCGTGTCTATTTTGGACACGGACACAGCACGAAAACGTGCTCAGTCCACTTGGGTTGTAACCTATAAGTCTAGGGCTACACAAAAATGTAATTTGTTTTACATTTTAACAAAATCAAATACTTTGTGGCATTTCATCAAACAAGGATTTATAGCCTAGGATACGTGTCCGATACGGACACCAAACCAACTCTAAATCCTACCAAACTTGACCCACAGTTAGGGTAGTCCTATATGCATGCATTTATGAAGAAAAAACAGAGTTTTAACTAAGTTTGAGGGCATTTACCTATTTGTGCAATTCCAAGGAAAATTAATAAAGAGGGGGTGTGCTTCCTTCCACTCTGTGATGTCCAAAGCTTCCAAATTCTGGATTGCTAGCCTACCTTAGCACCCTTGATGTTGTAGGGTCCCAATGCAAAAGACTAGAGTGAATTTGGATCAAAATTGATCAAGTTGTGTAGGTTTGAAGGAATAGGATTTTTCTAGGATTAAAATTCATGTAAAAATGTTCATGAATGATTTGATGGGATTATATAGGATGTGTGGCTGCTAGGGGGGTGTCTTGGCCGGCCATGGCAAGGGGGGTGTCCTTGGGTTTCTTCTAGGTTAAGGCAAAGACTTTGGTGTAAAAGTCATGATATTTTGAGTAATTCAAGCAAAATATCCATAAAGGCATCCTAAGATATTTATACCACTTTAACCCATGACTAATTATCCATCCTAAAGCTTCTAGGTTAGTAGCTAACCTCTAGATTAGTGGTAAACTAGGTTAGGGACTAACATGACACTAATCAATAATTAAATAATAATAAAAACACATAAATCTAAATAATTCCAAATAAATCCTAGAAAATTACCAAGATACCCTTTAGGCTAAAAAGCCCTAATTTGATGTTCTAAACCTATGGCTAGGCTCACATGATCATGGTTAGTCTCTAGGTTATGAAATCTCTAGGGTTTACACTAGGGTTATAATAGTAAGTCACAAAGTCATAAGTCATGACTTAGAAAATGGTTTTAACTAACTAAAAATCACCAAAAATCATATCATGACTATAAAACCATTAATAAATAATAAAAATAATAATTTTTCAAAAATACCCCAATTTCAGAAAATTGGGTGTTACAAGTCTACCCACCTTAAAATAATTTCGTCCTCGAAATTTAGATGGTCGTACTCCTCCTAGGTCAAACCTCCAACAATCAGGGACGAAGCCACTACCTAGCAACATGCAAGGTCAACAAGCAAAATATGGATAGTAGACCTATACTGGGTCATGTCCAAAAATTGGCTGGCAGTTTTAGGTCATAAGGTGTCCTTAATCCAAATCGAAATCAAAAGTAACTCCATGGGGTAAATCAGGATGGAGTCTCGGGTCAGGAAAATTGTACTAAGCAAATGAAGCACACGATGGTATGCCTGAGTGGGACACCAAGGTCATGGGTGTAGAGTGTCATATCTAGGTCATGTATGTGAAGTTAGTTTTTGAGAAAATAACTAGTCTTGTGCTCCTAATTTAAAAGTTACGGTAATGTGTCTACGATGATCATAATTTAGAGTGGGAAAGGTCTATGGCCTAGATTGAACCAAAAATTGTGATAAAATAGTAGTATAAGGGACAGGTTAGGTGGGACAGTCCTGGTCATAGGTATAGACTGGGAAGATAAGGAAACAATAAATCACAGGGCTAAAGGGTTACCATTCTATGGTCAGTGCTACTCTATCAAAAAGGCATAGCATATACATTATTTCATTTAAGAGGAAAATTCTTGACAAAAGAGTTTAGTCAAGAATTATATTAATAGCTAAAGCTACTCCTACTCCTACTCCTAAGTAAGAGATGAAGAAACAACAATAATCGACAAAATCAAAAGAACTACCAGGTCAAAACTGATCACTAATAAAGAGCAGGTAGGAGCAGATGGAATTGGATTTCAAGATAGATATAATGAAGCAAGGTGGGAATGGAATTTAGAAGAACAGAACCTGCAAGCACATCGCCAACTGCCTGGGCATCCTCAACTGTCATGGCGTAAGCTCGCCCCTGCTGGCCTCTTCCAGCCTGCTGCTGAAACTGCAAAAATCTCTGCTGCTGTAGCTGTAACGGTCCTCTCTGCTGCTGTCCTACCGGAGCCTTGGCTCCTGCTCCTGGTGCTGCTCCCTGTGCTACTCTGCCTGTGTACTGGGAACACTCCCTCAGCTGGTGGTCCGCTGCCCCATATAGCAGGAAAAACTAAGTAATACTGATACACGAATATGAACAACTACGCATAAATGAACTGCCGGAAGAACAAGTAAACAAGAGATCAATGGAATACCAAACCCTCGTCCCGAGTGTGGACTCGCAGGTTTGAACTAATCACTAACCCTCTCCCCGAATGTGGACTCGCAGGTCAGTTCAAGACAGGTCACCCTCGCCCCGTGTGTGGACTCGCAGGTGCAAATGGTCAACCCTCTCCCCGTATGTGGACTCACAGGTTGTAAGAATCAAAATAAGGAAATAGCAGTTCAGTTTATAACGCGGTCGTCCTACGATACAACTCTATCAAGTACAAGTAGAAAATATGTCCGATAAGGCTGCAAGGCTAACTGTGAACAAGGACTATATAATCATGAAGAAGCACATATCAGCAATCAAATCAGAATCAACTGGATGATGAAAAGAGATAAGCATGAATAAAGCTGTAAATAAGGGCAAGGTATACTTGCCTGTGGTCCTGAGCTGTTGGCACGGTCAAGTCTGAGTCAAAGTCCAAAGAACCTATTTATAGAATAATAGAATCAATACACAATTTGAAGGTACAACTGAGCCTACCTATTTGGTGATTAGACTTATGGGTTCATTATCTATACTTAAATGTTGTTAGGAACTACCTGTTAGCCCACTTGCTTTTATGGGGAGACTCAAGTTGTCATACTGACTTAATAGTGTTGCCTATAACAGGTTGCCTTCACTTGAATATATACTACTTACCCAATCCTTATTGTGTTTGTATTGGACTGCCCTTTTTATTCATATGTTACTGTTATTAGTGTCTCTGAGACTCACCCAAGTGTCAGTAGCCTACTCTCACCAACCTATATCTATGCTACATACTTCCCATGGGTCCTCCTGTGTACCTGTACTTATATAGGAATTGGTACCAAAAGCTTAACACCATTGCTTTGTATACAAACTTATGGCTGCATATTGCCTTATTCGAAACTCTACAACTTGCAGCACTCTGTTATAGAGCCTGCCCCTGTTTTCCTTTACTTAGGCCTATATGAACCTACTGTTCTAATGCAAATCCCATTGCACTATTGCCTCTTGTGTCCACTGGTGGATACCCACTTTGATACTTCAGCATGGTACAACCGAATGTCCACACATGTATCCACTCGACTTGTTCTGTGCACGCCACGACTGATACCCAATCTGATGTCAGGTATCAAATCATATACCAAATTGGGAAGCTGATACAAGGTATTCGAATGTGAAACCAGGTATCACATTCCTGTTCCAGTATTTGAATGAGTTACCAACAAATCGAGTTACCTGTATCAAGAGATACCAAAGCTCGTATTTATATCTGATACACCAACCCATTATTTTCTTATATCTCTAACCCGCATCTAACTTTTAGCTATATGTGGTAATTCTTCTTAGAGACTGATATCAGGTCTCTTCCTGTACACTATTATAGCCTATAGTCTTCAGATTTGGTGACCGCCCCTTATGAAAGGTCTGATATTCTAATCCAAGACGTGTATTTGGTATTAAACCAGATATCCACTGTGGACCCTGATCCTAGGGTCAAATACGATGCCAGTATCAAACGGCCACTTAGATGTTGATGTCTGGTACTAAAGTATCAGTACATTACCAGGTGGTTTGACAAAGAAAATAAGAAGTAGATGCATAGTATGGCAGGTCACGTGCCTATAAAAGTTCTAAACACCTAGAAAGTTATCAAGGACACATCTCCATGGTCATATGTCAGTTTTTATTATGGTCAAGGCCAAAAGCATCCATACTGCTACGACAATCGCTACAGGATATCAAATTCGGATAACAACATTCTGAATGTGTCACAAATCCGATTCTGAACCTACAGCTCGACACTAATGGCCAGGATTGCTACTAATCCTCAATATGATACAAAGGTTGGGTGTGATATCAAGTATACAACAGTTTGATTGGCAGAAAGTAAGGAAATGCTAACCTGTCGACTCATGCACAAGATCATAGGTCTTATGAGGATCTGGTATTTATTCGATATTACAACTTGCTATTCCGTCCTAGTTCATATAGCTTGGTACCAGCATGGGATATGGGACCAAGTATCAATTCGATACTCGGGACTGACTGGTACCCATCTGATACTTTAGTGTCAACAATCCTACTGATACCAAAATTGATACATAATCTTACCTGGGTCTAAGCCACCATGCAGCTCTGCCCTCAGAGCTTTTCATACTTTACTATTATATCAGCCATTCTCTGTACAGGTATCATATACCAAGTGCACAACCAAATATAGGAAAATCTGATACAAGGGTTCTTAGTTTATCATATACGATTTAGCCTCCATGGTGTACAGAACACGCACTCTCTCCTGCCAAAACCTGTCTACATTGATTCTCTAACGATGACATAAATACAACCACCCATCATGTGAATTCCATTATCCCATCTAGATATTAAATCAAACATCTAATAACATGGAGACTGAGATCACAAGAGCAGATCACGAACCTGATGGATTGATTTGCCGTGCTCGACTGAACCCTAGACTCCGCTTTGTTACTTTCTCGTGAAGAGAATTTCCAGGGTTTGTAGATGCCGAAGGTCGGTTGTCTCCTTCTTTATGTATATATAGGGTTTGATTTGTTAAGAGGAGATAGGATGGATCGGATTGGGGTCGATCTTGGTCAATCGGTTTTTAGGAGGGAAGCTTCTTTCGAGTTGTTGGTTTAAAACAAACAGAGTTACCCCCCCCCCCCCAAATGAGTCGGCCAGTAGAAATTTGAATTGGGGAATTTGAAATTAGCCCATCCCCCTTCCAAAAGATTTTTGCATAATGGCCTCCCTTAGTCTAATGTTAGGGTGGTGCTTATATATATATATATATATTATATATATATATATATATATATATATATATATATATATATATATAATATATATATATATTATATTCCTTTATAAAAATCCTTTAGATATAAATTATATTAGTTTAAAGTATCTATAAAATCCTAAATCATTATACTGGGTCAATAATTAATAATAATTACTCAAAATTTTTTAGGACGGGGGTTTACAGTTAGAAGCATGTGAACTAATGCAAGCCATTAGTGGGGTATACATGCAGGATAGATACATAGCGTTTAGGACAATGCAGTGGATGATGTGCAGGGCAAGTAGTGTTTTGTAGGGTACAAATGAAGGGCAGGACAAATATGTGGAGTGGTCTGAGCATGTATGAGATGTGGATAGATACTCTAACAAGTGGCTAACTACTATTAACTATTTTAGAAAATGGGAAGTTGATATACAAGAGGGACTGAACCATGTAGGAGGCAGGACAGAAGGTAGACTGAACCAAAGAGTGAAGAAAAAGAATCTATAATATGCAGGGCAATTCAAAATCTGAACTTAATTACTTCCCATATGCAGGTAATGGTAATGACAGATATGGGGATGCAAGAGTATGCAACCTGTGATATGCAGGACATGTCTAAGTAGCAGTAAAATGTGTCAATTGTCATGGTGTGTCAGAGAGCAAGATGTTCAGACATGTGTGTGCAGCAATACAGGTGTCGAGTGGTGTTTAATGAGTGTCAACACACTACCAAAATAAAGTAAATTAGCGACGGCACATTAGCGACGAAAAATTTTCGTCGGCGTTAGCGACGGATTTGGGACAAATAACCGACGGTGTACCGACGACAAGATGATACAATTTTTATTTTATTTTAAGGGGAAGAAAATGTCGCTCATCCGTCCCTAGGGCGTCGGAGATATAGAGATGGATAAGCAGCCGTCGCTATGCAGTCGATTATTTGGCGAGAATTGTTGAGGGAAATGGCGGGACAATTCTTCGACTACGTAGCGACGGATATTCCGTCGGCAAGTAGCAAAAATAGCAACGGCCTAGCGACGGATTTTATCCATCGTTAGTCCGTCGCTAAATAAAGGGCCCAGACTTATATTGAAACGACGGGGGAAACTTTTCATTCCCTCCAAATTTTATTCTCTCTCCTCTCTCTCTCTCTCTCCCGCAGCGGTCGGCGACCTCACTCTCCTCTCTCTCCCTCTCCCGCGGCGGTGATCGACGACCTTCCTCTCTCTCTCCCAAAGGTAATCTCTCTCTCTCTCTCGGTGGTCGTGGGTGTCGTGGGCTGCCGGGGGTGTCGTGGGCTGCGGGGGCGCGAAGACTGTGGGGGTGGCGCGCGGGCAGCGCGGGCTGCGGCCGGCGGGGGGCAGCGCGCTCCGGGGCAGCGGGGGCGGCGGGGGTGGTGCGCCCGGGCAGCACGGGCTGGGGGGCGGCGGGGGTGGGAGGTACGGCGGGGGGTGGAAGGGGTGCTGCACGCGCGGGGCTGCGGGGGGCGGTGGGTAGCGCGCTCCGGGCAGCGGGGGGCGGCGGGGGTGGCACGCGCGGGCAGCCGGGAATACAAATACAATGAGTAGTATCGGTGATATGACAAACCCTAGTTTAAGAATAGGATATCGACGATATCGGTTATCGGCATTTCGGATCGGAGTATCAGATTTTTTGGTATTGGAAAACAAATAATTATCGGTTGTATCGGATTCTTTTACATGCTT
>JANAVB010036457.1:0-85357 GCA_029216955.1 Iris pallida | reverse complement strand
AAGGATCCCCGAGTATAAAAAGAATTCTGAGGAATGGGACGATGGAAATCAAGCGGCAGTTGCTCCTTTACTCCGTTTGACACTCGTTACAAAAGTGGGAGAAAACCTAAGTAAATTGCTAACTCTCGGCTCACTAGCAAGAAGGGCAGCAATTTGGCTCTTGAATGCTCTCCATTCTGTGCTTTGAAGGATGAGACCCCTTTTTATAGTCATTTTCGTACGGAAATGATGTTATGCGCCCATTAGAAAATATACTAATTTTCATGGAGCGCATAGTCCTGCTTTGGGCGCATAGAGTGTAGCGCATGTAGATTGCGTTATCGTGGGTTATCGTGGGGTTGACGTGGTCGCATGCTCGTGCCGACTGCTCGTGGAGACTGACGTGGCCGTATGCTTCAGTACACGATTGATCGTGGGTTTGACCGAGCTGGAGGCTGTCTGACTTGGGTGCATAGCCTGAAACAGGGCTATACGTCCCTTTCTGGAGGTGTCCAGTATGGGCGCATAGCTTGCTCTGGTGACTTAGGCGCATGTGGGCTGTCTTGGCTTGGGCGCATATGCTTCCATGCTTGGGTGCATATTACTCCCTACTTAGGCGCATATGACTCCCTGGCTTAGGCCATGGTTGTCAAGATTGCTAAAATTTTCATGCTTCTACAAGACCCCTTCAAAGTTTTCGATACTTGAACGAGTTCGAAATACTTTGAAAGAACATGGACCGTCTTCCTCGTGATGTAGTGGGCGCATAACTTAGCTCTTCTTTTGGGTGCATAGAGTTTGGCTACACTGTCAGAGAGATGGCTGTTGAGATTTTCTCGAAATTTGAACTGACAGATTCATCAGAGTGAAATTTAAAGAGGTCCATCCTTTATGCGTTGTCCATGTCAGCAAGTGGTAGTGGCGTAATATGTAAGAGACTGGTCTTCATTTGAGCGCATAAGTCGTAGTGTATGCATAGCGCATAGGAGAATGGGGCGCATAGTATTTGGCCCATGCCTATAAATAGGCCTTAAAAAGATAGAAGTTTCATTACTCTCTTCCTTCAAAACTTTCAAAAGACTTTATTTCTCTTCTCTGCAAGAACCAGTCTCATAAGCCGCCAAGAGAACTGCGAAAGGCAAGGGGGCTGCATCGAGTCACTCTCCTCCTGCGATAGCGTCCTCGCTAGTCACAACCCGATCCTGGGTGAGGCTACCTCAAAACAAATTCTTGAGCGTTAATTTAGGACTTCAGACTTTTTCTCTCCGGGTGCATGTACCCAAGGCAACATATTTCTGCAGCATATCGCGCCACACTGTGGTGTGTTATGCGCCCACATGCTGCTGCATGTTATGTACCTAATGCTGTTGCATGTTATGCCCCATATGCTGTTTGTATGTTTACGCGCCCATATGTGTTTGGGCGCATAACCCTTTGGGCACATAGTCCTTTGGGCGCATAGGATTCCTCCAGCACTAGTTTTTTTTCTGCAGATTCTGAGTCTAACTTCTTTTCTGTCCTTGTATTAACATGGTCCTAGACTGGTGGAACCCTTTCGGCTCTGCTTGCCAAGTCCTCGGCACAAGCCTCATAACCAACATGGTCAGCAAGGTTCAGGCCAAGATCAGTCATAACCAGCCTACGAAACGGACGCTCCCATACTTGAATAGGACAGACCTTCCTGAAGCAAATGATTAACATGACAAGCTCTTGCTCGAAGGGGCACATCGTTTAAGAAGCCGTACTTCCTGTTCGATAACAGTATGGGGTTCGAAGAAGGCGAGATGATATGCTTGAGAAGCCCACTGGTGGTCAGGCTGAACAATAAGAGATATGGCTACCGTTGATGGAGCGTCAGTATCTTTGTCTGCGTTCACTGTCTTAGCCGTGCGGCGTCAATGAAATGAGAGCTAACCCCTGAGCTCCCTGGGGTCGTCTCCGAAAGAATACAGTTCGACTTGGAAGATCGGAAGAAGGACACTTTCAAGTGTGTCAGGGGCTCTACATTGTACTCCACGAGGGGCTGCAACCTGGTGCCGTAATAAACGACATCCCGACTGAACTCCACCCTTTTGCTGTCGACACGCTTTGCAATCTGATGATGTCGGGGGACATGTCATATCCCGTGGGGATGCGGATGGAGGGCTGGAGGTATCTAGTTTCATTTGGAGCAACCTCACTGACTGGGCTTTCCACGTATGAAGCCACTTTGAAGACTGTTGGCCTTTTTTTATGCTGTTAGGGCCACCCAATATGGCGTAAGGTCAACTGGCCAATGTTTGTCTCCTTAGCAGAGTTATACACCTTTACACTTGTACTTTCTTTACTCCGGGCGGGAGATGGATTGGCTCTCCACGAGATGCAGGAATGTCGAAGCTTCCTTGGGGCACAGAGCCGTATGAAAGTATGCGCCTTGTGATGAGCTCCAAGACCTGGAGAATGAACTCCGAGATGATGGAAGTATACAAGGATTATTCTGCCACATCCTCATCTGTCATAGGATCAACAAGAAAGGAAGGAACGAGAGGCCAATCCCTACACAAGGGCTTAGACGGGCTACGTTTTCGTTCAAGGAGAAGAGAGATCCCCTCCTTTTGTTTTTAAAACCTATGACCAAAGTCGGATGGCAGATTATGATACAACGGATACTAAGGATAATGATCATGAGGGAATTCCCCGATTGGCTACTACTTCCGTCAAGCTGAATATTCGTTGTCGGAAAGTCGTACTAGCAGCTTTCTTGATGATCTGGCTTCGTGACTGTTTGTCCCTGGGGGTTCAGGTATTGAGAGGATAAGCCAGCATAATACTTCCGACTGTGAAGCTGCTATTCGGATACCAGCTTGCCTTGCTTCCCGCGATGGTCTGTGCCACTAAACGGGGTCTACGAAATTTTGTTAGAATGCGGTGACTCCTGACGGCAGAACCAACTTCGCTCGGACCAAACTTCCGTATCATTTCTGATAGGTGGCTATTGCTGCACTGTCCTACCCTGATGAATGCTGGGCCGGCGGCGGACTCTTTGGCGGGAGAAGCCTTTCTTCGTAGATTCCGTGATGCAAACTGGGCCGTCACTGGTGTACCTGTTTGCAGAAGGGCTTTAAGCTTCTTGCAGATCTACAAGTTCTTCAGTGTATCCCCTCCATCCGGCAGTGGCAGTGCAGGAGATACTTTAGTGGATGAGGGAGTTCATACACTAGCTTGACTGCTGGGGCGTGTCACTGACTTCAGCCTATTAGCCGTCGCATCTGGTGCTTAGAAATAGAACCATGACTATCTGGAGCCATACCTGCCGAGTCATTTCGCACGTCAGTTTGGCTACAGCCAGCTCCTTTTAAGAAATGTTAGCCCGCATTTGGACTCAATAGGCAGCATAATTGACGGGGCGCGTGTCTGGATATATTACAACGCCGGATGCATGGGGCAACCTTCACTCTGCCCGCAGATAAGCCCGAGACCCACTTATCCTATGCTGCCGCCAAGTTTTATGTTTAGATCAATACCTTTTATCCCCGGTATGATCGACAGAGCTTGATATTGGGGACTCGGTTTAGCCCCCCTTCTGCGAAGCGAGCCCGAAAGATGTCGAGGGCGGTAAGAAGGAGAGCGCTGCTACAGCCGTAAAGCCAGCCGCAGCACCATGGCCGAGGGCTATCCTTAGTGAGCTGGTAGTGCCTCCAAAGGATGATTCGCTCTTCCCAATCCTCCTCAGAAGAGGAAAGCTTCAACTGAATTAGCCTAAGAGCCAACTTTTAAGAGGAAAGAAAACTGTTGCTCTAAGGAAAGCCAGGAAAGTGGGTGCTGGTTCACCTCCCTTAAGAAGGTCTTCCAGCAAACTGGAAGAAGTGGAACGGCGTCGCAGGTCGTTACCATTCGGGAGTAGATCCCTTCCTAGATTCTATAGCCATTTTGGTCAAGCCATTAGAAGCTTTCTCACCCTTGCGTTAGTCCTTTGCACAGGACCCTGAAGTTACAGCTGAGGCAGGTGTCACGATCCGCACCCGCTTTTCGGAATACGAGTGCGTGTCCAAGTCCAGCCTACACCACAGTATCGGCGGTAGTACACTGTCTAGCCCGTAATAAAAAATGCTCAAAATACTAACTTCTCATTCACTACAACTAAATCAACTTTACAAAAATAAAATTTTACATTTGAAGAAGAATGTAAGCTTTTTACATTTATAGAAAACTACCACACAACTAACTATCTTCTATGGTTTAGCCTTCGAGTCTCTATCTCCCCCTCGTATGGTCTATAGCGTAAGAGTAGGCACGTCAACCTCACCTATAACAGTGATCCAGTCAGAAAGGAGCAGAGTACAACCATATTACAATTTACGTTCTTAGTCCAAATAACTTAGAACAACAAGAAACAATGATGGCAAGGGTATATAAAGAACTAGCAAGAGATGAACTAATAGGATATGAACTATCAAGATATGAACTATCAAGATATGAACTAGCAGAATGTAACTAGCAAGGTATGTACTAACAAGATATGAACTAGAACTAGTTAAGAAAAAAGTAACAACTATGTGTGTGAAATACCTTTTAGTACGTGAACGGCTGGGCTAATACGGCACATCATACGATGGCTATCCACAATAATAGGGTACAACTAACTCATACGTGGGGTGTATGACTTAGCTATCCACAATCAAAATATTAGGGTTTGTTCACGTACTTACCGAGTATTTCCCTCCGACTCTCTAACAATCAATAACGGTCAATGTTACACTAAGAAGGATACAATAACTACGGTGTCACAATCGTGTGTCCACAGAATATCAAGCAATATCTCAATGGGATATCAAACAAGAAAACGATAAAGAAAAGTTATAATGAACAAAAATATAATATATACTGTACTTGCCTGAATCCTTGCACAAACCGTAGTCACAAGTCGAGGAGGTGTTTCACTTAACAAAATGCCTAAAATTGACTTTTGAAAGAAAACTAGAAAAAGTACAAAAAAGTACAAATGTTCTGGGAAGTATTGCTGTAGAAGTCTGATCTGAGAGCGATCACTTTGTTCCGTGGACCATACTGATGATGAAGAGACTGCTTGAAGAAGACGAAAATCGGAAGAACTAAGTCACCGGAAAGGTATCGAGCAACGACACTGATGGCACAGTCGAATGCTTTCTTGCTTTGCTTCACCCTGTTCTTGAGAAAAAGTTGAAGAAATGCTTCTGGGAATATTACTCTGAAAATAGAGTTTTCTCAGAATCTCCTCTCCTGTCTCTATTGATCTTTGATGTTGTCTGTGTTAAAAATAAGTCTATTTATAGACTTAACCCTTTGTGCGTAAAAAGCAACAAAAATGGATCTCTACGCGAGTACTGTCACCCATGATGCAAATCATCCTCTACGCTCGGTGACACGTGTCCTATGTAGAGTTTTGATCTCTACGCATGGTGCACGTGTCCCACTATTTCAACAAAATGGGGAGCACGTACACACGTTCCTCGATAAGTGTGGCATAAAGCCACGTAAGCAAACCACGTTCTCATGTAGTCAGGAAAGCTCGGGCGTAAAAATGACCCAAAATACTCCCTGCGTAAAGTAGCAAACTGGCGTAAAATAGGCCAAAATAAGCTTCCAGCGTAAAGTGGCTAACTGGCGTAAAATAGCCCAAAATAAGCTTCCAGCGTAAAGTGGCTAAAAATAGCCTTGAGCGTAAAGTTAGCTCAAATAAACTTTATGCACACAATAGCCTGGAGCGTAAAAGCTCGAAATAGCTATCGTGCGTAAAAGAAGCTGTTTTCTGGACGTAAAGTTAGCCCATCTGCACACTAAACGACAGTATTGGGTTTAGTGTAAATCTAATCCTCTCGGCTTCTGTGCAATCCTGCTGTCAGAAATCATTCTGTCGATCAAATCACTCGCATTAAATACGGCCTGACAGTCTGTCCCCGACGTAAAAGTGGAGGATAATTCTCGCGTAAAAGCTTTTGCGTAGAGAGCACATGCGTAGAGAGTAGCTCGCGTAGAGTCTGATTTTGACGTAATTTGAATTGCGTAAAGCTCTCAACTTCTTTGACTTGGTATTTGAAGTACTTTTTACGCTCCTACAAGACCCCCTTCAAAGTTTTTAAATTATTTTCAAAATTTGAAATACTTTGAAAGAAGCGTAAAATTTGGGATTTCAACAGTCAACGTAGAATTTGGGATATCCAACGGTCATCCGCGTAAAAGTTTGGATATCCAACAGTCAGCATAAAAATCGGAATTTGAACCGATTCAACATTTTCTATAATAGGGTTGTTCGAATAGAGATAGAACTTTACTTTGTCTTTCGTAATCCCGATCTCTCTTTGTTCCTTTTCTCGTCTTTCTCTCTCATTTTAAATCGATGGCCCCCAAGAAGACCGCCGCCGGCAGCAAGGGCAAGAAGCCCGTCATCGATTCATCATCGGCCGACCGCGCGAAAACCCCTGTCCCCATCAACGACGTCTCAACAGAGCAACCCCCACCGTGGCTCCGAATGAAGGGTAAAAACGCTGAACTTCAGCCGCGAGTTCGTCGAAGAAGAAAACCCTTTTTTTTTTATTTCACGCCCACGCTATGCGTGTCAGCGTAGAAACTTGGATAATTAAATACGCCCAATTATACGTCAGCATAAAATTTAAGAAAATGCCCACGTTTATACGTGTCAGCATAAATAAGAGAATACGCTCACGTCAATACGTGCCAGCATAAAATTAAAATACGCTCATGTCAACACATGTCAGCATAAAAATTAAAATACGCTCTTGTCAACACATGCGCATAAAAATTAAAATACGCTCACGTTAACACGTGCCAGCGTAAAAATTAAATACGCTCACGTCGACACGTGCCAGCGTAAAATTAAGATACGCTCATATCAACACATGCTAGGGTAAAATTCATAATATGTGAAGAACAGGTGGCAACTCTAGAGGGGGTGAATAGAGTTTATATAGAAAATAACCAATTAAAAATTAACTCTTTCACGAATTATAAATAATAGAGTAAAATGCGAAAGTAAATGAAGGACAAGAAAGCATACGCAAACACAGCGATTTTAACCTGGTTTCCCTCGTGGAGGACTAGTCCAGGCCTGAGAACTCTAGCTCAGGATTAAATCCACTATTTGTGAAATAGTAGTTTACAACCCGTGCCTTTACTTCAGAAGAGCACGTCAACTTCTTACAGAGGATCGCAGTGACGATTTGCTTGGAATTGTCCAAGCGACTTCTTCAACTCTTGCACAAGAATCCTAACTGAGAGATGCTGAGCACTCGAGACTTAGGAGGCTTGTGGCTAGCAGATGGGAAGGGTATGGCTTATTTGAGCTATAAGAGGGAAGAGAAGAGAAGATTGGATGATTTGAAATGAGAGAATTTATGGCCTATTTATAGTATTTTTGTAGGCAGAATTCGGCCAGAATTCGGGTAGGAAATTTCAAATATTTGGCCGTTGAACAACTAGCAACCAGCTAACCCTAAAATTAGGGATGCTGATTTCTAGGGGACAGAGTTCGGCCCGAACTCTGTGTGGAGGCAGAGTTCGTCCCGAACTCTGTCTCCAGAGTATAGAGCTGGTCTAAGTGGCCAGTGGGTATTTTTCTGGATGGTGGAGTTAGAGGATTATTGGGTAGGCTATAGGTCAAGTCTCAAGAGCTCAGCATGACACAGTTTACATCAGTTTAGACTCAACAAAAGTGTAAAATATAGACTCAAATATAACTGAGAAGCTGAGACTGAGCTATCGTCTGACTTGAGCTTAATGTAGACGTCGTGTGTCGTACTGAATTATTACAAATATTATTTAGTCAATGTTATCAATATCTGGTTGACTGTGATTTTGTGTCAACAATCTCCCCCATATTGATAAAAAATAATATATGTATATTCAATATTCATACCAGGACACAGTTGATCACAAAAATATAGCTCCCCCATAATCAATGCCAAGCAGAAATAATAGCTCCCCCATAACCGGTGAACGGTGCCGAGCTAGAACCAATAGCTCTCCCGTAAATAATGCATTGAACCTGTTGGCCTGATAAATAATATCTCCCAAAAGCACCAAATAGCACATATACTAAAAGTAGTATGACAAGAATATACATATTTCTCCCCCTTTTGGCATTAGCAATATAAACTGCATATGAATAATAATGATGCAACCACACCAAAATATAGAAGAAACTATATATGAATGATCAAAACGAGCAACTAGCATAGAATAATAAACTATGATAAGCATAAAATGTCATCACACATAACCAGAGTCATCAAACTACTAGAGTTTTAGTACAAACCAAGTACATAAATCCAAATAAAACTAAATAACTGGAAATCAGAAAACAGAAACTAGAATCATCAGCAGCAAAACGCCATCTCCATCATGGAGCACGAGAAGCCCCAGCAGAGTCTGAATGATCAGTGAATGAACGGCTGGGGTCCACTATAGCAGCATCCGGATCCAGGTAGCGCATGACCCAGGGGTCGTCAATGCGATAACCAGCGCGACCAGGATCCCGCTCCATAGGAATGGGCATAGAAGGGTGACGAGACATAGAATACCGAATATCGTACAGCGAGTTACTTAGGGCACTCATCTGTAGGATAGTACGGTAGTCCATCTGAGTCCAGCGATCGTCCTTCAATGTGAAACGATCTTTGAGCATGGTCTGGATGGAGTCAAGAGTAGCAGGAGGAGGAGGCGCATCCTGTCCAAGTGGAGGGGCATCGGACTCCTCATCATCAGAATGCTCAGAAGTGTCAGGAGAGGCGACGACTGCCTGAAGACGTCGTGCCTGGGAAAGGAATGCAGGAGCAGGCAAGAAAGGACAATCATCGAGAGGTATATGGAATGCACGAAAGACCATAAGATATAAGGAATAAACCAAGGCTCGTAGTTTCTTCCTACAGGTAATCATCCAGTCCATCATGGTACGTGGAAGATTGAAAGAAACACCAAAGTGGAGATGATATAAAGCGGAGATCTCAAAATATGTGACTTCATCGGTAGAACCCGCCTTGGTTAGAATGGTATTGAAAACAATCCGATGAAGGTCATAGAAGTAAGGATTTAGATATTTAGCCATAAGCTTGCGAGGACGTGTGTACGGAGTACATAAGTCGTCCTTGAAGCTTTTAAGGGAAATCCCGTCGGGAAAACGGAAAGACCGAGCTTCAACAAGTTTTTCCTAAGAATTGGGCTCTTGAAGATCAAGATATTCGGCTAAGTCAAAATAATCAAATGAGATATCGATAGCCGCAACACGTGAATAGATGTGAGTATCATCAAAAGTCAAGTTGCAGTAAAACATTTGTATGGCACTACGATATATGACCGAAGTAGAAGTAACAAGTTCGTCAAGGCATAGTCATGAAAGAGTGCATCATAATGAGAGAAAATTGAGAAGTCAATAGGGTGTCCCGCAAACACCGGACGTGTCCGAAAATCACTAAACCATGCATTGGACGCGTCTAGTGATATAAAAAGTCGGTCATCGTAGGTGTTTGGATCACGTGGACGAGAAGGGTTAAATAATGGATGAGGTGGTTGATGTTGTTCAACGGGTTGCTTAACGGGAGGAGGAGCATTCGACGAGGACGCTCCCTCGATCCGAATTCTCTTCCCACGGTTAAACAAGCGAGGATCCATTTGCAAATAAATAGAGAGTTTGAAATAAAGAGGAAGAAGGAGTTATACCTCACATCAACAATGAACAGTGAAAGAGAATGAGAAAATAGCCCTTCTCCTTGATTTTGATGAGCAATGGAGCACTTTGGAGAGAAAACTAGGGTTAGGGTTTGTGAAAATATGTTTGGAGAGGTGAAGGTGGTGGTAAGAATGAAGGAGAGAGATGAAAACCCGAATATGAGGAGGGTTTTCTTTGGTCGGAGTAAATCTGGACCGTAGGATCACATTTGATCAAACGGCTGAAGCTGTCCCCGATTCTGGAATAGGGGAACCGAATTCGGCCTGAACTCCGTTGGTGACAGAGTTTGGCCCGAGTTCTGGGTCCATGTTCCAGAACTGAAAACAGGCTAGAAAAAAATTTAAGTATGGGAAATCAAGTTAGATAAAAACAATAGCTGAAAAGATTCAATCAAATAGAATAATAGCAGAATGAAATTGAAATTTAGTGAATCAGCAGTAAGAAATCAAAACGAACCATATAATAAATAAGGAAATATATCATAATTCAATAGTTTGAAGTTGCCATGGGTTAGCTACAGGGGCCGGATCCCAGCTAGCGGTAGTCCTGTGGACTAGTGCACCGTGTCGCTTAGGCTTTTACGCCTTGTTGTCAGAAGGGCCCTTTCGGCTTGTACCCATAGCAAGTTCATCATGAGAGAATCATAATATAATCGATATTCGCAGGTGAGTTTTAATTTATGACAGCTTCATCTAAAATTCTAAGTTCACGACAAAAGAAATTGAAGCGCTCTTCGGATAATGGCTCAGTAAAGAAGTCTGCTAGCTGATGATCAGTGTCAATAAAAATGCCATTTTGCTGATGATCACGCAAAAAGTGGTGTCTAATTTCAATGTGTTTTGTGCGTGAGTGACAGATAGGGTTCTTAGTCAAGTTAATAGCACTAGTATTGTCACAGAATATAGGAATGTGCATGAAAGATAAATTGTAGTCTTCAAGGGTTTGCTTCATCCACTGAATTTGTGTACAACAACGCCCAGCTACGATGTATTCAGCTTCTGTTGTTGATAGTGCGACAGAATTCTGTTTCTTGCTAAACCAAGAAACTAAAGCCTTTCCTAATAAATGACACGTGTCGCTTGTACTTTTACGGTCGACCTTGCATCCAGTAAAGTCAGCATCAGAGTAACCAATGAGGTCAAATAATGTTGACTTAGGATAGGCCCACTATAACCGTATCCTTAAGGTATCGAAAGATACGCTTAACCGCGGTCAAGTGTGATTCCTTAGGATTTGCTTGATATCTAGCACATAAGCAAACACTAAACATGATATCGGGGCGACTAGCAATTAAATAAAGTAAGCTGTCTATCATACCTCGATACTTACGTTGATCAACGGGTTTGTCGCTCTCATCTGGTTCGAGTTTGGTTGAAGTAGTCATTGGAGTGCTGATTGGTTTGACGTTGTCAAGATCGAACTTTTTCAGCATGTCCTTTGTATACTTCGACTGACAAATGAAAGTTCCATTAGCCATTTGTTTCACTTGCAGACCAAGAAAGTAGTTGAGTTCTCCCATCATGCTCATCTCAAATTTTGTCTGCATACACTTGGCAAATTCTTGACAGAGGGTTTCATCAGTAGAACCAAAAATAAAATCATCAACATAAATTTGAATTAATAGAATAGTGTCTTTAAAAGATTTTATAAAAAGTGTAGTTTTTCCCTTTTGAAAAACCTTTCTCAAGCAATAAACTACTTAGCCTTTCATACCAAGCTCTGGGGGCTTGTTTAAGGCCATATAGCGCTTTCTTTAGCTTGAACACGTGGTCGGGAAATTTGTGATTTTCAAAGCCAGGGGGTTGTTTTACATAAACTTCCTCCTTAATAAAACCATTCAAGAAAGCACTTTTCACATCCATTTGAAATAATTTGAAATTTTGATAATTTGCAAATGCACAAAGCATCCGAATGGATTCTAGTCGAGCAACCGGAGCATACGTCTCATTGTAGTCGATACCTTCCTCTTGGTTGTACCCTTGAGCTACTAGACGAGCTTTGTTGCGTGTGACTGAACCATCTTCATTCACTTTGTTTCTAAACACCCATTTAGTACCAATTATCGAGTGATTAGCCGGTCTAGGAACTACTTCCCACACTTGGCTCCTCTCGATTTGGTTGAGTTCATCTTGCATAGCAGAAATCCAAAATTCATCATTACTTCAGAAATGTTTTTCGGCTCAACTTGTGAAATAAAGGCAGTGCTAGCAATAGAGTCTCTTAGTGATGATCTGGTAGTTACTCCACGTGAAACTTCACCTATCACTAAATTTTCTGGATGAGAAGGCTTGAAAGAGAATTTCTTTGGCAAGCCCCCCAGAGAATTTGTTTCGGTAGAAGTATTCATTGGAGTAGAAGTTGATGGCTCAATGTCATCATCAAGAGTACTTGCTGCACTGTTATCTTCATCAAAAGTCACATTTGTTGACTCTTCCACAATTAGTGAGCGTTTATTAAAGACTCTATATCCCTTACTCTTGGCGGCATAACCAAGGAATATACCATCGTCAGCTTTGGCATCAAATTTGCCTAAGTTGTCTTTGGTGTTAAGGATAAAACATCTACATCCAAAAACTTTAAAATAAGAAATATTGGGGGTTCTCCCAAACCAAAGCTCATAGGGTATTTTCTTCGTAATGGGACGAATAAGCACCCTATTCGTGGCATGCTGTACTAACAGCTTCTGCCCAAAAATATTTCGGAAGTGAAAATTTATTCAACATGACTCTAGCCATATCGCCGAGAGTCCTATTCTTCCGCTCCACAATACCATTTTGTTGAGGAGTTCTTGGACAAGAAAATTTATGATCAAAACCATTAGAATCACAAAATTTTTCAAAATCAGAATTTTCGAATTCGCCTTCATGATCACTTCGGATTTGAGTGATCATGTAGCCTTTTTCGTTTTGAACTTTCTTGACAAAAATCTTAAAAACTGAAATAGCATCACTTTTGTTTGTAAGAAAGAAAATCCAAGTAAATCTCGAAAAATCATCAACAATAACAAATGCATAAAGTTTACCACCAAGACTAGCTACTCTATTAGGACCAAATAAATCCATATGGAGTAGTTGCAGGGGTCTAGTAGTACTTACAGAGTTGATGGAATGAAATAAGGATTTGGTTGCTTTGTTCAATTCACATTCGGCACATACCGTGTTTTTGAATGTGATGTCGGGCAATCCTCTCATTAGCTTCTTGGTTGATAACCTGGATATAGTATCCATATTGGCATGACCAAGACGCTGGTGCCAAAGTAATCGTACATCTTTGTGGGCATATAAACATCTACCTGCATTGTTAGTATCTATAGAAAGATAGAAAATATAAATGTTATCCTCTCTTTTCCCTTCAAAAGCAATGTCTCCCGTTAACCTATCATAAATGAGGCAATTGTTTTGTGCAAAGTTAATATCATATCCATGATCAGCAAGATGACTAATGCTGAGCAGGTTATGCTTTAACTCGGTCACTAGGCAGACATCCTTTATTACAGGAGAGGGAGGATGACCAATAATACCATTACCTATTATGTGCCCTTTTAAACTGTTACCGAAGGATACGTATCCTTCTCTCTTTATCGATAGTGATGCGAAAAGATGTGCATCTCCTGTCATATGTCGCGAGCATCCACTATCGAGAATCCACTTACTCTTAGTTGGAAGGTCCACCTACATTAAGAGTAGATGTGACCTTTGGTACCCAAATTCTTGAGGGTCCTGAAGAGTTAGCTTTTGGAAACCATGCATAAATCTTTTTATCAACTAATCTTCTGATTCTACATTATGGTGATATGTGTCCATGTAGACCACAATAAGTGCATGTAGCATTTATATTCACATTTGGAGCATGCTGATGATGTCTATAAGAGTATTGATGATATGTAGACTTACATGGCATAGCATGATGATGTTGTCTATATGGTATGGCATGATGTTGTCTATATGGCATGGCATGATGAGGTTGTCTGTATGGCATGACATGATGAGATTGTCTATATGGCATGACATGATGAGGTTGTCTGTATGGCATGGCATGGTGAGATTATCTATATGTGGAGTGATGTTGATTGTGTCTTTGTACAACATGATGATGACTGTATCTATGTGTATCATGATGTTCATGTGACATATGATGATTATGTCTATGTGTATGAGGTTAAATTGTGTGTACATGTAAGCATGATTGTGAGCAGCATGAGTATGACTTGGTTTACTAGTATGAGTAGTACTATGCTTTGTGTGTGTCTCATATGATTGGGTTTGAGGTTGAGCAACCTGTTTTCCTAATTTGGTCTCTAATCTCTTGGAGACAGCCTGCAGTTCAGTGACCTTAGCATTTAAGCTATATATCTTAGTCATTGAAACCTTGTGTCTACTCTTTTCTTCAGCAAGCAACGTGTTGAGTGTTGTGATTTCTTGTGTCTGTTGCTCAATACGTGTTTCAGCATCATGTAAGCTTAATTTAAGCTTGGATACTTCATTAGTGTCATCAGTGGGTATCGTGTCTCTAATGTTATCAAGTAATAGAGAAATTCTTTGCATTTCGACTTCAAGACTTTTGATTTTATCCTTGGCATGTTTGTATTTACCAATGACCTTTTTGTGATCATCGAGTAAATCAGTGAAGGCATCGCCAAGTTCATCAAAAGAGAAGTCATAGTTTCGTTAGATACCTTGTTGGAAGTTGCCATTAGGCACACATTTGTTGTATCTTGAGGAGAGTCCTTTTCTTCCTCGGAGTCACTCGCTTCATTTTCATGCCAAATACTTGTGTTGGCATATTTCTTTGATGAGATCTTCTTGTATGGCTTCTCATAGCGGTTGCCTTTCTTCAAGAATGGACAGTCTTTTCGGACGTGTCCAGTCTTTTTGTAACCATAGCAGGTTGGCTCTTCTTCGTTGTCTTCTTGTGATTCCTTCTTTCTTCGATTGAAGCGAGGAATTTCTTGAAGTTGCGAACCATGAGAGCTTGGTCTTCATCATCCGAGTTGTCGTCTTCGATCTCATCGTGATCAGCCCTTCGTCGATGAGCCTTGAGTGCGATCTCTTTAGTCTTCGGAGCAGGCTCTTCGAAGTCCTTGAGGTCAAGCTCGTGAGTCATGAACTTACCCATCAAGGTCTCCATTGACATGGTTATGAGATCGTTCCCTTCTATGATCTGTCACCTTAGGGTTCCAAATCTTTGGTAGCCCCCTGAGTAGCTTGCGAATCTTCTCGTGGTTTGAGTATTGCTTGACAAGCGAGGATAGAGGATTGATGATGTCAAGGAATCTTGTGAACATTTGCGTGATCGTCTCATTTGGTTTCATCTTGAAAGCCTCGTATTCTTGCGTGAGATGGCTTGTCTTTGATTCCTTGACTTGGGTAGTTCCTTCATGCGTCACTTCTAGAAGTCTCCATACTACATGAGATATGGTGCATGTTGATACCCTGTTGAACTCATTCCTGTCTATAGCACAGAATAAAGTATTAATAGCTCTCGCATCTAGACTTGCCTGTTTCTTCTCCTCGTCAGAATATTTGTCATGTGATTTTTCAACAAGATCACCGTTGACAACTATCCTGGCGGGCTTTTTGTAACCGTCAGTGACGACAGTCCACAGGTCGAAGTCTAGAGACTTGAGATAAAAACTCATCCTTGTTTTCCAATATGTGTAGCATCAAATAGGGGAGGCCTATGAGTGGACTGCCCTTCACCATGATTGGAAATCAAGGATTGTGTGGTTGCCATGGATCAGCTCTAGGATGTAAGTCCTTGTAAAGAGAACAGAGCTCTGATACCAATTGAAGAACAGGTGGCAACTCTAGAGGGGGGTGAATAGAGTTTATATAGAAAATAACCAATTAAAAATTAACTCTTTCACGAATTATAAATAATCAGAGTAAAATGCGGAAAGTAAATGAAGGACAAGAAAGCATACGCAAACACAGCGATTTTAACCTGGTTTCCCTCGTGGAGGACTAGTCCAGGCCTGAGAACTCTAGCTCAGGATTAAATTCACTATTTGTGAAATAGTAGTTTACAACCCGTGCCTTTACTTCAGAAGAGCACGTCAACTTCTTACAGAAGATCGTAGTGGCGATTTGCTTGGAATTGTCCAAGCGACTTCTTCAACTCTTACACAAGAATCCTAACTGAGAGATGCTGAGCACTCGAGTAGGAGGCTTGTGGCTAGCAGATGGGAAGGGTATGGCTTATTTGAGCTATAAGAGAGAAGAGAAGAGAAGATTGGATGATTTGAAATGAGAGAATTTATGGCCTATTTATAGTATTTTTGTAGGCAGAATTCGGCCAGAATTCGGGTAGGAAATTTCAAATATTTGGCCGTTGGACAACTAGCAACCAACTAACCCTAAAATTAGGGATGCTGATTTCTAGGGGACAGAGTTCGGCCCGAACTCTGTGTGGAGGCAGAGTTCGGCCCGAACTCTGTCTCCAGAGCATAGAGCTGGTCTAAGTGGCCAGTGGGTATTTTTCTGGATGGTGGAGTTAGAGGATTATTGGGTAGGCTATAGGTCAAGTCTCAAGAGCTCAGAATGACACAGTTTACATCAGTCTAGACTCAACAAAAGTGTAAAATACAGACTCAAATATAACTGAGAAGCTGAGACTGAGCTGTCGTCTGACTTGAGCTTAATGTAGACGTCGTGTGTCGTAGAATTATTACAAATATTATTTAGTCAATGTTATCAATATCTGGTTGACTGTGATTTTGTGTCAACAATATGCTCACATCAATATGTGCCAGCATAAAAATTAAAATACGCTCATGTCATCACGTGTCAGCATAAAAATTAAAATACGCTCACGTCAACACATGCCAGCGTAAGAATTAAAATATGCTCACGTCAACACGTGCTAGCGTAAAATTCATAAGTAAAAAAGATTTTGTGTAAAACAAAGAATTTTTACAAAAAGTTTTTATCAACTTTAATAAGCGTAAAATTTGCATAGCTAGAGTCTTCTATCTTTATGTAAATAATTTCAAATTAGATTTTTACTAACTTGATTTTTCTTTTTCTTTTGGCAGTGGATTTGCAAATTCACCCACTTGCAGAAGTATTTGGCTCATCAGCTGGTTGGTGGGCTCAAATTATTTGGAGAACCTATCCCACGTAGAATTTCCCCAGTCAAATCTGGAGTATCCTGTAGAGAGGATAGCTGCACAAGGGGACATGATGTTGCTGTCCATGATAAATGGAGAAGTGTTGACATCGCTGGATGGTCAACAATTCGCAAAACCAGCTTTCCTATTCGGGGATGCAATAGACTTCAAATCGCAAACACACCCCAAGAAGGAGTCTTGGGTGTTGAAGTTTGGGGATAAAGCCATGTACCTCCCCGACATGGAAAAAGATTATCCATTGTCTGTATTTATCCATGCCACCCATCCCCGGAAGATGCTATGGAACCTGACTCCCAGCAGTCATGGTAGACCGGGAAGGATCATCTTCAAAAGGGATAGAGCAAATGACATGGGCTACTACACCACTACTCCAAGTGCTGGAGTTGTCCCCTTCACCGGTCTCTTGCCCGGATTCACTCCAAATGAGGATTCTGCTCTAATTCTACCAGTACAGACCCAAATGTTCATAAATAAGTTCATAAAGGCTGCAATATTATATCCACAAGCCAACCCCAGACTACCAGGGTGGCTCTATTTAACTAGAACTAGATTCAGATCAATGTTTGGATTATAAGGAACTTCCAGACGGAGCTAAAGGACATTGGCCTGTATGAAGCAGTGGCCTACACCAGTCAGGGTATACCACCGAACAACAATTTGTTCATGGCTCTGATGGAAATATATATCAGTTCCATAGGAACTTTTGTGACTCCAAAAGATGAAATGGGTCTCGCACTTCACGAGATGCAGTTCATCTCTAAGTTGCCAATGGGAGAAGCCCTGTATAAAGAATATGTTCCCTCCAACAGGGAGCTAGCAGAGATAAGGGAGAAAAATCCTCAACTGATTGAGGTATATAAAGAGTTGATGTGCCACTACATGATTTGTACTACTATGCATGAGAGTGGATCTCATTTGGCGTACATCAACAAGTGGACAACATATCTCTTTTATCACAAGGATAAGATATCCAAAGATGATAAAGAAAGATTTCAAGAGAACAAAGCTCGATCCATCAACACTGGCTCAACTTCTTGCTGATAAAGTACGGGATATGATGATTGGCTACAAATTCCCGAATAAATATTTGTCCACCAAGACTGGGGAGTTCTCTGTAGGAACTGAAGCCTTGAGTTTCCTCAGATATGGAAGCCAGAAGATCTCCAAGAAAGCCTTACTGGCAGGCTTTCTTTCTTTGTGGTTGAGAAGATAGGTTGTACCGGGAACCGGTACAGTTGATAGTATCCACCGAAACGTGCTATGGCCAGCGGTACGTTTGGTGTTTAAAGCCAGAATCAACCTGCTGTTGGCAATGGTGTGCCGCATCAACGTAGATTTAAGAACTTTTGGTGAGGAACTGGTCAATAATGCTCCTCACCGAAATGTATTCCCTGGGATAGAAATGCCCTACACCTACTTAATGGGCTGGCTGTTGCATCGCAATTGCAATTTATTGCCACCAGGTCCTGGAGATAATACAGAAGTCTTTATCCAGAAGTTCAGCAAAGCCACATGGACTACCACGACGGTAATACCAGAGCAGTATTAAATTATTCTTATGGTTGGAACTTCTTCTGTACCCGGCCACCAGTTCCAGCTGACTGCTTTGGCGTTCAATTTGAAGATGAATTGAAGGAAGGACTTTATTGTCAGCTCCAGTTTTTAGATGGCTTCAGTGCATCAGACCTTCCCATTTGATGTACAGAAATGAAGATGACTGCACCTTTGAACCATATCTGCCAAGTCGGTTCTCTCGCCAATTCGAATATGACCAACTTCATGTTGGCAATCCTTCTACCAATTTCTGTCTTTATGGAAAACTGATTGATGGTGCAAGGGGCTGGAGATATTTTAGCACTGCTTGCACCGGTGCCAAATTTCGAATATCGACTGCTACCAGCACTACCGAGCTACGTATACTTCATACGTATGCTCGATTTTATGCTTCTATCCGCTCCTTTGCCCATGGCTACAACCTGAGAGGTCGTCTAAGATGGCCCAAGAAGGGAAATCTTGAAGAGCCAGTCAAGGCCGGCGTACCTGATGAAACTGCTGTTCCAGATGCATATCTGGAAGTAATCCCAATGGGAATGGGGAAAAAAGATGTAGAGCCTATCATTATTGGCAAAACCCATAAACGGAAACAAGGTACAGCTGCAACTCTTCTAGAGAAGACCCCGGAAAAAAAAGAAGGTTACCACTAAAGGGTCTTCTAGATCAAGAGCCATTACCCAGAAGAGTGACACTCAGGTGGATGAGCCGCAACATGTTGCATCTTCTTCAGTTCACCCTGGAGAAGGGTCCTCGGCCTCCCAAACAGCAGCATCAATGGAAGCGGTGACGGTCCTATCTTCCGAACGTCTCAGCTCAGCACTTCACATGACTTTGCCACAAAAGGCACAAGTTGTTGAGGATGTTGCTCCAGCACATACCGTGGATCAAGGGCCCATCCCATCCGATGAACCAGCTATTAATTTTGATGATGAGGATTGGGATGGGGATTATGACGCATACCTTGCACGTCCTACACCTCCAGGTAAATAGAATTTATACAAAATCCATACAAAATTATGATTTTTGTATATTAACTTATTTTGTTTAATTTTTGTAGGTGTTATTATTACATCAAAGCCCGTGGCTCCTCCTCCTCCTCCTCAAGAAGACATTTATGAGGAAAATACAGAATCTGAGGAAGTGGAGTCTTCTTCCGAAGAAGAAGATGTTCAAGAAGAATACCCTCAATCTATAGAGGTACAGCAAGAGCCCGAGGTGCAGGCTCAGCCAGAATTGTCCCTTCCTGCTGAGTGCAAGAATAAAGAACAAACTGCAGTAGAACATACTGTAGTTGATGAAGCGGCTACTGAGGAAAGAGTAGACTTCAATGAAGAATCAGTTATAAAAGGACTCATTACAACTGACATACTTGAAGAACCTGCAGAGCCGATTGCTGAAGAAGGTGATGAAGGCATGATTAAATCATCAATTGAAGCTGGGAACATTGAAATAGCATCCTATGCTATTACTATTGCTTCAGAAAAGGTTCTTGAAGAGACAATGCCCGAACCAGAATCAGTTGCCACAACTACCATTCCACCCGTACCAATCACCGCCACAAAAACTCACGTAGTTTCGACTCCAGAACCAGCTGGAGTAACAAATGCTGAAGATACTGTCCCCGAAGCTCCTGAGGATCATTTGGCCATAATAGCAACGACAACAACAGCCTCATCTCAGTCTGCTACTAAGGCAACATCTGCTCCTAGTCTTAAGAGAATAGATCTGATAGACATCGTCGCAACACCGAGCTCAAGTGCAGAAATGAATCTCTTAGTTGAGATTCATACTGATACTTTTTACAAGACTTTGGCGGCTCTAATAAAAATGGTCCTAAATAAGGGCCTCAGTTATGAAAGTATGAAGGCGGCGATTGCTCTTACTATCAGAAACGTCACCATGTTTAATTATGCAGCAAGAGCAGCATCATTGGAGAAAATCGTGGAGGGACTTGAACAGCCGATCAAAGAATATTTAAAGCTGTCAAGTGAAACAACTGAAAGTCTTATCCAAGAGGAGTACGACGCTTTATCAGCTGAGTATCTCGCTCGGGGAAAGGACTTTTAATGAAGCCCTCCACAATTACAGCATCAAGGTAACCAAAGAGAAAGCTTTTTTAACTGAAGCAAAGCCCCAACTGGAGATCAAGAGAGAGGCCTATGAAGCTTCGAATATAAGAATTTATCAACAGACTGATAGAATTTGCGAAGTCGAGGCTGAGTTAGCTCGCTTAAAGGAGAAGAGGGAGCAGACGATCGCAGCTCGGGACCAGCAGCTAACACAGAGCTCAATTTTGGAGGAACGAGTTTTTGGAGCAGAGGCTACCATCAAAACCCTTGACGATGCCAAGGATAATATGATAGTCTCTTTTGCTGGACTTTCTTACATCTGTACTCCTGAAGCTCGACGTTCTGTAGCTACTAAGAATGTATTGAGCTCCGGTGAAAAACGTCTAGCGAAGCTACAAAAGCTTCTTGAAGATGTCTCTGCTCCGCCTTAGGCGAATAAAGAATTTTTGTAATCTTCAATTTTGTAATTTTGTAATTTTGTAATGTTTACAAAAATGAATAAAATATTTGGTTTTGGATCCTATTATTTATTTTGAAATTAAACAATAGGTATGAGATAGAATAATACTAATCAGATGTAGTATAGACATGACAAGTTTTCTAAACTCAATAAATTATATCTATCCAGAGGTAATGTGGACATGATAGATAATGAATCTCGTTTTATGTTTAGAGTATACGACGATACTATCAGAGGTAATATGAACATAACAGATCGTAACAACTCAAAAAAAAATAGATTAATACCTATTCAGAGGCCAAATGGACATGATAGATAGAAGAAGAAGTAGACATAATATTTATTCAGAGGTCATGAGAACATGATAAATAATAAATCTCTCTGATAAGACAGAAGATCAAAATTTTCTTTTAAAAAGAAAAATAATCAGCTTAACCAAACATTGGTAGCTGGGAAATAAAGAAGAAATTTAAACATAATATTTCTTCAAGAATTTGCCATTGATCGGCATCATAAGCAAATCTCCATTAGGTTTAGACAACCTATAGGCACCATTGGAGAATACTGACTCGATTACATGGGGACCTTCCTATTTTGCTTGGAATTTTCCTTTTCTCTTATGAGTCATCACCATCAGTCTTCGAACAGCTAGAACTAGTTCACCGACTTTAAATACCCTCTCTTTAACTTTGCGATTGAAAGTTCGAGATATGCGGGCTTGATATAGCTCAATGTGCTGTTGTGCTTGAAAGCGCTTTTCATCTAATCCTTCATGTTCTTGAAGTCTCAAACGATCATTATTCTCTGTAGTTAGCTCATTAGCAATGGCTATTCTAAGAGACGGAATTTGGATTTCAAGCGAAAGTACAGTCTCACATCCATAAACTAGTGAAAATGGTGTAAAACCAGTAGGAGTTCGGACTGTTGTTCGATAAGTCCATAAACATTCTCCAAGTTTCTCGTTCCAATCACGTTTATTAGAAGAGACAAACTTTTTTAGTAGTTTAATGATTGTCTTGTTGAAAGCTTCAGCCAAACCATTAGCAGCTGGATTATAGGCCGTAGAAGCCAGATTTTGGATCCGATTCCTGTCACAGAATTGATAAAATGCCTGACTGGCAAATTGTGGTCCATTGTCACGAATTATCCGTCGGGGAATCCCAAAACGATAAATAACATGGTGTTTAATGAAGCTAACCACATTAGATGTTTTTACTTCAACAAAAGGAACCGCTTCCGCCCATTTAGAGAAATAATCGATTATAGCCAATATAAACCGATGTCCTTTAACAGAGGGAGGATTAATTGGACCGATAATATCCATGCCCCAGGCTTCGAAGGGACAGAAAGATACTATAGGATGTAGAAACTCAGATGGTTGGTGAGTAAAATCAGCATAAATTTGACAGGCTTTACACCGTCTGGCATAATCCACAGCATCCGCTATCATTTAAGGCCAATAATACCCTATTCTTCGAATGCGGTCATGTAATTTTGGCCCTGGTTGGTAAGCACCACAAACCCCATCATGAGCTTCGCGGAGTGTTTGCTTAGCTTCATTTTCCGAGAGACAACGTAGCAAAAGTCCATCATATGACCGACGATATAACATATGTAAGAAAAAATCATAGTAGAATCGAAATGATCGTCTCTTGATTGATGCAGCTTCTTTTGGATCTTCAGGTAAAATTCCATGAACCGCATAATCAATGAATGGACTTCTCCAATCCCTTTGTTGAGAACTTGATTCTGTAGTATAACTATGCTCAATATACAAGTTATTCTTTACACAGAATAAGTCCCTATCCAACAAAGTTATGGTATTTTGTCTTCTAATTGGAACAGCTACGTCTGCGGCTAAGCTAGCAAGAGCATCAGCTTCCAAATTTTGAGAACGTGGTATGAACTCGATGAAGAATCCTTTAAATGAAAGGACCAATTCGATTACAACTTGATGATAAGGGATGAGGTCAAGATTCCTAACTTCATATGTCCCTATGACCTAATTAACAATCAGTTAAGATTCTCCATAAGCTTCCAGGAATGCGATGTCCAATTGTTTTGCTACTTGGAGACCAATTAGCAAAGCATTATATTCTGCCACATTGTTGGAGCATGGCTCATTAAGAGAATAAGAACGGTATATGACTATTTTGTTGGGAGAGACTAGGACAATGCCTACTCCGGAGAGGATATTGCCTTTAGGTCCAACCCACGATGCTCCATCGAAATATAGTTGTCAAATGTCATCCTTCAAAGTCATGTTGCAATCTATAACTTCATCTGGAATGTCCTCATATAGCTTCGATGTTTCAGGTATCGGGTGAGCTGCAAAGAAATCAGCTAATACTTGACCCTTTATTGATTTTTGAGGTACATAGACCATGTCATAAGGAGTGAGCAACATCGACCAGGTGGCTAATCTGGAGTTAAGAATGCTCGGTTTTCTCATCAATACCCAAATAGGATTTATTCTGGAGATAACATGAATAGTCTGTCCTGACACATAATGTCGTATCTTTTGAACAGCAAAAACTAAGGCCAGACATTCTTTTTCCACATGAGTATACATGTGTTCAGCTCTGACCATCATTCGGCTAAGATAATAAATTGCCTGTTCATGACCTTTGTCATTTTTTTGTACAAAAAGAGCACCAAGTGAATGATCCAAGGCTCGAGCATATAGCAAAAATGGTCTTCCTACCACTGGAGGTACCAAAACAGGTGGATTTGTAAGGTATTGTTTGATGTCATTGAAGGCTTTCTGACATGCTTCATACCAGACAAATGATACACCTTTCTTTAATAGACGGGAGAAAGGTTGACATCTTCCAGAAAGATTGGATATAAATCTCCTGATATAAGCAATGCGACCTTGGAAACCACGAAGTTCTTTTAGATTATGTGGAGAACGTATTTCAAGAATCGCTTTGATTTTGTCAGGATCAACATGGATAATCTGAGAAGTAATGACAAATCCCAAAAACTTGCCACTAGAAACCCCTAAGAAAGACTTAGTAGGATTCATCTTCAGTTGATGTTGGCGCATCAACTCAAATACCGTCTTTAAGTCTTGAATATGATCATCTTTTGATCGACTTTTGACAGCAATATCATCTACATAACATTCAACTATTTTTCGTAGATGTTCTTAAAAGATGCTGCTCATGGCTCGTTGATACGTAGTACCGGTATTTTTCAGTCCAAACGGCATAACCGTATAGCAGTAGACTCCAAGGGGTGTACGAAAAGCAGTATGCTTTTCATCTCGTGGATACATCTTAATTTGATTGTATTCTGAAAATCCGTCCATGAAAGACATGCGTTCAAAACCACATGTATTGTCAATCATGACATCGGTAATCGGAAGTGGAAATTCATCATTTGGACAAGCTGCATTAACATCCCAAAAATCTATGCAAACTTGGACTTTTCTATTCTTCATCATAACATGAACAATGTTGACCACCCAATCTGGATGTTGTTCTTCACGAACAAAGCCACATGTGATCAACTTTTTGACTTCTTCTTCAATTACGTCTATCATATCTGGTCAAAAATGTCGCTGCTGTTGTTTCACAGGCTTGGCATTAGGAAGAATATTGAGTTTATGAGTAGCTACTTTAAGATCTAAACCCGGCATATCCTCATAACTCTATGCAAAGATATCGATATATTCTTTAATCAACTGTATCAACTATTCCTTTTCATCTTCGTAGATGTTTTTACTGATGAATATTGGCTTGGACGTAGTTTTGTCTCCAACATCAATCTGGACAATTTCATCCTCTGTAGGTGGCTATCATTGTTCAAAACGAAGCTCCCATTGAGTGTCCATTTGTTGCGTCCAAGGGTCATTCTCAAATGGTTCTAATTTACCATCTGTTTGAACCATGTTAACTGATAATATACACTCAGATTCATCATAATAGTCTCCCTCAAAATATAAGGATTGTAAAAAACTGGAAGAATATTCTTCTTTTATATCTTCCTTGCACATGTAGGGTGTATCCGATTCGATGAATTGGATTTCTTCCGAATCTAAAGTTTGTGAAGAACTAGAAGAAAATTCTTCTTGTATATCCTCGTTAAACATGTGGGATGGATCATATCCCAACCCATGACGAGTTTTCTGGTAAAATGGATCACCACATAATGGTAACCATCTACCCTTGCCTTGATTGAGACCTTGCATAGTCTTCAAATTATATCCCATATTTTGGATAATCTTAAGAGATTGTTGACTATATTTGTCAACTCGGATTCTTCCTTTATCTTTATCTCTAATATCATTTGTTTGAATAACAGGGATATTTCTAGCCAGACTAAACACAATTTGGTGTTTGTTGTTATTATCAGACGAAATCACGAAATAAGATTCTTCGTGACGTCTATAAGTTACACAAGCTTGTGATGAAGCGGCTACAGGAAGAAAATAGGGAGAAGATGTTAGGAACCTTTGAGCATAAGGTCCAACATCGACATAAGGAGGAAAGGAATTTTCTTTATGGTCAATGTATAAGGTTTTCTCTGTATTTATGTCATTTTTATGATGACTTTGATCATCAGAAGATAAAAGTCATTCTTTCAATGAATTTGACAGCTATATACTCGAAAAGGAAATCTTCATTGATATTAGAAAGTACAGAATGATCAATATTTACAAATTGACTACTACGCTTCGGATTGATCATTAACGGACCGTCATCCGTCTTCTGCGTAGACTTGCTAAGATTGATGATCAGTGGAGGTTCTGGATTATTCGTACGAGAAGTACGTCCTTTGACCTTGATCATAAGAGGTTGAACTTGGTTCTTGAATGGAATCTTTACAACTTCTTCAGATGAAGCCCGAGTTCTTCCTTTAACCTTGATCACCAAAGGTTGATCATTGACATGTTGGGTTTGGATTCGGGCTTTGACTTTAATCTTCAAAGATTGCTCTTCCGGAGGATCTTTATTGACAGATTGATCTTCGGCAGGTGATCGATCTTCAGCCATATTTGATTTCTCCTTTACATGCTCCTGCTTATAGAGTATTGAATCAGAGAAATATGCTTCAACACCCTTAAAGGGATTGATATTTGCAAATTCGGTCTTCACAACCCCTTGAGCATCCACATACTTGAAGCATTGGTAGAGAGTTGAAGGCACAATATTATGCTCATGTATCCACGGTCTTCCAAGGAGGATGTTATAAGATACATCTGAGTTGATAACATAAAAAGTTGCCATAGTTCAAAGATCACCAATTTGAATCTTCAGACGAATCTTCCCCAGTGGTTTACTCTTTCCAGAGTTGAAACCAACTATTGTGGTAGTAGTGTAAATCAAATCACTAGTAGGGATCCTCAAGGGTTATAGCATACTTTGAAGAATTATGCTAATTGAAGACCCAGGATCGATTTAAATCCTATCAATTTCAGTGGATTCAATATACCCTGTATAGCACAGAGGTCTGTCATGCTTATTATGCTTTAGCAGCATATCTTCTTGTGTGAAGGTAATGTTAGGAATTGCCTCCATCACACTATGACATTGTGGGCATGACACTGGTATATTGTCAGGACACTTGAGTTGAGCTAAGCATGAATCAGCTTGCAGCAAAGCTTCACTCAAAGTTTCGCAACTTTCTTTGGAAAGACGAAGCAGCTCGAAGATAGAGAGTCTAGCCGGACTATTAGATAACTGGGCTAGAATATCGAACTTGTAGGGTTTCATCACCACCCCTTGATTTGAAGCAGATTTCAATGGGACGTCGAAACGTACTGCTTTCTGTTTTCCCTTCTCAACCACATATGGTTTAGCATGAACAAGAGATGATTGAGTAGGAACTGTTTCAGCAACGTCTTCCGCTTCTTTGGAAGATCCCTTATAATCTTTGTGGTACTCTTTCCCAGATCTCGTACCAGCAAAGTTTTCTTCTTCAGACTCAGGAGAATGAAGTACCATATTGCAGGATTTAGTCTTCTTTTCCTTAGTCTTCCTTTTATGAGGATTTTTATGAGTAACCTCAAAACCCTATACGAGAGTGGATTTCTGACTTTGAAGTTTAAAAGGAAGTCGCATTCCTTTAACATAATTCAAGCCTTCCGCCTTTTGAAAGTCATAGCCCATCTTTTTTATGAGATAGACTGATTGCTGACTATACAAATGAGTAGGTAGCAGACATTCAATGGGTGGTTTAACAGAGAAAGAAGAAGCAGAGATCTCTGTAACCACATGAGGAGAAGAAGGCATAGAGACTTCTGTAGAAGGAGGAATAGAAACCTCTGTAGCCATAAGAGAAGGAAGAATACTCGGGATAGAAGAAAAGATCTCTGTAGGAGCTTTCTCATAAGCAGCAAAGACTTATTGGGCCCTATATAAGGGGACACTATTCATCGCTAACCATTGCCGATGAGTAAGCTTGAGTTTGGTAGGAGGAGCCAAACTTGGAGGGCATATATTCAAACCCCTCAGTCTATCCTCTAAAGAAATGTCACCCCATAAATGATCTAAATCATCATGGTCTGGGATTAAAACATGAGAAATCATGTTGCAGGTTTTGACTTTTTTAACTTTCTTGGATTTCGAAGTTTTACCTTCATTATCCATTTCAGGCACTAAATCAGTGTGTACCCACATAATTTCACTATTTTTAGTGTAAGAGTCAAAAGTATTTTATTTTGCTCTCTGGCAGGCAGGATATTCATAATCTTCATCGTCGCCTTTGGAATTGGGACTATTCCATCAGGGACTTGCTGTGGAGGAAACTTTCAAATTTGAAGAGAAATCATATTGGTTGTGACCGTATGCTCATTGTTGGTTAAAACGATGGCATTGGCATTTATCAGCTCTTGGATTTTCTTCTTCAAGACATAGCAAGCCTTGGTAGAATGATTGATGTATTTGTGATAGATATAATACTTGGGATTGTCGATCAGATTCACCTTATTAGGCCTTTTCGGCTCTGAAATCTGGAGTTTGCCACTCTTTACACGACATTGAAATATCCCTGGGATATCACTGTCATCGAAAGAGTATTCTTTTTTTGGCTTGGAAGACTCCTGATTATTCGACGTCGTTTTGGGTTTTGAAAGGTTAACCACTAAGGTTTTCTTTCCTTTTCCATTACGATTGTCGAAATTATTACATGAGGAGTTTTTCTTTCATTTGTCTTCGGAAGCGAAGATCATCCCATGCTCACGAGACAACCTACCATTGGTCTCGGCTGAAACTGCTGCTATGATAAACGAGGCCCAATCTGTGAATTGGGAACCCATGAAGACAACAATAGATGGTCGCAGATTCATTTTGCATGTATCAATCAGTACTGAATCGGGCATGCCTGGAGGCATTTTCAAAGTAGCTTGTCGGAAGTGTTCTATAAACGTCCGAGTATCTTCTTTCTCCTTTTGCTTGATTTCTATTAGAGAGGACATATTCATGTCCATTCCTCCCTCATAGAATCGGGAGAGAAATATTTCTTTAAATTGGTCAAAAGACGAAATGCAATTGTCGGGTAGACTACGATACCAGTCGTAAGCTGAACCCGTCAAATACCCGATAAAAATTCGGATAAGAAGTGCATCATTCTTCTGCAAATTTACAGTCATAATATCAAAATAATTGATATATTGACTAGGAGATGCCTTTCCATCAAATAACACCATGGATTGTGGTTTGAACTTTGGAGGAAAGGGCACATCATTCCAGTAAGGAGGATAAGGATGCTTAATCCCTAACCTATGGAGCTGATCTTTGTGCTTCAAAACTTCAAACTGTGCTTTTAGCTCTCGCACTACTTGAATAGCTTCACTAGTTTGAGGAAGCACATTTGATTGAATTGTTGTTTGTTAACCCGTAACCCCGACCGGAGGTGGTACATCTTCTGGAATGATAGGATCTGGAGATGCAGAATTTTGATTGATAGCAGGCTTCTGACTAAGATTATTCAAGGGTATATCAATCCCTTGACTATCTTGAGCTTGTGTCGCTACTTGCACCGGAGTTATCACTGCTGGCTGAGCGGTTTGCTGAGTCATTATTATTTGATACATACTTTGCATCATAGCAAGCATGTCCTTCAGTAACTGCTAAACTGCAGAGAGACGTTATTCTGTATTAGCAGTTGACGTCTTCGGTTTATCCCCGATAGCATAAGATTCAACCTTCCTTGAAGATACAGAGGGATTGGTGTAGAAGTATGAATCGACGCTATCAGTTTCGGACTCTAAAGACTGATTACCTCCAGCTTCTGAGTCAGAAGTCTGCAACTGTCTTTGACTTCTCAATCGAGTATTCTGCTATACTCCTTCGAAATTATCAAGAAGTCGATTGAACTGTTGTTGACCAGGAGTCTGGGACGACTTACGTCTTGGATATCGTCCTCTGTTGGTATGAGATGCCATATTAACTGAGGCATATGACAACTCCTGTTCTTGATCATCAATTGATTGTTGAGGCACATTGTAACCTAACCGATCAAAAACTGACCGTTTAAAAGCCGAACAACAACACTTGATTACAATCTGATGACACTAACAATGGTGATCTTCTTTGGGGAGTGTCACAGGAGATTTTCTGTCTTTACGCTTTTGTACAAGCAACTCGCGTAAATCAGAAGTGGTAGAGGGAGTAGTCTTCTTTATTATATTTGGGATATAAAATCGTTTAGTCCCTTGTGTATAAAAAAGATTACTGGCTGCATTAGCAGAACCAAACTGGGCATTTTTACGCACCTGGAGTTGCTTGCGTAAATCCTGAGATTTTTGTGCACAGAGGACTCCATCAATATTACGTGTAATTTGAAGGTTTGGTATCTTGCGTAAAGAGTGTAAGAAGGTTGTTGGTGAAAAACCAAAGTTTTACCAACAATAGAATTCAAGCTTTTATGCTGTATGCGTGTAGGTAAATTCATTTTAGATGTAGAGGCATCATTATGAATTTTATCTTCTCTATCACCGATAGGAGATTTACCTTTACGTGTAGAGCGTAAAACATGAGTATCTGCCACGTCACAGACGAGAGATTTTCCTTTACACGTGGAGCGTAAAGCTTGTGTGTCTACCACATCACAGACGGGAGAGTGATTTTGACGTCTGGAGAGTAAAGTTTGGGTATCTACCATGTCACAGACGGAAGACTGATTTTTACGCGTGGGGCATAAAATTTGATTGTCTACCACGTCACAGATGGGAGACTGGTTTTTACGCACAGGGCGTAAAGTTTGATTTTTATGCACAGAGCGTAAAACCTGATTTTTACGCTCAGAGCGTAAAACCTGATTTTTACGCTCAGAGCGTAAAACTTGATAGTCTGCCACGTCACAGATGGGATACTAGTTTTTACGCCCAGGGCGTATCACTGAAGTATAGGCTGCCTCGTCACCGACGGGAGTCTCTACCACAGGAGTAGGAAGGATTCCTTTGCCTTCAGAGACAACAGGGAGATCCGAGGATGGTTTGGACTTAGGAATCCAAACTTTTCGTGCCTTTCACGATTTCTGAACATTGGAGCAGCGAGTACTACCCCCAGTTCAGAGCATTTCTTCGTAGACAGTCTGGTCGAAGTGCACAACCAGAGTCTTCTTTGTCGATCCGATCGACACATCTTCATATTGAGCAATTTCCTTCTCGTCAGAGGAGAAGATTGTCCCTAGCAGAGTCGCCATTTTGTTTTACTTAATAAAATGCCTAAAAATTGGCTTTTGAAAGAAAACTAGAAAAAGTACAAATGTTCTGGGAAGTATTGCTATGGAAGTCTAATCTGAGAGCGATCACTTTGTTCCGTTGACCATACGATGATGTTGAAGAGAACTGCTTGAAGAAGACGAACAATCGGAAGAACTAAGTCACCGGAAAGGGATCGAGCAACGACACTGAAGGTACAGTCGAATGCTTTCCTGCTTTGCTTCACCCTGTTCTTGAAAAAAAGTTGAAGAAATACTTCTGGGAAAATTACTCTGAAAATATGAGTTTTCTCAGAATCTCCTCTCATGTCTCTATTGATCTCTTGATGATGCCTGTGTTGAAAATAAGTCTATTTATAGACTTAACCCTTTGTGCGTAAAAAGCAACAAAAATGGGTCTCTACGCGAGTAACTGTCACTCACGATGTAAATCATCCTCTACGCTCGGAGACACGTGGCCCATTTAGAGTTTTGATCTCTAAGCATGTTGACATGTGTCCCACTATTTCAACGAAATGGGGAGAGCACGTACACATGTTCCTCGATAAGTGTGGCATGAAAGCCACGTAAGCAAACCACGTTCTAATGTAGTCAGAAAAGCTCGGACGTAAAAATGACCCAAAACATACTCCCTGCATAAAGTAGCAAACTGGCATAAAATTGCCCAAAATAAGCTTCCAGCGTAAAGTGGCTAACTAGCGTAAAATAGCCCAAAATAAGCTTCCAGCATAAAGTGGCTAAAAATAAGCTTGAGCGTAAAATTAGCTCAAATAAACTTTACGCACACAATAGCCTTGAGCGTAAAAGCTCAAAATAGCTATCGTGCGTAAAAGAAGCTGTTTTCTCGACGTAAAGTTAGCCCATCTGCACACTAAACGACAGTATTGGGTTTAGTGTAAATATAATCCTCTCGGCTTCTGTGTAATCATGCTGTCAGAAAATTATTTTGTCAGATCAAATCACTCGCATTAAATGCGGCCTGACAGTCTGTCCCCGGCGTAAAAGTGGAGGATAATTCTCACGTAAAAATCTTCTCGCGTAGAGAGCAGCATGCGTAGAGAGTAGCTCGCGTAGAGTCTGATTTTGACGTAATTTGAATTGCGTAAAGCTCTCAACTTCTTTGACTTGGTCTTTGAAGTACTTTTTACGCTCCTACACGAGGGAGTTGTCAATCTAGAAGCTGTTAACCTAAAACACATATCGCACCACGAACCGTGCACGAAAACCACAAATATGTCAACCTATAACACATATCGTACCATGAACCGTGCACGAAAACCACAAATCAATTCTAATGTTCTAGTTCTAAATTCATGGAATAGTGGCTGGTTGGGTTACTTATCTAATAATAATTAATTCTGAAATAAATTACTTAAAAACATAATTTAACCTAATAATAATCTGAATATAATCTAAGCATGGAAGTTTGGCCATCAAAAGTCATGTTTCCAATTTTTGGAAACCATGGCATACAAATCGAGGCGTACCATTGACTATCTAGTCAAATACTATAAACTCTAGATTTTGAGTGCATCTTGGTAGATTTTAGTGCCACGAGTGCGCTGGAATCAACCGTGCCACAAAATCATGCTTTGGTCAAAAGATATCGCCGTTATGGCTAATCGTGACCAAAACGGTGATCAACCGATCAATTCTGAGTTCAACAGAATAATTAAAATACTAGATGAACAAAATAATTTCTGGGAAAAGTATATGTCGTAGAGCTCTGTGTTAGCTTTCTGAAACTTTAAACGGTTCGTGATTTTGATTTCTAGTTCTCCCGAAATCTCGAAAACATCGAAATCGTGTCAAGTTTCGGACAACTAATACTCTACAAATTATCCAGAAATTTAGGAACAAACTATATAAAAATAAATTACATATTCAGAAAGTTTACCTCGAGACAAATCCAACAAAAAAATAACACACTAAATCCACGTCGGGGTTGACGGCAATCGTCTCGAAAATTTGAGGAATCACCAAGATCAAACCACAAGGGAGGAGGCTATAATTAATTAGGGTTTGTGAATATACATGCATATATATAGGAGAGAGAGAGGCAGTTACTGTAGCGGGTGCCGACAGGTGGGCCCCCCTGGGTGGATGACTGGGTAATTATTTATTTAATTCAGAAAATTATTTAAAAATTATTTTAAGTCCAAATAAATCAAAATAAATTGCAGAAAAATCCAGAAAAATTCTAAAAAATATTTTTAATGTCTAGAATCTAAATAAAATATTTTAACACAACATATCATCGTGTGAGCTCACAGTAAATTCTCAAAGCTTATAAAATATAATTTCTATAGGTTTTAATTATATAAAATTCCCAAAAATTCTAAAAAAAATCCAAAAAAATTCTAAAATATTCAAGAAAATATTTTCAATCATTTAGAGCCCAAATAAAAATATTTTATCCAGAAATACCCCCGTATGACCTTACAGTAAATCCTTAAAGTCCTTAAAAATAATAAAACTTTAAATATTAAATACCTAAAAATATCCAAAAATTGTAAAAAAATATAAAATAGCTAAATAATACATATATAAGCTATCTAGAGGTCATATGACCTTAATATGGTCATAGCCCACCTACAAGCTTTGGCATGACTCCCAATGACCATAAAATTAATCATAAACAAAAAAAATTAAAAAAAATAAAAAATTGGGAAGCGGGCTTACAAATCTACCCACATTAGAAAAATTTCGTCCTTGAAATTTCAAAAGATACAAATAGGTACAACCAAGAATATCATCAAAATATGACATGACCAATCGATATGAATAAGTATGACAAAAAATATAATCAAGAAAATATTGTGATGAATGATCGAAATTCATCAGGCATATAGAATCAAAATCTAAATACGTTTTAGAAATATAGAGAAAGAAAATCAAAATAGGTTTAAAAGATGATGATTCGAAAGTAGAAAAATATGAGAGAAATAAAGAACTACTAGTTGTAGAGAAGGTGGTAACAAGAAATAAGACATTAAATAAATTTGAAAGAAAAAAAATAAAAAGATATTGTCGCTATGATATTCGAAAATTATAAGTATATCTGAAGTCATTTAATCGAGAATCCATGCCTCGCCAGTGTACATCTGGTTGCCGCGAACCCTTGGTTTCATGACTCAGGTGTAATATGTTATCGAACACTTTATCAACTCTACCCAATATTGACATAATAAATCAAAAGATCAATAATACAACTAGGATATAGTTTTAGTAATATTCGACAACCTACGTATACTTAAAATTATTTCAACTTAGGGGTCATGCCACGCTAGTGCACTGCTGACTGCAGTGAACCCACAGTCTCCATAATTCAAATAAATGGGGATAGTGCATATCTGTCTTACCATTGTATGTCATCGAAAATTATCTCAACTATATCCATAAGAATTTCAAAGGAACTTCGATAAATTCAAGTAAGTCGATCATGATAAGAAAATATAAGTATCTGTCCTTGAGTAAAAGTATCAGTTTTGAAAACAAAATGATCACAAAATTAATGAAGATGACTTGAATTAATATATAGATAATTGAACCAGGATTAGGAATAGAAAATAAAATTATCGCAAATTTAGTTTTGAAAATAAAACGAGGTTTAGAGAAGGCAAAAGATAAAATGGCACAAATGATATAGATTAGGAATTGAATTCTATGAAGGCCTAACTTACCAAACGTATATTCTACCCTCCTTGCGTCCTACCAACATGCCAAAACCAAATAACATATTCTCTTAGAAAATTTCTTCGATTTATCCATGCCAAGACTTCAATAAATCATTGGCTAAATCACATGGCCTATTTAACAATCTTAACTATCCAAGGGTCAAATTGAATAAGGGACTCATAGTCCTATTAATTCTCATAAAATCAAATCAAACCTAATTGTGAATGAGCATCCTAGTCACAGGCTTACAGTAGTACGACTAACTTAAGTACTACCACAGGTTCACAATCTTTTACGAAATAAGGACCTGCATGGGTAGTGCCCTGTCCCGCTCAGTCAATCGGAGGAATCGAAATGTCAACGGCGTTCGGACTTAGCCTTGCAAACGGCTTGCTTGGAGACGTCGCTCAGGTGGGGTAGTTTCGGTGAACTTGCCTCATCTTAGCCTTCACCTAATAAATCGCACATTTTCAACTTGCACAATAGGCTTGATAATAAAAGAGACGAATCAACATAGCTAAGGAAATAATCCCTCGGTTGGGAGTCTTGCGTTCCTATCCACGTTAAGGAGTTCGAGGCGGTCCCTCGGTTGGGAGTCTCGCGTTCCTATCTACGTTAAGAAGTTCGAGGCGGTCCCTCGGTTGGGAGTCTCGCGTTCCTATCCACGTTAAGATGTTCGAGGCGGTCCCTCGGTTGGGAGTCTCGCGTTCCTATCCACGTTAAGAAGTACGAGGCGGTCACTCGGTTGGGAGTCTCGTATTACTATCCACGTCAAGATGTTCGAGGCAGTCCCTCAGTTGGGAGTCTCGCGTTCCTATCCACGTTAAGATGTTCGAGGCGGTCCCTCGGTTGGGAGTCTTGCGTTCCTATCTACATTAAGAAGTACGAGGCTGTCCCGCTGTTGGAAGTCTCGTATTCCTATGCACGTTAAGAGTACGAGGCGATCCCTCGGTTGGGAGTCTCACGGTCCCGATGCACGTTATACAAAGTGTGTTTCAGAGCACGAGTTGCTAAGTATAGTTCCAGTCGTACCAACAAATTTAGGCCATTCATTTACGTGAGTCTAGATGTCTCGTAGGTGCGTGGTCATTGGACACCTTGTCGACAAGGATTTCTGCCTAGACTGGTTATACGTCGGGGCACCGGGCCCAGTCGTCCTGGGGTAAACGTTATAGCAGCGCACGATTCATTGCGTGAGGGGACTCGGGGGCTTTCCATGGGACTCGCAACCTTGCATCGAAAGACCTGCCGCCTACCCGAGCTATGTCCGCGATGGCTTGTCATACCAGTGGCCTTTTATATAGATAATTGGCGTGCTACACGGCGAATCCGCATGCACGGTGTCGGTCGTAACAAAAGAAGCGTAAGCACGGTGTGTGATGTGTTGACGGATAGCGTACACGGTATGCATCCAAGGTAATGAGTCTAAGATTTGGTTATACGTAAAGACGTGTTTTGCCATGAGATATGGCGTCGTACTTGAGTTCTTAACACCGGTTCCACAAGTTGTGTTAGACGTTTCGAGTTAAGTCTGGAAGGGCCGTAAGGCGAGTTTGGATAAGTCAGGTTATGCTGTGAGGCACGACCTCGATGTTTGAGGAACGGGGAAGTATTTGACACGACCGAGTCGTTACGTCCCAGAGTATGGCACGAGAGACAAGTATGAGTCGGTGCGTTGACATTGCAAGCACGAAACGGTCTAGAGGCAAGGGTAAAGGAGTTATCGGTGCAATAGCACGGAGACGGTCTAATGAAACTAAATAGGCCGAGGGCCTATGTCCTAAAATCGATCCTAAGACAAGACTAGAAAGACAATAGTAAAGAGACTTGTATTACATAGAGTAAAATAAACGTGTTGGTTTTGTATGGGTGAACGAGGAGCTCACTCCACCAGTACAGTTGAGTACTGACACCCACATAGTTTACATGTGCAGGCGCAGGTAGAAGCTCGTGGTGCGGGGCTCGTTTGGATGCGTCGAGGCATGGAGTTCCTTGGCGATTCGAAGCGTACGGCCTCGTGGAGTCAAAGACTTATATGGGACATAATGTATGGACATCGCCTTCTGAAGCTTCCGCTGGTTCTAGCATTGTATCGAGAGATGAGAGAGAGCAGAGTGACTTGTAACTTGAGAGAAAAGTTAGCCTGAGAGACTTGTAATCACGGCCTTGCGCCCCGTTGTAATCTTTGTATCAATATCAATAAAGATCATCTTTTGAAAGACTTGTGTTTTGTTCTAAATTTTTGCTGCATGTTCAATATCTCTGCTTGGGACTTCTGTGCGACGACCACGTCGCAGCCGCTGGAATCGGCCGTTATGGAACCCGCCTTGCACGAACGCAATCTAGGCTCGTACGGCATCACGCCTTAGCGAGGATGATTGCTCTTACGGGAGCTGGGCGTGACATAATGGTATCAGAGCATGGCTTTACGTCCTTGGACTACCGATTGAATTCTTTAACTCTGTCGTTTTTGCAAACTCTAAAGTGTTACTTCCACAAGTTGATATCGTTGGTTCGCCCTCTCTCAATTGTCCCACGGGATGTCCATACAATAAGTCTAATATTTTTAGAAGCTCATACAAGTGTTCAATCGAATGCATCAATAGGTGATGGCCTTTGGGCCGAACGGTGCCGACATTGAGTTGGTAGAAAATGCGTGCTAAAGTTAGCAAGTCGCGTGCGTGCCTAATGAGTCCTACGTCGACATGAGCGAATGAGCGTGCAAAGTCGGAGTATAGTCCATACGAGATGGTTATGCACACGACCTTTTGGCTAAGTTGTGCCGCGTGTCATACACCTAGACTTTATAGTGCAAGCGAGTTACAAGCGATATTGAGTACCGCTCGGTCGGGAAAGAAACTATACTTAGAGTGGCTATCGATAGAGTGCTATCGTTCGACGATAACGTCTATACGATATAGATAGCGTGCATGAAAGGTTTGACTTTGAAAGATTACGCAAACGACTTTGAGGATTGAAATCGATGTTGCTCGATGGTTTGAGTTAGCAAGGAATGATGCAAATTGAGAAAATACGTTAGTCGTTGACTTAAGATAGACGGATAAACAATACATGAATTTGGGTTGAAGAAATTGATGTTGTGAACGATTCGAGGAGAATATCCAGTCGTACGATAGCATCATTCACACGACTCGAAATTCGTTGCAAACGAAGATAGTCAGGTTACGTACATTATCGATGGTATTGAGGCGTATCAAAGATGATATGCGATAACTCGGGGGTACTCTGACTCGGTGAATGACGATCGTGCAAGTGCTATTATTCGGTTGGGTGCTATACTTAGGATTTTGATTGAGATGAATGTTGGGTGAAAGTGATCGTGTCTTGATGGTTACGCGGATGACCACAGCATCGACGATCTTGTCTTACGTGAGCGCAACTCTAGCCTCGCACATGCGTTGCGTCGGATTCAGGGTGATCGTTCCGCGAGAGCACTGACATGGTGATTCATATCGCGGGGATAATCGAACTCAGAAAAATCAGGGCGCAACAACTTCTATTGTTTTGACTTGTTGGCTTGATGCGAAGGAGAACTCGAGGATGATTAGGACTTGCGATTGGTGATTGAATGAAACTTAAGGATTAAGTAGGTCTAATCCGCGCATCGAGAATGAACTAGTCTAGACACAAAATAAGAGTTACGTCCCGATGAGGATGATTAACCCGCGGGAGCATTGCATGGTGATTCATGAACCACCATGGATGATCAGACTCGTGTGAGATCGGGGCGCAATATATTGTTAAGCCGGACGACCTTGAGATCTATTACGTGAATTGTGATGAATGATTTAGGGAATATGAGACGTAAATTATGGTTTAGTGATAAAATGTGTCGTAGCGTGCTTGACTTGGAACGATTGATAGGCAGATTATGTCGAATGTGTTCAAAGAGATAGACTATACGAAATGGCTTGATGAACGAGCGATATGTCATATCGAGGAAATCGGTTGAAATGCGATTTATCGTAGGATGGCCTTACTGAACGACTCGGACCCCGTACGACGAATATTGGGATGTGCGTAGAAAATCGATGCTCGATGATTATAAATCGGAGTGATGTGAGCTTGGGTAGAAAATCCCGTACTATCAACTTGGTTTGACCTTAGGATGGGGTCAGTGTTGATATTGTTGTTTGAGAACTATGATTCCACTACTGACGGTTTGACCTTGCCTAAAGACATAGCCTAGCGGTTAGGCAGACTTTCGAGTACGAAGCGATAGAAAACAGTAGAGGCACCACTCATGAGGCTCGGTTGACATGCATTCATATCAAGGACGCTTGAATGTGTGCATAATTCGACTCGAGTGGTGATGTCGGATTATTTATCACGAGGCTTGGCTGAAATGTATGTATTTTGGGGACTCCTGGAATATGTGCACGATCCAACTAAGTGTACGTTGAATCAAGTAAGAGTTGAGGAACGGGAAAGTGTCGAGGATTTTGAGATCGTGAGTTTCGAAAAAATGTTGATGGTAATACGATTATTGGATTGGGACGAGTTTGAATGTTGGTTGATCCGTTGGTGTGCCATACGAGTAAGTTAGCGATAAGCACGAGCGTGGCGCGGATTGAGGGAACGCATAGGAGTAGCATGTACGAGAAATATAGGATGTCGAATCAAGTTATAAGCCAATAAGTGTACTCAGTAAGTTTCGAGGACGAAACTTTTTCTTAGTGGTGTATGATGTAGTGCCCCGTCCCGCTCAGTCAATCGGAGGAATCGAAACGCCGACGGCGTTTGGACTTAGCCTTGCAAACGGCTTGCTCGGAGACATCGCTCAGGTGGGGTAGTTTCGGTGAACTTGCCTATCTTAGCCTTCACCTAATAAATCGTACGTTTTCAACTTGTATAATAGGCTTGATAATAAAAGAGATAAATCCACATAGCCAAGGGAATAATCTCTCGGTTGGGAGTCTCGCGTTCCTATCCATGTTAAGATGTTCGAGGCGGTCCATCGGTTGGGAGTCTCGCGTTCCTATCCACGTTAAGAAGTTTGAGGCGGTCCCTCGGTCGGGAGTCTCGCGTTCCTATCCACATTAAGAAGTTCGAGGCGGTCCCTCGGTTGGAAGTCTCGCGTTCCTATCCACGTTAAGATGTTCGAGACGGTCCCTCGGTTGGGAGTCTCGCGTTCCTATCCACGTTAAGAAGTACGAGGCGGTCCCTCGGTTGGGAGTCTCGTGTTCCTATCCACGTTAAGATGTTCGAGGCGGTCCCTCGGTTGGGAGTCTCGTATTCCTATAGACGTTAAGAAGTACAAGGCGGTCCCTCGGTTAGTAGTCTCACGTTCCTATCCATGTCAAGATGTTCGAGGCGGTCCCTCGGTTGGGAGTCTCGCATTCCTATCCACGTTAAGATGTTCGAGACGGTCCCTCGGTTGGGAGTCTCATGTTCCTATCCACGTTAAGAAGTACAAGGCGGTCCCTCGGTTAGGAGTCTCGTGTTCCTATGTACGTTAAAAGTACGAGGTGGTCCCTCAGTTGGGAGTCTCACGGTCCCGATGCTCGTTATGCAAAGTGTGGTTCAGAGCACAAGTTGCTAAGTATAGTTCCAGCCGTACCAAAAAATTTAGGCCATGCATTTACGTGAGTCTAGATGTCTCGTAGGTACGTGGTCATTGGATACCTTGTCGACAAGGATTTCTGCCTAGACTGGTTATACGTCGGGGCACCGGGCCCAGTCGTCCTAGGAGGTAGACGTTATAGCAGTGCATGATTCATTGCATGAGGGTAGTCGGAGGCTTTCCATGGGGCTCGCAAGCTTGCATCGAAAGACCCGCCGCCTACCCGAGCTATGTCCGCGATGGCTTGTCATGCCAGTGGCCTTTCATATAGATAATTGGCGTGCTACGCGGCGAATCTGCATGCACGGTGTCGATCGTAACAAGAGAAGTGTAAGCACGGTGTGTGATATGTTGACGGATAGCGTGCACGGTATGCACCCAAGGTAATGAACCTAAGATTTGGTTACACGTAAAGACATGTGTTTCGCCATGAGATATGGCGTCGTACTTGAGTTCTTAATACCGGTTCCACAAGTTGTGTTAGACGTTTCGAGTTAAGTTTGGAAGGGCCGTAAGGCGAGTTTGGATAAGTCAAGTTATGTTGTGAGGCACGACCTCGATGTTTGAGGAACGGGGAAGTATTTGACACGACCGAGTCATTACGTCCCAGAGTATGGCACGAGAGACAAGTATGAGTCGGTGCGTTGACATTGTAAGCACGAAACGGTCTTGAGGCAAGGGTAAATGAGTTATCGGTGCAATAGCACGGAGACGGTCTAATGCCATTAAATAGGCCGAGGGCCTATGTCCTAAAATCGATCCTAAGGCAAGACTAGAAAGACAATAGTAAAGGGACTTGTATTACAAAGAGTAAAATAAACGTGTTGGTTTTGTATGGGTGAGCGAGGAGCTCACTCCACCAGTACAGTTGAGTACTGACACCCACATAGTTTACATGTACAGGCGCAGGTGGAAGCCCGTGGTGCGGGGCTCGCTTGGATGCGTCGAGGCATGGAGTTCCTTGGCGATTCGAAGCGTACGACCGCGTGGAGTCAAAGACTTATACGGGACATAATGCATGGACATCGCCTTCCGAAGCTTCCGCTGGTTCTAGCATTGTATCGAAAGATGAGAGAGAGCAGAGTGACTTGTAACTTGAGATTAAAGTGAGCCTGAGAGACTTGTAATCAGGGCCTAGCGCCCCATTGTAATCTTTGTATCAATATCAATAAAGATCATCTTTTGTAAGACTTGTGTTTTATTCTAAATTTCCGCTGCATGTTCAATGTCTCTGCTTGGGACTTCTGTGCGACGACCACGTCACAGCCGCTGGAATCGGCCGTTATGGAACCCGCCTTGTACGAGCGCAATCTAGGCTCGTGCAGCATCACGCCTTAGCGAGGATGATTGTTCTTACGGGAGCGGGGCATGACAACATGGGCCACCACAAAAACTTGTCACGATCCATACCTGCTTTTTGGGATACGAGTGTGTGTCCAAGTCCAGCCTACGCCGCGGTATCGACGGTAGTATACTGTCTAGCCCGCAATAAACAAAGTGCTCATAAATACTAAATGCTCATTCACAACAACTAAATCAACTTTACAAAATATAGAAGTTTTACATTTGAAGAAGAATGTAAGCTTTTTTATTTATAGAAAACTACCACACAACTAACTAGTCTTCTATGGTTTGGCCATCGAGTCTCTATCTTCCCCTCGTATGGTCTATAGCGTAAGAGTAGGCACGTCAACCTCACCTATAACAACGATCCAATCAGGAAAGGAGCAGAGTACAACCATATTGCAATTTATGTTGTTAGTCCAAAATAAGTTAGAACAACGAGAAACAATCATGGCAAGGGTATATTAAGAACTAGCAAGAGATGAACTTACATGATATAAACTATCAAGATATGAACTATCAAGATATGAACTAGCAGAATGTAACTAGCAAGGTATGTACTAACAAGATATGAACTAACCAGATATGAACTAGAACTAGATAAAGGAAAAATAGGAGCAACTATGTGTGTGTGAAATATCTTCTAATACGTGAACGTCTGGGCTAATACGGCACATCATACGATGGCTATCCACAATAATAGGGTACGACTAACTCATACGTGGGGTGTATGACTTAGCTATCCACAATCAAAATATTTAGATTTGTTCACGTACTTACCGAGTATCTCCCCTCCCGACTCTCTAACAATCAATAACGGTCAACGTTATACTAAGAAAGATACAATAACTACGGTGTCACAATCGTGTGTCCACAGAATATCAAGCAATGTCTCAATGGGATATCAATCAAGAAAACGATGAGAAAACGTTATAATGAACTAAAACATAATGTAATACTGTACTTGCCTGAATCCTTGCACAAATCGTAGTTACAAGTCGAGGTCGAGGGAGTTGCCATTTTAGAAGCTGTCAACCTATAACACATATCGCACCGCGAACCGTGCACAAAAACCACAAATCTATTCTAATGTTCTAGTTCTAAATTCATGGAATAGTGGCTAGCTGGATTGCTAATCTAATAATAATTAATTCTAGAATAAATTACTTAAAAATATCATTTAACCTAATAATAATCTTAATATAATCTAAACATGGAAGTTTGGCCATCAAAAGTCATGTTTTCAATTTTTGGAAACCATGGCACGCAAATTGAGGCGTACCATTGACTATCTAGCCAAATGCTGTGAACTCTAGATTTTGAGTGCATCTTGGTAGATTTCAGCGCCACGAGTGCGTTGGAATCAACCGTGCCACAAAATCTCGCTTTGGTCAAAAGATATCGCCGTTATGGCTAATCGTGACCAAAACGGTGATCAACCGATCAATTTTGAGTTCAACAGAAAAACTAAATGCTATATGAACGAAATAATTTTTGGAAAAAATATATGTCGTAGAGCTCTCTGGTAGCTTTTCAAAACTTCAAACGGTTCGTGATTTCAATTTCTGGTTCTCCCGAAATCTTGAAAACATCAAAACTGTGCCAAGTTTCGGGCAACTAATACTATACAAATTATCCAAAAATTTAGGAACAAACTATACGAAAATAAATTATATATTCAGAAAGTTTACCTTGAGATGAATCCAATAAAAAAAACAGCACGCTAAAATCACGTTGAGGTTGACGGCAATCGTCTCGGGAAGTTGAGGAATCACCAAGATCAAACCACAAAGGAGGAGGCTATAATTAATTAGGGTTTGTGAATATAGAATTTCCCAAAGCCTATAAAGTTGAGGAATCACCAAGATCAAACCACAAAATATCATCGTGTGACCTCAAAGTAAATTCCCAAAGCCTATAAAATAGTATTTCTATAGGTTTTATTTATATAAAATTCCCTAAAATTCCAAAAAAATCCAGAAAAATTATAAAATATTCCAGATTTTTTTTTAGTCATTTAGAGCCCAAATAAAAATATTTTGTCCAGAAATACTCCCGTATGACCTTACAGTAAATCCTGAAAGTCCTTAAAAATAATAAAAGCTTAAATATTAAATACCTAAAAATATCCAAAAATTGTAGAAAAATATAAAATAGCTAAATAATACATATATAAGCTATCTAGAGGTCATATTACCTTAATATGGTCATAGTCCAGCTACAAGCTTTGGCATGACTCCCAATGACCATAAAATTAATCATAAACAAATAAAATTAAAAGAAATAAAAATTTGGGAAGTGGGCTTACAACAATTGCCTCCTCGTCTGAGGAAGAGGACGTGACAACAGTGTCCCATCCTTGTCCTCGACCGACAGATGACGTTCAGCCTTCCCCAGTCAAGTAGGCCGAATCAAAGGATGATCAGGGCGAGTGCCCGGATTATGGTGGCGACCAGAGAGCCAATCCTTCTTTCGATATCTCCTTTGGGTCGATGTCTGAAATCGGGGATATAATGAAAGAGTTGGACGAGAATCAAGTCCAATCGGCTCACCCTCCTGCGCGTACGTTATCTTTGCACCTCTCTTCGGATGAGATTTTTCGACTTCAATTTTAGGTGCTCCTCGTGAGGCTGACTGCCATTGTATATTCTTTTGTAGACAAGGAGAAGGAACCACTCATAGAGATAGCCCAAGGCATTGGGGGAGAAAAAGAGGTTGTCCCTGGTTCCTCTGAATTTGCTGGTGTGGAGGGATCTGTTAGTAAGCCGACATCGGCTACAGAAGGAGAGGTTGAACAGCCTATTGAGGTGGATGTTACTGAATCTACTTTCGGTCTGCTGGGGCCGTAGAAGACACCCAGCCTGATTCTTCTCGAGGCATCGATATTGTTCTTCTTGAACAACCTGGGCTTGCTCTCAGTTTTCCTGAGGCCAAGAACGATGACTTAGCCCAAGTTGGCGTTGAGCATGCCAAAGGTACAAAATTACAACTCTTTCGTACTTCTCCTTTTTTGTTACTAATACATATATTGTTTTCTTGTCAGGTTTGACTTCATGTCAGGTATCTCATTCTGGAGCGGAAGAACCTCATCAAGCTTCCTTCCTGACGACCTCCACCGAAGACGACGAGATGGCCCATGAAGTTGTCAAAGCTTTCTATTCTTTGTTGAAAGTAAAGCATCCTGGGGTCTTGAACTGGAACACCGCCTTTGGCCCTATGAAGGCTGTTGCTGAATGCTAGGTGGCAGTCCTTGAGAGCATCGTCGATTATGAAGAGCGGGCTAATGCTCTAAGGAGGGTTCTGAATGCTCTGGAGAGTCAGGTGGCCAGATTCTGGGATGCCAAACAACGGAGCCTGACGTTGTTGTTCCGTACAGAAGACGAGGCCTTAGTCGTAGTTCTCGTGGAAGAGGAGGCTACTTTCCAAGCAAGGAAGGATTCCCTCTCTCAAGAGATCAGTGAATTGGCTGATCAGTATGAGCAGTTCAACGCTGCGAGTGAGGCATGTGCCGCTTCGAAGAATAAGCTGGTTGCACAGATTACTGAAAAATATAATCACATTACATGGATCCAATGTGAGATTGCTCTACTGGAGGCCAGCTTGAGGATAGCGACGTCTGAACAAGTGGACTACTTGGCTCAGGCTGCCATTACCGCCACAACTTCCGACCACTTAAAAGAACAGCTCGTGAAGTTTGAGGGAGAGCACGTGAATCTGATCCCCTTCCAGGATGAGGCTGCTCGTCAAAAAGAGGTGCACCGTCATGCTACTGTCACGCCCCAGAACCAGAATACTGGCAAGTAGGGACGGACATGGCCAGCTAAGCAATAACAAAGTACACCAATACTCTAAAATCACGTATAAGCTGTCAAGACATGGGGGTTACTTCTACAAGCCAACAATCATTCCTAGGTTAATACAATCCTAGGTATCTCAATCAAAGGCAATTATAGAAGGTACACAAAGTATGATCATCAGACATACAATAGTAAAGCATCCCAAACCATATATACATGGATGATCATGAAGCTAGTAATACAAAATGGAGAAACTAGCAAGAGTATTAGTCATACACGATAGCTTTAGCTATAGTCTAGAATACGCACATCATGTAACGTGCTCGGAGGTTAAATGCCACAAAAGAATAATGTACATAACTAGTAGGAGAATAAAATGAGAAACCCACTTGGGTACTCTGGCGCTCTCGATGGTCACCGTCGAGTAGATGGTGCGGAAGATCCTCTGGGCTTCTCTATCAAATCTGGCCAAACAAAAAAATTAGGGTCAGATCCCCAATAGCAAGTACCACAAAGGAAGCCAAACATGTGAGCTAAAACCAGCAATAACTAACATCAACAATTATTGATACAAATGAGTAAGAGCATATCGAGACTCGTGCACTACCAATGCACTTATCCCGAACATAGAAAGACAATAAGTAAAGCATCTTGGAGCATAAAGTAATTAACATCTGACATAATGTAAACTGTGGACTTGTGAATTAAATAGAGAACATATGACATAGCTGAACCATGTGAGAGAAATGGTACATGCAAACATGTACGACAAGTAGAAAATGTGAGCATGTTAGAAAACTAAGACTTGTGAGCAAGTAAGAATTATAGAAAGACAATGATAAGTGGACATAGGAACTAATTCGGAAGTCAAGTTACAATCCTTAAACCAAACAAGGACCTTGGTTGTAACCCTTCTCCTGAACATAACTTAGTCTCTAATCATTTTGCAGCATAAGGATCATGTAGAACATGTGAGTACTAAATAGGACGATAAATGATCGGATAACTTAGGAACCATTCCGGAAGCCAAGTTGCAACCCATAAACCAAATAAGGATCGAGGTTGTAGCCCTTCTCCTGAATAGAACTTTGTCTCTGACCATTTATCGATGAAAGTAAGCATAAAATATAGTGTACTAAAATAAACATACGGACACTGCCTAGACAAAACTAGACTGGACTGACTCCATCCATCAATCACGGCCAAACAATGAGTACGGCTTGATACTTTAACTAACTAGGGTTATCACAAGCCTAGTTACTAACAAGATGCAAAGAGATTTCCAAGTCCAGTTACCCACCTGCTTCTACCGGAGTGAAGAAAACAAGTATAGCAGACACACTGCAGTAATATACATGTGTCATAAGGAGGTTCCCCACTCGACGGTGAGCTGGAAATGTGCTCATCATGACAGATAGCTCCAAATCCCATGTATATATATAAGGCCGGGATCAAATGGGCAACAGGTAATTGGAAAAGTCTCTTCATGAACTACTTGATCAATCTAGTCATTAATCCTAGTTAGGTTCAGTATGAATCCCTGACCGTGGTCATCAAGAATCCATGCCTTAGACATGATGCAATACAGAACATGTATCTTTTACAAAAACACTCAAGAGAAAAACCTACGGTGTCTAAATCATTCATTACATGTAAGCCAATAAAGTCGTCGCAACAGCATTCATGGTTCATGTCTTGTCATGTCATATTACTTGTCTGGATTACGCCACAACGGGTCACTATCATGTTAAGAGTACTTGTTAGGGGTGCGCCACGACGGGCCATAATCATGTTAAGCAAAGAAGTGACACGTGACTTGAGTGCACCACAACGGGTCACTATCGTGTTAGGCAAAGAAGAAAGACATACATTATCAGTGCACCACAATGGGCCACTATCATGTTAAATAAAAGAAGAAAGACATAAATCATGAGTGCCCCACCATGGGTCACTATCATGTTAAGCAATCATATATGTAAGAAAGCTTGTAGATAGATCTTGATAAAAGGTGCATCATAACATATGAGAAGGAATAAATGAGGTAACTACTTGGACTAAAATACCATTTGAATCTGTGCTGGTATTAAGGGTATGAGAGGGGCACAATTATTCTCTAACTGTACAATATTATCAAATCATGTTAAGAAATTCATTTATTAAAAAAAATCAAGCTATTAAGTAGGGTCGTCACAATTTAGGCCAAGATAGAAAATGTGCAATGCAATCATAAGCTCCATATCAAGAATAAAAGAAACTTGCATAAAATAGTTGGTAACATATTCTTAAAGCCAAGGAAAAGATCTACAACTTTCATGTTGGGAGTTGGAAGAAATTCTGGCCATAAATCAGCAAAATAGGACATAAAACAGCCAAAAACAGCCAAAATAGGCACTATGCGGCACTATGCAAGCCATACGGCACTATGCAGGCCTGCGGCACTATTCATCCATGCGGCACTATGCAGGCCTGCGGTACTATTTATCTATGCGACACTATTCAAACCTGCGGTACTATGCAAGCCATGCGGCACTATTCATCCTGCGGCACTATTCATCGTCCCTGCCAGAATCATGACAGATGAACATAGAAGATGTCCAAATCTTATTTTGGCCATAACTTCTTCAAAACAAGTCAAAATCTAACTTTTTAAAGGTCTATTTTGGGTAAAATCGAATTCTCTACAATATAGAACAAACAAAACTTGAAAATAATAAAGTTTAGTAGATCAAAACCCAAGAAAACTAAAATGGCTATAAACTTAGATCTACAAAAATCCATCCGTCCAAACCGAAAACTCTAAGTTCTAAAGATGCTTAGAATCATCCAAGAAAGAAAATAAAACAAACCAAAATAACTTTGCTCAAGGTTTGGCACGATGTACTTGCCTAGGGTTGGAGGAACAATATAAAGAGAAAGAGAATAAAAATAATAGAGCAGAGAGAGAGGAGTTGGGTTTTATACAAACCTTCTCATCTCAAACCCACCTAAACCAAACCAAGCCTAATACCAAGTTGAACCGAACCAAATTAAACCAAGTCAAGTTTAACCTATCCTTTGAAAAAAATTTAAAATATTTAAAAACCAAGAAATACGAAATATGGCTCAAAATATGTACCCGTACGTAAATACTGATACAGTGAGACGAGTCTTACAACTTTCCCATCCTTAGAAAAATTCTGTCCTCGAAATTTCCTAAAGCCAGTCGAGTAAGATAACTAAAACAAAAGCTCAAGAAAACACAATCATCTCTATAAAATGTAGCATGGCATATAAGTAAATAGAGGCAACTGTAATGCAAATAAATGTGTAAGCAATAACACAATCTCACTCGAGAAGGACTGGAGGCATATGAATAAATATGTCTCCTGAGACAGTTGAGTCGGGACCAACGTCCTCGTTGGCCTACGCTGACTCCAAAATAGATAGGGGTCAAGTCTCAAAGTAAGTCGGTACCAATGACTTAGTCTAAGACATGGCACTACCCAGGACGTATCATCGTAGTCTATAACAATAATGTTATTACATGCCTCGAATACGAAGAAAAAAGAGTTGGGCACGAGAAACTCGCCTTCACTCACCGAATAAATCAAGCCGGCCATTGTACTCCATACGTTGGTAGAATACACGGTCGCCTGCAAGAACCCAAGATATATCTCCACAACCTGGCCTGCTACTGAAACACAACCCCAAGGGAAGAACTGATGAAGACCATGAAGATGGTACCTGAGACTCCCAAGGTATTACTCTCGTATTGATACTAGAGCTGCTCCTGGTACTGTGCACGCAACTGTGCTCTGAGCTGTCTGATCCTCTGAGCTCGTAATGGCGGTGGGTACTGTGCCAATGGTTGAACATCTAATATTGGCCCTAGTTTTTCATCCACTACGGAAGGTGATTGAAAGGATGGCGGCGGTATATCTGGTGTAGATGGTCTTCCTCGAGATGTCGGATATAGGCAAGTGCTAATTGAATGGTCCTCTGCTCCATAGTGGAAGCATCACCTATTGGCCGTCCGACAAACTGACCAAGAATGCCCTAACTTTCTACAATAGGAACATGCTTATTATGTCCGATACTGCTGCTGCTTTCTCTTCCTTAGAGCTTGCTGCTGCTGAACCGACGCTAGTGCTTGCTGGTTGGAAGGCTGGAAGGATGATGATCCACCTTGACATCTTCGGAGATAAATTTCTATCATGTGGTCAAGTGAACCGCACGATAAACATTGAAAGTTAGCCCTCCGACAAGTAAGATGAGTGTGCCCTTCCCTTCCACAGAAGGAATATACGACCGGTAACTCCTGGCTCTGATATGGATGTTGGTCTGCTGGTACTGGTGATGGACGTCGGGGTGAAAAGCCGGATACATGCGAATGCTTCCTTTTACGACCTTCGGTTCTTGATGCGGTCCTCCTAGTTATATGCTCTTGCCCTCGTACTGCCTCCACGGTAGGTCGGGCTCGATATGCATACTGGCTGGTTGACTGGTACCGCCTAGCTCCAACCTGTACTCCTTCTGGCTGTAAGTCCTCGATTTGAAATTCCTCTATTATTCCTCGCCCACTACGGTCTATCAACATCTGGATACTCTGCTGGAGAGCGAGATCTCGTCGTTGTTGTGACTCCATTATTTCTTTGATAATCCCTATGTGTACAGGTACATCGGGCTGACCCGGTACTACCTCTCCTCGGACTGCTTATTGTACGGGCTGAGCTGGCTGATCGGGATGGACTGGCACCTCTGCCCTCGAGTCAACTCTCGACTCTGCGTCTGAATGCTAAGACTGATCCTCCACAATTGGCCTAACAGAAGATTGCTGACCTACCATCGACAGAACCTAAACAAGATAACCGGAAGAATTAGGAACAATGCCCCTGAAAGTTAAAGGGCACAAGAATTAAATCGAAGGAACAGAAAAGATCAACGATCAAGGCAGATATCAGGTCAAAGGATCAGAGATAAAGAATAATACGAAGGATATCAATAAAGGATAATCGTGATTGAGATATTTGAACATCAGTAACCCCCACATATCTAAAAAATTAGACCTGCATGGGCCACCACTAAAACCCATGTCACGCCCCAGAACCAGAATACTGGCAAGTGGGGATGGACATGGCCAGCTACGCAATACGAAAGTGCACTAGTACTCTGAAATTACGTATAAGCAGTCAAGACATGGGGGTTACTTCTACAAGCCAAAAGTCGATCCTAGGTTAAAATAATCCTAGGTATCTCAATCACAGGCAATTATACAAGGTACAAGAAGTATGATCATCAGACAAACAATAGTAAAGCATCCCAAACCATATATACATTGATAATCATGAAGCTAGTAATACAAAATGGAGAAACTAGCAAGAGTATTAGTCATACATGATAGCTCTAACTGCAGTTTAGAATGCACACATCATGTTTATGCCCATAGGCTAAAGGTCAAGGACCAAAACACGAGCTAAACACGTGCTCAGAGGTTAAACGCTACAAAAGAATAATATACATAACCAGTGGGAGAATAAAATGAGAAATCCACTTGGGTGCTCTGGCGCTCTGGATGGTCACCGTCGAGTAGATGATGCGAAAGATCCTCTGGGCTTCTCTATCAGATCTGGCCAAACAAAACGAGTGGGGGCAAACCCCCAATAGCAAGTGCCACAAAGGAAGCCAAACTTATGAACTAAAACCTACAATAACTAACATCAATAATTAAAGATACAAATGAGTAAGAGCAGATCGAGACTCGTGCACTAACATTACAATTATCCCGAACATAGGAAGATAATAAGTAAAGCATCTTGGAGCATAAAGTAATTAACATGTGACATAATGTAAACTGTAGACTTGTGAATTAAACAGAGAACTTGTAACATAGCTGAACCACGTGAGAGAAATGGTACATGCGAATATGTACGGTAAGTGGAACGTATGAGCATGTTAGATAACTGAGACTTGTGAGCATGTAAGAATTATAGAAAGACAATGATAAGGGGACTTAGAAACTAATTCGGAAGTCAAGTTAGAATCCCTAAACCAAACAAGGACCTTGGTTGTAACCCTTCTCCTAAACAGAACTTAGTCTCTAATTATTGTGCAGCATAAGGATCATGTAGAACATGTGAGTACTAAATAGGACGACTAATGATAGGATAACTTAGGAACCATTTCGGAAGCTAAGTTACAACTCGTAAACCAAACAAGGACCGGGGTTGTAACCCTTCTCCTGAATAGAACTTTGTCTCCGACCATTTATCGATGAAAGTAAGCATAAACCATAGTGTACTAAAATAAACATACGGACACTGCCTAGACAAAACTAGACTGGACTGACTCTATCCATCAATCACGGCCAAGCAATGAGTACGGCTTGATACTTTAACTAACTAGGGTTATCACAAGCCTACTTACTAACAAGATGCAAAGAGATTTTCCAAGTCTAGTTACCCGCCTGCTACTGCCGGAGTGACCCCAGCAAAAGAAAACAAGTATAGCAGACACACTGCAGTAAGATAAATGTGTCCTAAGGAGGTGTCCCACTCGACGGTGAGCTGGATATGTGCCTATCATGACATATAGCACCAAATCCCATATATATATATATATAAGGTCGGGATCAAATGGGCAACAGGTAACAGAAAAAGTCTCTTCATGAACTACTTGATCAATCTAGTCATTAATCCTAGCCAGATTCAGTATGAATCCCTGACCGTGGTCATCAGGAATCCATGCCTTAGACATGATGCAATACAGAACATGTAGCTTGTATAAACACACTCAAGAGAAATACCCACGGTGTCCAAATCATTCATTACTTGTAAGCCAATAAAGCCGTCGCAACAGCATTCATGGTTTATGTCTTATCATGTTACGTTACTTGTTTGGAGTGCACCACGATGGGTCACTATCATGTTAAGAGTACTTGTTAGGGATGCGCCACGATGGGCCATAATCATGTTAAGCAAAGAAGTGACATGTGACTTGAGTGCACCGCAATGGGTCACTATCGTGTTAAGCAAAGAAGTGACAAGTGACTTGAGTGCACCGCAATGGGTCACTATCGTGTTAAGCGAAGAAGAAAGACATACATTATGAGTGCACCACAACGGGTCACTATCATGTTAAGCAAAAGAAGGAAGACATAAATCATGAGTGCCCCACCACGGGTCACTATCATGTTAAGCAATCATACACGTAAGAAAGCTTGTAGATAGATCTTGATAAAAGGTGCATCATAACATATAAGAAGGAATAAATGAGGTAACTACTTGGCCTAAAACCCCAATTAAATCTGTGCTAGTATTAAGGGTATGAGAGGAGTACAATCATTCTCTAACTGTACAATATTATCAAATCATGTTAAGAAATTCATTTATTAAAGAAATATTAAGCTATTAAGTAGGGTCATCACAATTTAGGCCAAGATAGAAAACATGCAATGCAATCATAAGCTCCATATCAAGAATGAAAGAAACTTGCATAAAATAGTTGGTAACATATTCTTGAAGCCAAGGAAAAGATGTACAACTGTCATGTTGGGAGTTGGGAGAAATTTTGGCCACAAATCTGCCAAATAGGGCATAAAACAGCCAAAAACAGCCAAAATATGCACTATACGGTACTATACAAGCCATGCGGCACTATGCAAGCCATATGGTACTATTCATCCATGCGACACTATTTAAGTCTGCGGTACTATGCAAGCCATGTAGCACTATTCATCCTACGGCACTATTCATCGTCCCTGCCAGAATCAGGACAGATGAACATAGAAGATGTTCAAATCTAATTTTGGCCATAACTTCCTTAAAACAAGTCAAAATCTAACTTTTTAAAGGTTCATTTTAGGTAAAATCGAATTCTCTACAACATAGAACAATCAAAACTTGAAAATAATAAAGTTTAGTATATCAAAACCCACGAAAACCGAAAGGCTATAAACTTAGATCTACAAAAATCTATCCGTCCAAATCAAAAATTCCAAGTTCTAAAGATGCTTAGAATCATGCAAGGAAGAAAATAGTACAAACCAAAATAACTTTGCTCAAGGTTTGGCGAGATGCACTTGCCTAGGGTTGGAGGAAGAAGATGAAGAGAAAGAGAATGAAAATAATGGAGGAGAGAGAGAGAGAGAGGAGTTGGGTTTTATACAAACCTTCTCATCTCAAACCCACCTAAACCAAACCAAGCCCAATACCAAGTTGAACCGAACCAAATTAAACGAAGTCAAGTTTAACCTATACTTTGGAATTTTTTTTAAATATTCGAGAACCAAAAAATATAAAATACGGTTCAAAATACGTACCCGTACATAAATACTGGTACAGTGAGACAAGTCTCACAGCTACTGTCACGACCCGCACCCGCTTTTACGGATACGAGACATGTCCAAGCCAGCCTACGCTGCAGAGTCGGCGGTAGAACGCTGTCAAGCCCGCAAGAAATAAATGCTCAAGAAATAACATTTGATGCTCATTCATAATTCTATATTTATTACAATATTTATAATTAAAGAAAATACAAGAGATTATAATTAATGAAATTAATACATTTGCTTTCTATTTCTAGGTTGTCCTCAGCATACCCATGTCTTCCCAGTGCTAAGAGTGATCGCGGCTAAACCTGAAAAATGTTGGTTTCCAATCAGGAATGGAACAAGTACACAAACCGACGATAATACGAAAACACAATAGAATTAACAAGACATAAAAATAATATATGAGCGATGAAAACTGGCAGATAACTGATGACATAGCACGATAGAGAAGAAAACAAGGAAAAACTAAAGACATCTATCTAGGTGGTGTGAAATATCCTTTTCGACATGTGAACGGGTAGGGGGTAAATCCGGTACCTGTACGTGTCGTGTACAGGTGCTATTGTTCACGAATAGACATTATGGGATAGTTTTGGGTAGTCCACATGTCTACTAAGATATTTCCCCTCCCGACTACTCCGTATGACGAGCGTGTCAACAAGCAGCAAGATATATGTATAGACATGAAATAAAAATACTACTATGAATCGAAAAGCAATCAGAAAGTGTACTTGCCTGAGGTCCTTAGCTGGAGAAACTAATAATACTATACCACTCAATAAGCCACAATCAATCAACACATGCCGAAGTCTCCAGATGCTGAAATAAACAGTACCAACGTTCTCAGAATAGTCAAATTAGCTAGGATTGCCTGTCCTTAAGTCCAATTCTGGATACAGGGGCAAAACGGTAATTTTGGGCAAAAACGATGTTCGCCGTTGGACCCGCTTTGCACCGAAAAGCGTGCTAGAGTCAATGGTCTCTAAAGTCGTCAAACTACAAGTCTATGGATCTGGTTTTCTGATACGAATCCAACCGTATGTCCAGAGTTGGATTCCGGCAGGCCGTGCACAAAATTGTCAGTTGAGTGGGACCGTGGTGCCCGCAAAACGGTATTCCGATTCCACTGTCTCAGAATCGGACCAAACTTGGCATGTAGGACCGAAAAAATAATAAGGTCCTATTGGCGTAAGTTTTGTCTCGATTTGACGAGCGTGCACAAAGTAATTAAGAAATTTGCAAAGTGCACGATACGGTGAATTTCGACGGATACGCATCAAATTTGTCGCGCACACGCGACCAATTTGAATTCCGCCAAAGCCCACACGACCACGAAGCCGTTACGCACCTTTCGATGCCTTCAGTTCGCGACCACATCGCCCGATTTGGCGGGACGCACGTCGTATGGATGAATTTCTATGTTTTGAAAACAGATTTTTCGTCAACTTCATCCTAATTTTAAACAACAATTAACCAACAAGGATTAAATCTAAAAGTAGTGTTTCCATCTTGGTTAGGTTGTCTAGAAGTCTGTTCAAGCGGTTTTCCAAACCTCGCGATGTTCTTGTCGTAAATCGACCGCAAAGCTTGGGTTTCGGGATAGTTTCTAATATCCGAAAATCAAGTTTTTTCCTCAATTTGGAACTCAAATCTCGTCGTGTACATCACAAATCAAAGAAAAATAATTGAATGGACATGAAGGCGTATAGATTGGGTTCAAACCTGTTCAAGTAGACCGTAAGACGATTGCAAGATGGCGAAGAAATTCAGCCCACAAGGTGGGTCGTTAGGCCGCTGTGCTGCTGCCCCTTCCGTGCTTGTAAGCGCGCGCGTGTGTGCGCTGCCTCAGGCGACCCGCACGGCCGCGCGCGATGGTCCTGGGTGGCGCGCCACGTCGGGGCTGGGGGTGGCGTATGGTCGGGGCGCTGATGAGTTGGTGTTAGGGTTTGCTTTCTCCATCTCGGTTTCTCTCGCTAACTATACCTATATATACTTGCTGTTATCAACAGCAAGGGGGGTCGGGTTCTTATGGATAGGTTGTTGGGCTCGGGGAGAATAGAGCTCAGGCCTGCTCTCGGTTGGCAAGGCTTTGGGCCACTGCTGAAACTGCTTCTGTTGCTTATTCTCTTTTCCTTCTTTTATTTCTTACACAAATATACATATATATTTACATATATATATTTATATATATATATATAATACCTTATATGCATTTGAATATCTTTATATATCCATATACTTATAGACATGGTAATATATATATTTATATATATATATACACCTATACACATATTATAGTATATATTTATATACAGTATATACCTATATTTATATATAACTGCCTACTTACATAAATACATATATATATACATTTACCAACATTTACGTATATATTTATCTATACGTACAAGCATATATAATATATTTATATATATATATATATATAAGTACACAATTCATACACTCACACATATGTTTACATGACAACTTCCTGAAATCCAAATAACCCCAATAATAATAATAATAATAATAATAATAATAATAATAATAATAATAATAATAATAATAACAATAACGAAAATTGATAAACTAATGGTGGTGGATATACTCTTTATGCATAGTCTAAAAATCACCCTTTAAGTAAAATAAATTAATAATAAAAATATTTCAAATTTTCAGGAAGGGGAGCTACAAATCTACCCACCTTAAAATAATTTCGTCCTCGAAATTCTAACTCGTAAACATGCCAAAAATTTAAACATAAGAATTAAAAAGTATAAATCCACTATTGCCACAATATCCTCAAATTTTAATTTTTCAGAACTATTTATATCCTCCTCCTAGCCATTTCATAACTACGAATCATCGAGAACTTCGACCCACCTTTAGTCACACTACTCCCCCGCAAGTAAAATCTTAAAATCCTCTAACTGGTTGCTAACAATCCTAACAACAAATATCTAGGCATATAGTATCTATAATCCCCTTCTATTTATCAAGCAACCCAAAATTTAACAAGCAACAAATTTATACAAGTAGCTAAGAAATATTGAAAAACTCTAGTAAGCATGACTATTCGTCGCTCTGAAGTAGGGAGGACAGGAAGATAAGACAGAATAATCGCGAGCAACTGTGAGGTTTCAAGGGCAGTGGAGAGTTCCAATGTTACAGATGGAAAGGAAGTTTATGAACCACTACTTATCTGCTAGATTGGGCTACTCTAGTCCAGTCACTTGCTACGTCGAAGAGCCCTTCGTTACTTAGAGTGGCCTGCCATCCGTGCAATACAGAAGTCTCGTTCTCAAAATTCCAATTCAACCAAGATTCCATAATGGAACAGAATTTGGGAAATCAAGATTGTGGTCTTAATGGGTTCTCTATTTGGACATCAGTCGTTGGTTGGATGAACATTGGGTTTCAATCTATATGGACTAGATAAGATCCCAATGTTAAAACTATTCCTACTAGATTAGGGTATCCTAGAATAGGTCTCTACCCAAGGGATTGAGCTAGTTGCTAGTCAGATTGGTTAGCTAGGTCCCTAAAGCTCAAAATTTGACTTCAGTGACTTTGTGTTTAAGGAGCACATGAGATCACAATTGGGTGGCACACTAGTGGCATGTGCAAAGTGGGCTCCGCGTAGATCACAACCATATATTGGGTCGAAGGAATTAAATCAAAGTTAAGGCTCTAATGTAAATCTGGAAATTTATCGGTATTATGGTAAGGGTTATAGCTAGTCCTTTTAACCTGAAAGTCGTAGCACAAAAATAGAGTACAAAGGGACGGGTTTGAGTGGGACATAACATACCTAAATGAAGGTGGACTCGTCTAGATCTTGTATATAAAATTTGTTGGAAGGTAACAGCTGGCCTCATGCTCCGAATATTAATAACACGGTCGGGTACACAAAATGATCTAAATGGAAAGTGGGAATCCATGGGGCTCTAATTATCATCCTAGTGGAAAATTATTCTAATCAACCGATAATCCTCGTATATACCAAAACTTTAGAAGGCTTATAGTCTACCCACCTTAGAGGCTAGGATATGGCGGCAAGGTTCCTGTCACTGGGCTGGCCGATGGTAGCTACACTTGCCTATACAACTATCATAGCCACGGGAATACTCTGTATCGATCTATCAATTACGAGCTTTCATCTTTCCAATCTGTGAAGACAAAAACAATAAAGAGTTCAAGAGAGATGTCACTGAATACAATTACGTGATTCAAAGGCGAATGTATAATTCAAGAGGAATTATCAAAGCAGTTGTGAACGAGATCCTAGAGGCATCTACATCTCAATTCACGTAGGTTAATCTGAGGAAGAGCGAACCGAGTGCATCATGGTTGATCAGACCGTAATACAATGATTCTGATTAGACAATATGTTAGTGGGCATCCCCAATAAACATATGTCTTGAATCAAGCTCGATAAAAGAGTAAGCTTGTAAAAACTAGGCTGTAATAGCAGCATTGGTCACAAAATATAAGTAGGCAAGATTTTTGGAATGCAGGCACAAATAGTTTGAGTTTTTGAGAAAATCAAATCCTTACCTGGTGTTATTGCTAATACAGTCAATCCTACTATCTTCTATTCATAAGGCCTTGGTCGACTTACTGGGTTATGGACTTCTGATTTCTATACTCCAGGTAAACATATTAGTGTCAGTCAGTCACCTCGTCGATAGATCACAAGGACTACATAATACGAGGTTGGAAGACATGCTACTCAACTTACAAAATTTACACTAGTATTAGTTTTGGATCTTAGGGTCATGCAGGGCATTCTCCTATACTCTCTAGTATCCTAAACTTGTAATCACGTCTGAAGTCATTTCACCAAGAGTTATGCCCCACCCGTATACTCTGGCTGTGGCAAACCCTTGGTTCCGTAATTCAGGTGTGATAAGCTATCATGTACTCTACCTTATATTGACACAAGGATATCTAAGATCTAAAGAGGTCAACGAGAACATAGTTTTAGCAATGTTCCCTAGACTATGATTCTTCGGAATGATTTCAACTCTGTGGGTTGTGCCTCACCAGTGCGCTGCTGGCTGCAGTGAACCCATATTCCCCAGTCTCAATTATTTGACGATAGTGCACTGCTGTCTAACCATTATTAGCTAACTAACATTCTTTTAACTATATCCGTAAGAACTCATGAGCTTCTCAGAGATTCAACAAGTTGACTAAAAATAAAGCATAGGTATTCGTCCTGTCAGTCACAACACCTAAAACAAAAGAGTTAACGTGGAGGAATTGACTAAAGACGAAAGGAATACAAACATTCGAGTATCTATTTTATATACATTTCTATGGTTGAGGGAAAATCTCAAATCAGTCTACCTCGAGATTCGTATGCAATTACAGAATCCGCAAATTTAAACTAATTCCCTAAGGCAACATAAAATTTAAAACAGACAATTCTAACTTATGATATGAGATTTATATCTAATAGAGCAAAAGAAAATTAAACAGTTTATCAAACTTAACACCTTAATTCTAGGCAAGTCTAACATACCAAGTGAATAGTATATTCATATTGATTCACATTGTCATATCAAAAGTAATAGTGTACCTATAGGGATCAAGCAAGTTATCTAAATTGCATGGCCTATCTAATAACCTTAACTACCCAACGGTCAATTTGAACAAGGGACTCCTAGTCCTAGTTATTCTCCTAAATTATTTTAATCCTAATTGTGAATGAGCATTTCCTGGGCGCAGGCTCGCAATTGTACGACTAATGTACCATCACGACTTCGCAATCTTTTACGAAAATGGACCTGCATGGGCCACTACAAAAACTTGTCACGACCCGCACCCGCTTTTTCGGATACGAGACGTGTCCAAGCCAGCCTACGCCGCAGAGTCGGCAGTAGAACGCTGTCAAGCCCGCAAGAAATAAATGCTCAAGAAATAAAATTTGATGCTCATTCACAATTCTACATTTATTACAACATTTATAATTAAAGAAAATACAAGAGTTTACAATTAATGAAATTGATACATTTGCTTTCTATTTCTAGGCTGTCCTCAGCATACCTATGTCTTCCCAGTGCTAAGAGTGATCGCGGCTAAACCTGAAAAATGTTGGTTTCCAATCAGGAATGGAACAAGTACACAAACCGACGATAATGTGTAAACACAATAGAATTAACAAGATATGAAAATAACATATGAGAGATGAAAACTGGCAGATAACTGATGACATAGCACGATAGAGAAGAAAACAAGGAAAAACTAAAGACATCTATCTAGGTGGTGTGAAATATCCTTTTCGACATGTGAACGGCAAAGGGATAAATCCGGCACCTATACGTGTCGTGTACAAGTGCTATTGTTCACGAATAGACATCATGGGATAGTTCTGGGTAGTCCACATATCTACTAAGATATTTCCCCTCTCGACTACTCTGTGTGACGAGCGTGTCAACAAGCAGCAAGATATATGTATAGAAATGAAATGAAAAGACTATTATGAATCGAAAAGCAATCAGAAAGTGCACTTGCCTGAGGTCCTTAGCTGAAGAAACCAATAATACTATACCATTCAATGAGCCACAATCAATCAACACATGCCAAAGTCTCCAGATGCTGAAATAAATAATACCAACGTTCTCAGAATAGTCAAATTAGCTAGGATTGCCTGTCCTTAAGTCCAATTCTAGACACAGGGGCAAAACGGTAATTTTGGGCAAAAACGATGTCCGTCGTTGGACCCGCTTTGCACCGAAAAGTGTGCTAGAGTTAATGGTCTCAAAAGTCATCAAACTATATGTCTACAGATCCGGTTTTCCGATACGAATCCAATCGTATGTCCAGAGTTGGATTCCGGTGGGCCGTGCACAAAATTGCTAGTTGAGTGGGACCGTGGGGCCCGCAAAACGACATTTCGATTCCACTGTCTCAGAATCGGACCAAACTTGGCATGCAGGACTAGAAAAGTGATACGGTCCTATTGGCACAAGTTTCGTCTTGATCTTACGAGCGTGCACAAAGTAATTGAGAAATTCGCAAAGTGCACGATACGGTAAATTTCGACAGATACGCATCAAATTCGTCGCGCACACGCGACCAATTTGAATTCCGCCAAAGCCCACACAACCACGAAGCCGTTACGCACCTTTCGATGCCTTCGGTTCGCGACTACGTCGCCCGGTTTGGCAGAACGCACGTCGTGTGGATGAATTTCTATGTTTTGAAAACAGATTTTTTGTCAACTTCATCCTAATTTTAATCAGCAATTAATCAACAAGGATTAAATCTAAAAGTAGTGTTTCCATCTTGGTTAGGTTGTTTAGAAGTCTGTTCAAGCAGTTTTCCAAACCTCGCGATGTTTTGGTTGCAAATCGACCGCAAAGCTTGGGTTTCGGGACAGTTTCTAATATCCGAAAATCGAGTTTTTTCCTTGATTTGGAACTCAAATCTCATCGTGTACATCAAAAATTGAAGCAAAATAATTGAAGGGAGATGAAGGCGTATAGATTGGGTTCAAACCTGTTCAAGTAGATCGTAAGACGATTGTACGATGGCGAAGAAATTCAGCCCGCAAGGTGGGTCGTTAGGCCGCTGTGCCGCTGCCCCTTCCGTGCTTGTACGCGCACGTATGTGTGCGCTACCTCCGGCGACCCGCGCGGTGGTCCATGGCGGCGTGCCACATCGGGGCTGGGGGTGGCGTCGGGTCGGGGCGCTGAGGAGTTGGTGTTAGGGTTTGCTTTCTCCATCTCGGTTTCTCTCGCTAAATATACCTATATATACTTGCTGTTATAAACAGCAAGGGTGGGGGGGGGGGTCGGGTTCTTATGGATAGGTTGTTGGGCTCGGGGAGAATAGAACTCAGGCCTGCTCTCGGTTGGCAAGGCTTTGGGCCACTGCTAAAACTGCTTCTGTTGCTTATTCTCTTTTCCTTCTTTTATTTCTTATACAAATATACATATATATTTACATATATATATATTTATATATATATATATATATATATATATATATATAATACCTTATATGCATTTGAATATCTTTATATATCCATATACTTATAGACATGGTAATATATATATTTATATATATATACACCTATACACATATTATAGTATATATTTATATACATTATATACCTATATTTATATATAACTGCCTACTTACATAAATACATATATATATATACATTTACCAACATTTGCGTATATATTTATCTATACGTACATGCATGTATAATATATTTATTTATATATATATAAGTACACAATTCATACACTCACACATATGTTTACATGACAACTTCCTGAAATCCAAATAATCCCAATAATAATAATAATAATAATAACAATAACGAAAATCAATAAACTAATGGTGGTGGCTATACTCTTTATGCATAGTCTAAAATTCACCCTTTAAGTAAAATAAATTAATAATAAAAATATTTTAAAATTTTCGGGAAGGGGAGCTACAGCTACTGCGAAGTCCGAAGTCGAAATTGCGGCTCTAAGGGATAGTATCAATCGATTGTGTATCCCTTAGATTTTCTCTTATAATAGGCTCAATTAGCAGTCAAGACTCCCGTATCTTTTTCTTTTCTCTGTCTTTTGATAGATATTTTTAATAAAGAATTTTTTTGGCTTTCAGAATTTATGAAATGATGTTTGTAAAATATCAGAACTAGAGCTAATGTGGACGTAGTAATGATATTTCTGGTGGGTATTCCGCTGGGGAATTTGATGTGGACTTATTATCCGTTTTATATTCAAGGTTCTTGAATATAGATAATAAGTTGAAAGAAGCTGCTAATAGAGGTAATGAGGACGTAATAGCAGAGGATATTCTATATCTGACCAGAGGTATTATGGAGTGGAAGGATATATAACATTAGATAGGAGTGGATAATTCAGAGGTAATATGGACGTGATTATCCTTGATGAATGCTTTGCTCAAAGGTTATATAGACGTGGCAAAACATTTCTTAATCATCCCACTGGGGAAATAATTATCAGAAAACAGTTCAAAGGTAACATGGACGTGACTTATTTTCGTCAGACCGAGTTTGGGCAGAGTCAAAAATGGAAATAATTCTACTGGAGAATCTTTTTAGAGGACCTATTATCCATGGCGTATTCAATACTCTTGAAATACGGATAATAGTTAAATAATCTTTTTGAATCACATAAACATTACACTGTACATTTACATGACTAAAAATATGTGAACACTGTTTACAAAGGATATACATAATATTTCTTCAAGAACTTGCCGTTGATCGGCATCATGAGCAAGTCACCGTCAGGTTTGGTTAGTTGATACGCACCGTTAGAATATACTGATTCTATAACGAAAGGACCTTCCCATTTAGGCTGAAATTTTCCTTTTTCTTATGCGTCATGACAATTGATCTTCTCACTGCTAAGACCAGATCACCAACTTGAAAGATTCTTTCCTTCACCTTTTTATTAAAGGCTCTGGAAAGGCGTGCTTGGTATAGCTCAATACGCTGCTGAGCTAATAAGCATTTTTCGTCTAGCGCTTCGAGTTCTTGTAGTCGCAGATGGTAACTTTCTTCGGCAGTTAACTCACTGGCTAAGGCTACTCGAAGAGAAGGAATCTGGATTTCTAGAAGAAGAACTGCTTCGCTCCCATAAACCGGAGAGAATGGCATACTTCCTGTTGGAGTCCAGACCATTGTACGATAGGCCCAGAGACATTCCTCGAGCTTCTCATTCCAATCGCGCTTGTTTGAAGACACGAACTTCTTGAGAAGTTTAATGATGGTTTTATTGAAAGCTTTTGCTAACATATTAGTCGCTGGATTATAGGCAGTAGAGGCCATATTCTAGATTTGATTCTTATCACATAACCGATAGAATACATGGCTCGCAAATTGTGGACCATTATTATGGATGATCCTGCGAGGTAGGACGAAGCGATAGATAACGTGATGTTTGATGAAACTGATCACGTTTGACGTCTTCACTTCGGTAAAAAGTATAGCTTCTGTCCATTTGGAGAAGTAATCGATTATAGCTATGATGAACCAATGTCCTCTGGAAGATGGCAGGTTGATTGGGCCTATGACGACCATACCCCAGGCTTCAAAAGGCCAAGATGCTGCCGTCGGGTGTAGAAACTCCGAAGGTTGATAAATAAAGTCGGTGTGGAACTGACAGGCCATACACTTCTTTGTATATTCAACAGCATCTGCTATCATCGTGGACCAATAATAACCCATTCGTGTGAGGCGATCTTATAATTTGGGGCCTGGTTGATGTGCACCACAAACTCCGTCGTGAGCCTCACAGAGTGCATGTTTGGCTTCTATGTCTAATAAACATCGTAACAGTAGCCCATCGTAAGAGTGTCGGTATAGCATTTTGGTAGCTGTATCATAGTAAAATCTGAGGGATCGCCTTTAGACAGACGCTGCTTCCTTTGGGTCCTCAGGGAGGATACCATAGATGGCGTAGTCTATGAAAGAAAATCTCCAGTCTTTAACATTGATGTTTGTTTCTGCTGCGTAACTGTGATGAATATGCAAGGCATCTTTCGCACAGAATAGTTTTCGACCAGACACTGTGATCGAATGCTGAGTGTTGACATGAGCGGTCAGGAAAGTAGCATGACTGTCTAAAGCATCTGCTTCTATATTCTGTAATCGAGGGACAAGCTCGATAAAGAATCCTGCGAAAGTAGAAGCCAATTCGATTATCGCTTTGTGATATGGGATAAGGTCCTCGTAGGAACTTCTTACTCCCCTCGGAACTGACTAACTATTAGCTTAGAATCACCGTAAGCTTCTAGATAGTCAACTTCCAGTTGTTTTGCTAGTTGAAGACCGATCAGTACGACATTATATTCGACTACGTTGTTAGTACAGGGTTTTATGAGAGAATATGTACGGTGTATAACCAGATGGTCGGGTGACACAAGCATGATGCCTACTCCGGCCACGATATTTCCTTTAGGTCCTGTTCTTGATATACCGTTATAGAACATTCGCCAAATGGGGATTTCCTCAGTTGAGGTGTTAGACTCCACTACATTGTCGAGAATTTCATCGTAGAGTTTGGAAGATTTTGGCACCGGATGAGCTGCTAGGAAATCAGCTAACGCTTGGCCTTTTACTGCTTTCTGAGGGAAGAACAACATATCGTATGAAGTTAAAAACATTGCCCATGTAGCTAAATGGGAATTAAGAGAACCCGGTTTAGTCATGAGTATTCTGAAGGAATTGACTTTAGATATTATGTGGATAGTCTGCCCAGACACATAGTAGCGTGTCTTCTGGATAGCAAATACTAGTGCAAGGCATTTCTTTTCTATAGGTGTGTATCTATGCTCGGCACCCACCATCGTGCGGCTGAGGTAGTAGATTGCCTGTTTATGGCCGCCTTCATTCTTCTGAGCTAATAGGGCACCAAGGGAAAGGTCCATAGCACGGACATATAGTAAGAAGGGCTTCCCCATTATTGGAGCCACCAATACTGCGGGGCTTGTGTGATACTTCTTGATGTCGTCAAATGTGCGTTGACATTGTTCAGTCCAGACAAAAGATACTCCTTTCTTCATGAGCTGAGTAAACGGTTGACACCTTCCAAAAAGGTTTGAAATGAATCGTCTGATGTAAGCTAGCCTTCCTTGAAGTTCGTATAACACTTTGAGGTTTCTTGGGGGATGCATATCGAGGATGGCTTTCACTTTCTCTGGGTCAAGATGTATACCCTTTGAAGTGATAACAAAACCAAGGAACTTGCCGCTGGAGACTGCCAGAAAAGACTTGGTTGGATTCATCTTGAGTTAGTGTGCACGCATTAGTTCGAACACCGTTCTCAAGTCTTGGAGGTGGTTGCCCTTGAGATGAATTTTAATTGCGATATCATCTACATAGCATTCTACTGTTTTGCGCAAATGATCGTAAAAAATTGTGTTCAAGGCTCGCTGGTATGTCGCCCCTACATTTTTCAATCCGAAGGACATTACCGTATAGCAGTATACCCCCAACGGTGTTCGAAAAGATGTGTGTTTCTCATCGTCGGGGAATACCTTGATCTGGTTGTAGCTCGAGAACCCATCCATGAAGGACATCCGCTCGAAGCCATAAGTATTGTTGATCATTACGTCGGTGATCGGTAGAGGGAACTCTTCTTTTGGGCATACCGAGTTCAAATCACGGTAATCGATACAGACTCGAACTTTACCATTCTTTTTCATAACTGGCACAATGCTAGAGACCCAGTCATAGTGTTGTTCTTCGCGCATGAACCCGCTTGAAATAAGCTTTTTGACTTTACTGGTCGAAATTGTCGTTGCTGCTGCTTTATTGGCTTAGCTTTGGACGAGATATTTAGGCGGTACATAAAACTTTAGGGTCCAAGCCTGGCATGTCTTTATAGCTCCATGCAAAGACGTCAACGTATTCTCTTATAAGCTGTATAAGAGATTGTCGTTCTTCGCCAGACAGACTTTTACTGATGAAGATTGGTTTATGAGATGATTCATCTCCTAAATTAACTTGGACGACTTCGTCTTCAGTAGGTGGTTCACGTCGTTCGAAACGTAACTCCCACTTAGTATCCATGTTTTGAGCCTATTGTTCATGCTCGATCGATTGGACATCGTTTACAATTTGGTCAACTGACACCATGTTGACGGACAGAGTTGATTTGAACATGTCTCCAATGCTAGAGTCTGAATCCCAGAGGCAGGAATCAGAAGAATGAGAACAACGATCTGCTTCGATGTCTGATCTTTCAGGAGTTGTTGGAAGAGTTACGTAACCCAAACCAACTCCATTTTGTTTATAATCGTTCTCGGGTTTGCCTGGGGGTGCAAAGTGACGTTTTGGCAATCGTCATCCTTGATCATAGTTTAGACCCTGGTCGCTTTTTATATTATATTCCATATTCTGGATGATATTCTTGGCTTGCCAACTATATCGGTAAAGTTGTATTTTTCCAGAGTCATAGTCAGCTTCAGTATTGTGATTGGGAGAAGTAGAGTCCAAAACAAACTTTTTCTTGCCAATTATTCGACCGAAGATGATCGATTCTTCACCCTTCTTTCTAGCTAGAACGATGAAGTAGTGGATATCTTCTTGCCAGACTTTTTCCAGTAGATGAGCATCGTGATTGGCATGCAGAGATGTGGTCCTATGCCATGCTCTAGGGCGTATATCGTATCTATGTACTGGTTTACAGATTGGTAGACATTGGAGTAATTCAAAGATAGGCCTTTACTTAGAAAATATGCAAGTTCTTCTTCAGGGATAACATCATCCACTGAAGGTACATTATTTTGAGTATTGATATACTCATTGAGGGGATCATTGTCTAGAACAGAAGCCACAGATTTGGCCAAGTTTGCCACATAGGGTAACTCTTCAGGATTGGGAGGACGGACTTCAGCAGGTTCTACCCGAGGTATTTTACGGAGAGTGACGGTCAAGGGTTTGACCTTATCAGGATTCTTCTTTTTAACCCAGATTGTGAGAGGCTTTGGCGTACTTTTTAGAGTAGTACGTCCTTTGACTCGGATAATCAGTGGACCGTCACTGGCAGATGAACTCACTTCAGCTTTATCGTCAGCCTCGTTGTCGTCGTCTTTGGGAGGCTGAGATTGATAAAGTACCGAATCTCCGTAGTAGGCTTCAATGCCCTTAAAAGGATCGACATCGGTAAACTCCATCTTCATGATGCCATCACCGTTGACATACTTGAAGCACTGGTAAAGTATAAATAGAACGATCATGTTCCCGTGTATCCACGGATGTCCCAACAAGATGTAGTTGGATACATTGGCGTCGATTACATAGCAAGAAACCTCTATTTGGAGATCACCAATCTGGCACTTAAGACGGATCTTGTCCAGCGGGTGGCTTCTCCCAGCATTGAAAGCCATGATAGTTGTATTGGTTGCAGATAGCTTGTGCTGAGGGCTTCCTAGAATTTGGAGTAAACTTCTAGGAATGATGCTGAGGGAGGAACCTGGATCAATATGCATCTGATCTACCTTAATCGCCTCGATATAACATGTATAGTACAGAGGTCTATCATGACGATTGTTTTTGAGTAACATGTCCTCCTATGAAAAGGTGATGTTGGGCACCACTTTCATAGTACTGTGGCAGTGAGGACAGGAGACAGGATCTTCAACGGGGGCTTTGATTTTAGCGAGATAAGAGTCAACATGTAGTAATGCCTCACTTAAGGCCTTCCGCGTTTCTTTGGAGAGTCGCAATAGATCGAACAAAGACAACCTGGCAGGTGTATTGCCAGCTGCGCCAGTTTGTCAAAGTTGTAAGGCCGATCTATGCCTTCGGGAGTTGGCCCCTTCAGAGACTTGTCAAATTATGTCTCCTTCTACTTGGTTTTGTCGATAGTTAAGGGCTTAGACGGACCGGCTTCTGAACTTGTGGGGGGAAGCAGGAGCTTGAGAAGGTACTGCTTCTTCTTGTGCGGGGTCATAAGTACGTAGGTAAGCCTTTCCAGATCGTGTCTCGCCAGGTAGAACTTTATAAATAGGAGAAGACACCATATGCCATGATTTGTATTTATTTTCCCTTTTTACTTTGGAAGATACCACCCCCTGCGTCATTTTTTACACAAGGTCCGGATGGACCCACATGATCTGACCACGTTCAGTTGTGAGTGGCACCAAAGTTGGGTTGCGAGCTGACGGTAGGTTGACGACTTCGATTATTGCCTTAGGGATTGGGACTACGCCGTCTGGGACTTCTGTGGGAGGAAATTCACCAAATTGAAGAGCGATCATGTTAGAATATACGACCTTGTCTTCAGCTTCGAGGTTGATCACTTGGCTGTCGATAAGCTGTTGTATCTTCTTCTTCAGGACGATAGAATCCTTGGTAGAGTGGTGCACGTACTGATGATAAAGACAAAACTTGGGACCGTTGAGTTGGTTCGCTTCCGTAGGACATCGGTGCACGTACTGTCGATAAGCTTGTCTAGCCCATCATGAACTCCTCTTTATACATCTTGGAGTCTGTAAAATATGCTTCGATGCCTCGAAAGGGGTTAAGATCAGCAACTTCCTTTCAGACTTCTCCATTGTCATCAATATACTTGAAGCATTAATGGAGAGTAGATGGCACGATGTTATGTTCATGCAACCATGGTCTTCCCAACAAGACGAAGTAGGAGACGCGATTGCCAATTACATAGAAAGTCACCTTCGTGCGGAGATTGCCTATTTGGACTTTTATGCGAATCTTTTCCAATGGTTAGCTTCTTCCAGAATTAAACCCCAGCATGATTGTTGCAAAAAGATTATGGACTGGGATTTTCAGCACATCAAATAGAGTCTTTGGCATAATGCTGAGTGCAGATCATGGGTAGACTAGAATGCGATCGACCTTCATGGTATCAACATATTTCATATAGTAGAGAGGTCGCTCATGTCGATTGTCCTCCAGAAGCATATCATCTTGAGTGAAGGTGATATTGGGGATCAACTCCATCACACTATGGCTATGAGAACATGCCATTGGTTCCCTGTCTGGTTTCTTAAGATGGGCTAGACAAGCATCTTCTTGCATTAAAGCTTTATTTAACTTCTCTCGGGTTTTCCTTGAGAGGCGCAGGAGTTTGAAAATCGATAACCTTGTCGGAATATTAGCTAGTTGAGCCAATATGTCAAAGTTATACGGCTTTTCAAGTCCAAGTGGTAAAGTTTTCTTCAATATTTGATCGAAGCAAACTGGTTGTTTGCCTTTGTCAGTCGCTATTTGTTTGAGAGGAACTGGTTCCGTTTGTGGTGATGATGTCGAAGGATCATTGATGACAAGTAGAGAAGATGTTAAAGGGACATCAGAGAATAGAGAAGGAGTGGTTGCATTCTCTTATCCATCTGGATAGTCTCTAAGATAGAGCCGCCCAGATCGGGTACCGGTCATGGCTTCTTCTTTTGGTACTGGTGCAAAGGACACCATGTTACAGTTCTTCATCCTAGTCTTGCCACTGGAAGACTTCTTTTGATAACATGATGGATTTGTCCAAAATTCCAGTCCAACACGGGACTCATTGTATTGAAGACGTAAGGAAAGGGGTATAGGAGACCCTTTCCCGTCATTTAAGCCAGGGGCTTTCTGTAGATCATATCCTATCTTTGTCAATTCTTGGGACAGTTGACCATATAAATAGAATGCTGGCTGGTAATTAATTTTCGGCTTTGGGGTCACTGTTTCAGCAGATGAAGGCGAAGCTGCCGCTGGGATGAAGGTAGCATCCAAAGGTGGAAGATAATCACCTAGTGATGTCATATGACACGACTTGTATTTGGTCGCTTTTCTTAACTTCATAGAGGAAGCAGGTGTCTTTGGTTAAAAGTTAGCTTTTTATAACGACCGCTGTTGTTGGTTGCAGAATATTCATCATTTTTAAGATTAGGCATCTGGATGACTAGTTGTTTAAACTTGTAAGCACTGTCTTTGGCTACCATGGCACTTATTGTGAAGGAGGCCCAGTCTTGGAATTGCATGGGTCCAGTCCACATGCTGATTATAGGTAACAAGTTTATTTTGCATGTATCTATAGTCAGTGTATCTGGAGTACCTAGAGGCATTTTGAGTTTCCTACGATAGAAGCGCTCGATGAAACGTTCAGCAGTTTCATTAGGCCGTTGTTTGATTTTGATGAGGGCCGACATAGTCATGTCGTTTGTTTCCTCATAAGATTATTACAGGAACATTTTTATGAATCCTGCAAAATATGTTATGCAACCATCTGGCAAACTATGATACCAGTCATAGGCCTCACCAACCAAGCACCCGACGAATACTCTATGAGTAGAGCATCGTTCGGTTGGAGATGATCAGTTATTATCTCGAAGTGATTGAGATACTGACTCGGTGATGAGCTACCGTCAAACAGCATGATAGTCGGTGGCTTGTACTTAGCTGGAAACGAAACTTCCTTCCACTATACAGGGTAAGGTTGCTGGATCCCTAGCTTCTGCAGGCCGTCTTTCTGCTTGAAGGCTTCGAACTGGTTAAGCAAAAGCTTTACTGCCTCTAGGGGATCTTCCGAGGCTCAGGGAGCAGTAGACTGATTCGATGTGTTAGTAGGCAGAACTACATGATAAGCACCACCCCCAACACCAGATTGACTTGGAGTAGCCTGAGCGGGTATAGTAGCATTATGGGGAGATTGCACTCCTAGACCAGTGTTGACAGGGGAAGTTGCTGCTACTTGTTATTGGGTTGAAATTGTATTCGCAACCGATAGAACAGTATGTTGTGCTACGATCACAGCATGTACACTTGTAACCATTTCAGCCATGGTTTTCAAGTTAGTTTCTAATGTAGCAATCCTTTGTTCTTGACTGCCGGAGCTGGACATATCTTTTTTTATTAGTGACATAGGCAGTCACTTCTCTGGCTATCGATGATAAGCTGGTGGAAAATATAGTCTGCTCAGAGCTATCACTATCGGCGTCAAAGTCATGCAGGGAACTACCCCCAGGATAAAGAGTGGGAAGCTTCCTTTGATCGAAGAAATCTTGGCAGAATCAGGAAGATTTCTTTGACCTATTGTTTCTTGGTCGGAAGGAAGACCGATTGTTCCCTGGTCGGAAGGAAGATTCCTTTGATCGATTATTTCTTGGTCGGAAGGAAGATTCCTTTGACCAAGTAGGTCTCGGCTTCTTGATATGGTATTTTGGTAGACTCCTTCACCGGATTCACGGATACGATCATGGTATTATTGACTGGGATTGTGGGATAGATTACGTCTAGAACGTTTTTCACCCCCAGTACTTCGGGACTTCAAGTTGTTCGAAGCATATTGCAACTTGTCTTCATCCACCATAATGTGTTCAGGAGTCCGAGTGTACTTCAAACGGTCGAAGACAGACTATTTTGCTGATTGACAGCAATATTTGATCACTACTTAATGATGATGATTACAGTGATGCTCCTAGTGTGGTGTTACAGGTGGAAAAGATGGTCCTGTGACCTTCCATTTTTGTACAAGAAGTTCACGGAGATCAGTTACAATGACAGGATAAGGAGAAGTCGGAGGTACATATTCCTTGATGATGTTAGGAACATGATTTCGGTTCTTGAGATGCCTTGTTCCTTGTGTGTACAGAGAAGTACTGAGCTTATTGGCATAGGTGAGAGGATTCTTGATTTAGGAAACTCCCTCTGTGAGAAACTTAGTAGGTGATACAGATTGCTCTTTATGCAAGCATGATGCTGTTCTGTGCTGGTTAAGGTAAGTACGCATATCAGGGTTCTGGGCCACCTGGTTGTCTGTCTGAGACAACCTCAGTTTACCCTGTTTAGTTCTTGAAATACGCAAAGTAGGAAGATCTTGGCTCTGGCTTGATTGGCACTGGCCATGAGGAGCATACAAGATGCCCTGTTGTTCTACGCACACTATTCTAGCGCATTTGGCGCGACGCAGATGAGCAGCGGGAAATGGACTTCGAACATAGTCTAGTTTCTTATCATTGATTTGATTATCTCTGACAAGAGAAATAGACTTTCTACTCAGAAGCGTTCTCGTATTGATTGGCACAGAGGCACAATCAGATGCATTTCCCATCGAGTCCAGGACTGGAGAAAGATAAGGAGAGGTCATGCTTTTCTTTGTTCTGTGTAGGGGCAGTGATATGTAACTTCTCCACCAAGTTTAGAATTGGAGAGGTATGAGGATTGGCCATAAGGCATTTTTCTTTGTTCTGTGCCAGGGCAGTTGTTGGTGCACTCTCCACCAATTTTGGAACTGGGGAGAAAGATGGAGCAGCCATAGGGCGCTGTCCCTTAATTGGCGCCAGGGTCATGACTGGCACACCTACTACCAATTTTAGAATTGGTGAGGAAGAGGAAGTGGCCATGTGGCGTTGTCCCCTGATTAGCACCAGGGAAGTGGTTGGAGCACTCTACCAATTTCAGAATTGGTAAGGAAGAGGAAGTAGCTACAGAGCTTTTCTCCAAGCATGGCGCAGAAGTTGTGATTGGTGCACTGGAGGACTTTCGAGTCCAAATAGTGTGCTCCTTGTTCTTGGCAGTAACAGTAGTGGCGTGCTTGGCACCACCTGTGCCAATCATGGCTTCGTAGGTAGTTTGGTCGACTTTGACGACCAAACTCTTCTGCGCCATACCGACCGATGCAACATCATATTGAATTGTCACTTTCTCGTCAGAGAAGAAATTCGTCTCCAGCAAAATCGCCATTTTGTTTGTAAAAACAAAAGTTGTTTGATTACAAACTGAGAAGAGTGTGTACAAGAGTACAAGTTGATTTCTGGGAAGTACAACTGTAGGAATCTGATCAGAAGACGATCACTTTATCCCTTGGACGATGCGATGTCGAAGAAGAATGCCTTTAGAGAGTGCTGCAGCAGGTGCTCAGGAGATTATGATTATTAATGATGCTTTGAAAATGATTTGGAGTTCTATTTATAGATTTTGGAGATAACCGTTAAGTAGTTATCCTGATTGGCGCACACTGCATTTAGCGCACCATTCATCCAGTCGTGCGAACGGTTGGTTTTACTGCTTGGATGCATCGCATTCTGTGATGGATATGTGCTTGGTCATGGGCAGTATGACGTACACGTTCTTCGAAATTAATGGCATGTGCGGTACGTCATCTAATTGCTTCTGGATGATTTGATCTGATAGCGCCACTGTCGAATGGCTCCGAGTGCTATTTGTTATTTTATTGCAACCTGCGTAATTTATTGTTTACCTTGCGCCAACTGCGAATGGTGCGAGGCAGCTGTCAGTCATTATGACAAATCTGACACAATCTTCTCGAGCGCCGTATGTTCAGAATTTAAAACAGATTTTTTCGACTGTCATGCTGTCAGTCATGATGAAAACTGTTTCAGCTTTTTGAGAAAGCAGGCCACGTGTCCGCCAGCGCCATTTAAAGTCCAGTACCAATTGATCTCACGCGCCATCTGCTGTCTGGCACCATTTGACTATTTGAGTGCTGGAGCCAATTATACGTAGCGCATGATGATGTTCATACTTTTTGAGCTTCTACAGGTCGGTTAAGCCTCTCATGCTAGAAGCAGATGGATCCTCGTTAGCGGATGTTCGTTAACCATGGCTGGTGATAAATCTTTGTTCTCTACGCTATCTATAAAGAAAGAAGGATATGCCCCCTTCAAAAATAATTTGAGAGATTATATAATAGGTAACGGTATTGTTGGTATGCCTCCTTACCCAGTCATTAAAAACGTTTGTCTAGTCACATAGTTAAAACATAACCTACTGAGTATAAGTAATCTTGCTGATAATAGTTACGACATTAACTTCGTGAAAGACAAATGCTCTATATATGATATGACTACTGGGAATTTAGTTTATGAAGGAATAAGGGGGTAATATATATGTTTTCTATTTGTTAGACAGTACTAACAATGAAGGTAAGTGCCTACTAGCTAACAAAGATAAAAGTTGGCTATGGCACATGAGACTAGGACATGCAAATATGGATACCATATCAAGGCTGTCAATGAAGAAATTGGTAAAGGGATTACCTGAAATTTTGTTCAAGAAAGACATGATATGTTCCGATTGTGATAAAAACAAAGCTATTAGGACATCCTTTAAATCCATAAACGTTGTAAGTACTTCAAGACCCTTGCAACTTTTACACATGAATTTATTTGGACCAAGTAGAGTCGCGAGTCTTGATGGAAAACTGTCAAGCCCCAGAACCAGAATACTGTAGAGCGGAGGACAGACACAGCCAGCTACATACATTGAAGTATAATCTACTTCGATATACGGTCACGGCTGTCTAGATGCATGAGGGTTTATCTACAAGCCAACAGTCTCTTATGGTCATGAACAAGCCTAGTGTCTCAATCTCAAGCAAGTAAGTAAATGTTACAAGATGTTAGATCATCAGACATAAAGTAAGGCATCCCAAACATCACATATTCAGATGATCATGAAGCTAGTCATACAAAATATGAAGACTAGCAAGAGTTTCAGTCATACATGATCAACCCTAGGATTTGTCAATCATGTTATAGCCCGTAGGCAGACAGTAAGTAAAGTTGCAAACGAGCTAACACTTGTTCGGCGGCTAAACGCCTCAAAAGAATATTTTTACAAGGGAGTAGGAGAGCAAAATAAGAACCCACTCGTTGCCAGGGTTGCGCCTAGTGGTCACCATCTGGCTGAAAGACATGGAGATCGTCGGGAGCTACTCCGAAATCTGGCCATACAAAACCAGCTAGGTCAGACCCGAAAAAGAGCAAGTACCATAAGGGAGGCTTCACTTAAGAACTAAAACCAACATATTAGCATATGATACATAAAAGATAATGAAAGACATGAGTTAGAAAAAGCAGGGTGATAAACGATAAGATGACTAACCGACTATTCCAGTAACCAAGTTACAACCCGTAAACCAAACAAGGACCGGGGTTGTAACCCTTCACCTGAACAGAACTTAGTCTCTAACCAATTATCGACAAGAGTAAACATAAACAGTAAAGTGCTGAAGTAATCATAGACTGGCATTGCTTAGATAAGACTAGACTGGACCCCATTCATCATTCACGGCCAAACAATGAGTACGACTTGATACTTTAACTAACTAGGGTTATCACAAGCCTAGTTACTAGCAAGATTCATCAAGATGTTCCAACAGCCACAAGCCCTGCAGTCTTAATCCAGGTTATCAGGTCACAAGTTGAGAGAGTTGGATTAGGTGACTTAGAGGTGCAACACATCACAGTGTGCTGGAAATGTGCCCTACTCGACGACAGGCTACAAGTCCAATTAAAGTGCCCAGATAACGGGACTGCCTGTAGCTGGAAAATCTCTTTATGAACTACTTGATCAATCTAGTTATTACCCTAGTCAGATTCAGTATGAATCCCTGACCGTGGTAATCAGAAATCCATGTCCTAGATATGATGCGAGACGAGACATATAGCTTGTACAGGCACAACCAAGAGAATCAACTATGGTGTTAAGACAAGTGTTACTTAGCAAGTCCTGATAGCTGTCGCAACAACGTTCAAGATTATCACGTCATGTCAGGTTACTTATCATGTCAAGAGTGTGTCACGATGGACCACTATCAAGAATTATCACGTTAAGTTGCCTGTCAAGAGTGCACCACGACGGGTCACTATCAAGAGTTATCATGTCGTGTTCATGTTATCATGTTCGTGCCGGATTCAAGTTACTAGCTCAAGACTATCAAGTGTCAATTCGGGTCGTCAAATATAGGTCAAGTATATACAACATACAAAGAAGATCGAGAATACCCATATGGAAATGAAACCATAAGTCACATATGAACCCTGATTAAAGTGAGATAAGAAGATTCTTGAAGCTGAGACAAAGATCTACAACTTTCATGTTCTGAGTTTTTTGAGATTCTAACTACAAAACAGCTTAAACGGGCAAAAACAACAAAATAATGCAATTCCGGCGCATGCAAATTCCTGCGCATCAGAATTCCTGCGCATTCTTGTGTCAGAATTCCTGTGTATCCTACGCATCCGTGCGTCAGAATTCCTGCGCATCCGCGCATCAGCACGTCCTCGCATCAGAACTCATGCTGCGTCTTCAGTATATGTGCGTAGAAAGACTACACGCATGACACGCTCGGAGTCAAAGAATGCGTTGTCGGGACTTCAAGGCGCATGGCCTCCCGGGTGCATGGGGGTCATCGTCCCCAACAGCAAGTTCAGCCATGAAAGTTCTGAAAACTTGCCATGGACAAAACTTCCTCGTCCGAAGTCGAAATCAAGCGAAACAAAAGCCAAAACTGTATAAAATTGAATTCTCTACAACATAGAACCATTAGTTTTTGGAAATACTAAGTTTTTAGAGATTTAAACCAAGAAAAACAAGAAAAACTTTAAGTCTAGATATACAAGAATCTATCCGTGGAAACTAAAAACTCCAAGTTCTAAAGAGGCTTAGAATCAATTAAAGAAGAAAATGGAACAATAAAACTTGAGATCCACCATGAAGCAAGTTGTACTTGCCTAGGCTTGGTAGGTAGAAGGAGTAAATGAAGAAGATGAAGAAGTAAATGCAAATAATGGAGGAGAGAAAAGAAGTTGACTTATATAGCAACCCCTCCCATCTCAACCCAAAATAAACTAAAACAAGCCAAGCCAAGTCATGTTGAATCAATAAAGTCAAAATTAAACCAAGGCTAAGATAAGCAAGATAAGTCAAAATACGGGCCACGTGACAATTGTCAGAAATCCGTATACAAATTCTAAAAAATACGTATAACGGAAAACGGGAGTGACAACTCTACCCACCTTAAAAGAATTTCGTCCTCGGAATTTAATCAAGAGGCTAGAGGTATCGGCGCAAGCTACACTAATATGGCAATCCACGACTAGGAGTCAACCAAGCAATTATTCACGCAAGCAAGGAAGTAAAAGCATAAGGCATAAGGAAGAACTTATACCTTATGAGTCAAACAAGTGTGTATATTGCGAGCGGATATCATCTCACACTCCCACGTTGACTCACCTAAAAAGTTATGACCCCAAGCAACACGAACTTACTTAATAGTCTTATTCTTGAGTATCTTCTTCCTTCGGTCCAATATGGATACAAGCCTTTCCTCATATGAAAGGTTGGTACCAACAACCAATTCCGAATGATCAAGGATATGGCTTGGATCCGGTATGTACAGTTGTCATTGGGATACATGGAATACGTCATGTACCTCACGTAACGACGGTAGAAGAACGAGACGATAGGACACATCACCTACTCGCTCGAGAATATCAAACGGTCCTATATACCTAGGTCTAAGCTTTCTTCGTACGTCAAATCGAATGACGCCACGGGTAGGCGAGATCCCAAGGAATACATGGTCGCTCATAGAAAATTCAAGCGGACGTCGATGAGAATCGGCCAAATGGCGCTGACGGTCTTCTGCTACTCGAAGATGATCTCTGACTTGTCTAACTACCTCGATTGTCTGCGTAATCATCTCTGGACCAAGCATCTGTCTCTCGCCGACATCTTTCCAAGCTAAAGGTGATCTGCACTTCCTGCCATACAGTGAATCAAAGGGTGCCATCTGGATACTGGCCTGGAAACTGTTGTTATAGAAGAACTCTACGAGATGCAAGTGATCTTTCCACGAACCACCAAAGTCGAGTGTACAAGATCGTAGCATATCTTCAAGAGTTTGTATCGTGCGTTCTGACTGACCATCTGTCTGCGGATGATAAGATGAACTAAACTTCAGACGAGTCCCCAAGCTCTCTTGAAGACTCTGCCAAAAGTGCGATGTGAATCTTGAATCTCTGTCGGATACAAAACTGACTGGTACTCCATATAACCTGACTATCTGCCTGAGGTACATCTCTGCTAGCTGATCTGTCGACTGACCAATACAAAAAGGGAGAAAATAAGCTACCTTCGTGAGACGATCAACGATAACCCAGATAGCATCTTTACCAGTTGGAGATTTAGGTAACCCAGTTACAAAATCTGTGGTAATGTGCTCCCATTTCCATTCTGGGATCGGTAAAGAATGAAGAAGTCTAGCTGGCCTATGATGTCCAGCTTTAACTTGTTGGCAAACTAAACAACGAAAAACAAACCGGGCTATCTCCCTCTACATGCTATTACACCAGAAATGCTGACGGATGTCTCGGTACATCTTCGTACCGTCGGAATGAATTGAATACTGAGAACTGCGAGCCTCTGCCATGATCTTCTGTCTGATATCACCACTAGGTACACAAAGATGCCTTCCATATCGGAGTGTACCGTCTTCGTGAATGCATAACTCTGGTCTTCGTCCTGCTTCACACTCTGCTCTAAGCCGCTGAAGCTTAGAATCTGTTGATTGCGCCATCTTGACCCTCTCAACTATACTGGACTAAACTTGCATGCTGGCCATCAATGCCACATTGGTTGGAAGAACTACTTTTATCCCCATCTTCTGAAGATCTGCTAATAACTCTGGTTGTACTGTTAGAAAATAAGCTCCTGCTCAATGCATCTGCAACTACATTGGCCTTCCCAGGATGATACTGCAGGTTGATGTCATAATCCACCAGTAACTCTAGCCATCTTCTCTGACGCATATTGAGATCCTTCTGGGTAAACACATACTTAAGACTCTTGTAGTCGACAAAAATCTCCACCCGATCTCCACACAAATAATGCTTCCACAACTTGAGTACAAAAACTACCGCTGCTAATTCTAAGTCATGGGTTGGGTAATTCCTCTCATGATCACGAAGCTGACGTGACACATAAGCTACTACCTTACCATACTGCATCAAGACGCATCCCAATCCTCTGCCGGAAGCATCACAATAAACTGAAAATCCTCCAGTCCCATCTGGAAGCGTGAGAATGGGAGCCGTCATCAATCTCCGCTTCAACTTCTCAAATGAACTCTGACACTCTGCTGTCCAAGAAAATTGCACATCCTTGCGGGTAAACTGCGTCAATGGTGCTAAAATTCGAGCAATGTCTGACACAAATCGCCGGTAATAGCCGGCCAATCCCAGGAAACTCCAAACTTCTGCGACGGTGCTCGGTACTGGCAATGTCTCTATGGCCACTATCTTCTGGGGGTCCACTTCCACTCCACCTCTGGTGATGATGTGACCTAAATACGATATACGATCAAGCCAAAATTCGTACTTACTGAACTTCGCGTACAATTGTTGCTCTCTGAGAATCTGAAGAACTACACGAAGATGCTGTACATGCTCTATCTCATTCTTGCTATAGACTAAGATGTTGTCTATAAATACTATCACAAATTGATCCAAATAGGACCTGAAGATACGATTCATGAGGTCCATGAATACGGCTGGCACATTGGCTGCTCCAAATGGCATAACAAGAAACTCCCAATGCCCATATCTAGATCTGAATGCTGCCTTCGGGATGTCCTGCTCTCTGACTCTGATCTGATGGTACCCTGACCGAAAGTCAATCTTCGAGAATACTGCTGCCCCACTGAGCTGATCAAATAAATCATCTATCCTTGGTAAAGGATATCTATTCTTGATTATTGTAGAATTTAAGGTACGATAATCAACACATAATCTTGACGTACCATCCTTCTTTTTCATAAGAAGCATCGGGGATCCCCAAGGCGATCCACTAGCACGAATAAATCCCTTGGTTCTGAGTTCTTCAATCATCTTGTACAGGATCTTCAACTCTGATGGTGCTATTCTGTAGACTCTCTCTGATACTGGTGCAGTCCCTGGAATCAAGTCGATAGTGAACTCTATCTCTCTCTCCGGTGGCATACCTGGAATATCTTCAGAAAACACATCAGGAAACTCTTTTACTACTCTGGGAAATTGAACTGCTTCTACTTCGCCCCTAGAGAATGAAAACCCTGCCTCACCGGGAATACCAAAAAATAATCCTGCCAATATGGCAGTCTATTCTTGCATATTGCTCCTTCAACCAATCCATTTCTAGGACCACATCATAGTCGGCCATCGGAAATTCTATCAATCTAGCAGAAAACTCTCTACTGCTAACTACGATTCGACACGAGAAATAGACTCTATCTACCCCTACAAGATCGTTACCAGTAAGTATATTGAGCCTCACTGATAATGACTCGGTCTCTAGTCCTATCCGTGTTGCGAATCGTGCAGACATAAATGAATGCGATGCACCTGAATCAAATAATACTGATGCTGAAAAAGAGTTGACGAGAATGGTACCTGCCACCACCTCACCTGAAGCTAACTCTTCTGCTACGGTTAGAGCCACAGCCTGACCTTATCCTCTTGGTGCTGGTCCCCTCTGCTAGTGACCTCTCTGCTTGCCCTGAATCTGAACCTGGGCATACTGCTGAGCCTGAGGAGGCAATGGCCTCAGAAGCTGGTATTGCTGCTGTACTGGTGCTGGTCCCCTAACCGATGGACTGGTTAGGTTTGATAAAGATGAACTGGCTCTATTCGAACATGACCCTATCTTGTGATCCGGTGCCCCACAAGCCTAGCACAATCCCTGTCGTCTACGACGCTCTGATACTACGTGCCCTGGCTTCCCACAATGAGTGCAGTCCATTGCGAAAGACAACAAGACGACTGGGACATCTGCCCATGAGACCTCTTCGCTGTCGGGTCTGGTGTTGAAGACTGGGACATCTGCCCATGAGACCTCTTCCGTCCTCCGCTTCTATCTACAATCCCCTATGAAGTATACTCATGTCTCTTCGCTGCTCGCAAGACGACATCAAATGTTTGGTGCTCAAACTGCTCCACTAATATGATAATCTCTAGATAAAGCCCCTGTTGGAATCGCTGGGCTCGATCCAATTCGGTTGCCACCAAGGTGGAAGCAAACCGACTAAGTCTAGAAAACTCGGTAGCATATCCATCGACCGTCCTTCCCATCTGCTTAAGATTGGTGAATCTCGTCTGCAGATCATACCGAGCTACTGCATCGAAGTACTTGGTATGAAACTTCTTGCTGAATACTGCCCATGTGACAGGCGTCGATAATCCAACTGTTAGCATCGCCTACCAGATGCGGGCTAAGTCTAATAACTGCAGGCGCACAATGGCCACCTTCTCATTCTCAGGAATCCTAGCAGCTTTCAGGATAACCTCTGTGTCCTGAAGCCATGCATCAGCAGCAATAGCATCTTCACTGCCGTCAAAGAAAGAAGGGTTCAGACGCTTGAAGCTGTTGGCCGCGTTGTTCCCTTGGTAACCAACTCTGCCCATGGTATCTTGTACTGTCTGGTGCAGGGCATCGCCCCGACGATTTTGAGATGCAAGCAATTATCTGATGAGACCCACCAGGGTTCCATTATCAGGTTGTGCAGGCTGGACTGGCTGAACTAGGGGCTTTGGATCCCAGGAATGCATGACTCGGGAGGCCGCTCCAGAGTGCCGGACTTGGTCTTCAGGTTGTTGCTGGTTCGCTGGAGGTGCTCCGCCTTACTGATCGGTAGGACCAGGAACAATGCCGGTAAAGAAACGATATAGGGAATAATAAGGAAGGACCATGATAGATCGAGGATATAAACATGTGATCAGGTCAAGATTTTGAAAGGATTAGAAGACACGAGTAGATATCAAGGGAGAGTGCTGATTGAGACATCTATTCAGTAAAACCCTCACACATCTTGATTTACGAGACCTGCATGGGCCACCACTTAAACCGTGTCACGCCCCTGAACCAGAATACTGGAGAGCGGGGGATAGACACAGCCAGCTACATACATTGAAGTATAATCTAGCTCGATATACGGTCACGGCTGTCTAGATGCATGAGGGTTTATCTACAAGCCAACAGTCTCTTATGGTGATGAACAAGCCTAGTATCTCAATCTCAAGCAAGTAAGTAAATGTTACAAGATGTTAGATCATCAGACATACAAAGTAAGGCATCTCAAACATCACATATTCAGATGATCATGAAGCTAATCATACAAAATGTGAAGACTAGCAAGAGTTTCATTCATACATGATCAACCATAGGATTTGTCAATCATGTTACAGTCCGTAGGCAGACAGTAAGTAAGGTTGCAAATGAGCTAACACTTGCTCGGTGGCTAAACGCCTCAAAAGAATATTTTTACAAGGAAATGTGAGAGCAAAATAAGAACCCACTCGTTGTCAGGGTTGTGCCTAGTGGTCACCATTTGGCTGAAAGACAGAAAGATCCTCGGGAGCTACTCTGAAATCTGGCCATACAAAACCAGCTGGGTCAGAACCCAGAAAGAGCAAGTGCCACAAGGGAGGCTTCACTTAAGAACTAAAACCAGCATATTAGCACATGATACATAAAGGATAACGAAAGACATGAGTTAGATAAAGCAGGGTGATAAACGATAAGATGACTAACGGACTTTTTCGGTAACCAAGTTACAACCCGTAAACCAAACAAGGACCGAGGTGTAACCCTTCACCTGAACAGAACTTAGTCTCTAACCAATTATCGACAAGAGTAAACATAAACTGTAAAGTGACGATGTAATCATAGACTGGCATTGCTTAGATAAGACTAGACTGGACCCCATTCAGCATTCACGGCCAAACAATGAGTACGGCTTGATACTTTAACTAACTAGGGTTATCACAAGCCTAGTTACTAGCAAGATGCATCGAGATGTTCCAAAAGCCACAAGCCCAGCAGTCTTAATCCAAGTTATCCGGTCACAAGTTGAGAGAGTTGGATTAGGTGACTTAGAGGTACAACACATCACAGTGTGCTGGAAATGTGCCCTACTCGACGGCAGGCTACAAGTCCAATTAAAGCGCCCAGATGACGGGACTGCCTGTAGCTGGAAAATCTCTTTATGAACTACTTGATCAATCTAGTTATAACCCTAGTTAGATTCAGTATGAATCCCTGATCGTGGTAATCAGGAATCCATGTCTTAGGCATGATGCGAGATGAGACATGTAGCTTGTACAGGCACAACCAAGAGAATCAACCACGGTGTCAAGACAAGAGTTACTTAGCAAGTCCTGGTGGCTATCGCAACAACGTTCAAGAATATCATGTCATGTCAGGTTACTTATCATGTCAAGAGTGCGTCACGACAGACCACTATCAAGAATTATCATGTCAAGTTGCTTGTCAAGAGTGCACCACGACGGATCACTATCAAGAGTTATCGTCGTGTTCATGTTATCATGTTCTTGTCGGATTCAAGTTACTAGCTCAAGACTATCAAGTGTCAATTCGGGTTGCCACAATTTAGGTCAAGTATATACAACATGCAAACAAGATCGAGAACACCCATATGGAAATGAAACCATAAGTCACATATAAAACCTGATTAAAGTGAGACAAGAAGATTCTTGAAGCCGAGACAAAGATCTAGAACTTTTATGTTCTGAATTTTTTGAGATTCTAGCCACAAAACAGCTTAAACGGGCAAAAACAGCAAAATAATGCAATTCCTGCGCATCCGCGCATCAGAATTCCTACGCATTCGCGTATCAGAATTCCTGCGCATCCGCGCATCAGCACATCCGCGCATCAGAATTCCTACGCATCCGCGCGTCAGAATTCCTGCGCATCCGTGCATCAGCACATCCGTGCATCAGAATTCATGCGCATCCATGCATCCGAATTGCTGCGCATTCGTGCATCAGAATTCCTGCGCATCTGCACATCAGCACATCCGCACATCAGAATTCCTGCGCATCCGCGCATCAGCACATCCGCGCATCAGAACTCACGCTGCGTCTTTAGTACATGGGAGTAGGAAAACTACGCACATGACACGCTCGGAGTCAAAGAATGTGTTGCCGGGACTTCACGGCGCATGGCCTCCCGGGCGCATGGGGGTTATCGTCCACAACAGCAAGTTCAGCCATGAAAGTTCTAAAAATTTGCCATGACCATAACTTCCTCATCCGAAGTCGAAATCAAGCGAAACAAAAGCCAAAACTGTATGAAATTGAATTCTCTACAACATAGAACCATTAGTTTTTGGAAATACCAAGTTTTTAGAGATTAAAATAAAGAAAAACAAGAAAAACTTTAAGTCTAGATATAAAAGAATCTATCCATGGAAACTAAAAACTCCAAGTTCTAAAGAGGCTTAGAATCAAGTAAAGAAGAAAATGGAACAATAAAACTTGAGATCCACCATGAAGCAAGTAGAACTTACCTAGGCTTGGTTGGTGGAAGGAGTAAATGAAGAAGATGAAGAAGTAAATGCAAATAATGGAGGAGAGAGAAGACGTTGACTTGTATAGCAACCCCTCCCATCTCAACCCAAAAGAAACTAAACCAAGCCAAGCCAAGTCATGTTGAACCAAGTTAAACCAATTAAGTCAAAATTAAACCAAGGCTAAGCTAAGCAAGATAAGTCAAAATACGGGCCACCTGACAATTGTCAGAAATCCGTATACATATCCTAAAAAAATACGTATAACGGGAAACGGGAGTGACAAAAACCCTATGCATTGGTCGTTGTTGATGATTTTTCTTAGTACACATGGGATTTCTTTTTATCAAATAAAAGTGATACATTTTTTGAATTTGACATATTTTCGAAAAAGGTTCAAAACGAAAAGGGCTTCATGATTACTCGTATCCGAAGTGATCATGGAGGCAAATTTCAAAATGCTCTGCGATTTGAATGGTTACAGTTATGAGTTTTCTTGTCCTAGAACTCTCCAACAAAATGGTATTGTAGAGCGGAAGAATATAACTCTCAGCGAAATGGCTAGAGTTATGCTTAACCAGCACAATGTTCCATAATATTTTTGGGCTGAAGTTGTAAGTACAACTTGTCATGTTATGAATAGGGTTCTGATTCGACCTATATCAAAAAAGGCTCCCTAAGAACTGTGGTTTAATCGTATTCCTGATATTTTATATTTTATATTTTAAAGTTTTTGGATGTCGCTGTTTTATTTTGAACACCAAGGATAACTTGGGAAAGTTATACTTTAAGACTGATGAAGGAATATTCTTTGGATATGTTGCTAAGAGTAAAGGCTATAGGATTTTTAATAAAAGGTCATTGGTTGTTGAAGAATCGGTTAATGTTACTTAAGATAACTTTAACAATCAACTCCCAAGTGACAATGATGACCAAGACTCAGGAAAAACGTCTAGTAAAGCACCTGAAGATAGTGCTACCAGGACAAGCTGTCTAGAAAGTATGTCCAAGAAAATGAAGTTATGACAGACCATCTAGAAACCTTGATTATAGGTGATGTATAAAAAGGTGTAAGTACTCATTCATTTGCTAAGGATGTAGTTGCAAGTGTTGTATTTATTTCATAAATAGAACCTAAGTCAGTAGTGTTGACCCAAACTGAATCGAGTCAACCTAATTATGATAATTAACTAGACGATATCTGTTACATCAACTTGACACATCAAGCTCAAAAAAAAATGTTATCATATATCAGTTCAAGACAGACATCATCGACGGTTGCTTCGACAGTGCTGCTGTTACTTGTTCTTTGAGTCTGTATTTTATTTTTTATTGAGTCTAGGCTATTCTAAGTTGAGTCGCACTGAGTATCTCAACCCTAGAATTTATACCCAAAGCTCCACAAACAAAAGTCTAAAAACCTGCCAAGCCCAAAACAGTCTATTGAACCTTCTGTCCCCAAGGACAGACATATTTTGAGTCAAACT
>JANAVB010036456.1:0-72560 GCA_029216955.1 Iris pallida | reverse complement strand
CTGCGGTTAAGCGTATCTTTCGATACCTTAAGGGTACAATTACAGTGGGCCTATGGTATCCCAAGTCAACATCATTTGACCACATTGGTTACTCTGATGCTGATTTCGCTGGATGCAAGGTCGACCGTAAAAGTACAAGCGGCACGTGTCATTTATTAGAAAATGCTTTAGTCTCTTGGTTTAGCAAGAAGCAGAATTCAGTCACACTATCCATAACAGAAGCTGAATACATCGCAGCTGGGCGTTGTTGTGCACAAATTCTGTGGATGAAGCAAACCCTTGAAGACTATAATCTATCTTTTATGCACATTCCAATATTCTGTGACAATACTAGTGCTATTAACTTGACTAAGAACCCTATTTGTCACTTACGCACAAAACACATTGAAATTAGACACCACTTTTTGCGTGATCATCAGCAAAATGGCACGATTAACTTAGAGTTTATTGACACTGATCATCAGCTAGCAGACTTCTTTACTAAGCCATTATCCGAAGAGCACTTCAATTTCCTTTGTCGTGAACTTGGAATTTTAGATGAAGCTGTCATAAATTAAAACTCACCTCCGTAAATATCGATTATATTATGATTCACTTACGATGAACTTGCTATGGGTACAAGCCGAAAGGGTCCTTCTGACAACAAGGCGTAAAAGCCTAAGCGACACGGTGCACTAGTCCTCAGGACTACCGCTAGCTGGGATCCGGCCCCTGCAGCTAACCTATGGCAACTTCAAACTATTGAATTATAATATATTTCCTTGTTTATTATATGGTTCGTTTCGATTTATTACTGCTGACATACCATTTTTCAAACTTCACTATCTGGTTGATTGAATCTTTCAAGCTATTCTGTCCTCATATCTTACTTGATTACCCATACTTAACCATTTTTCCATCATCTTGCCTGATTTCAGTTCTGGAACAATGACCCAGAACTCGGGCCGAACTCTGCCCCCAACAGAGTTCAGGCCGAGTTCGGTCCTCCTGTTCCAGAATCGGGGACAGCTCCAGCCGTTTGATCAAATGAGATCCTACGGTCCAGATTTACTCCGACCAAAGAAAACCCTCCCCTTATATTCAGGTTTTCATCTCTCTCCTTCATTCTTACCATCACCTTCACCTCTCCAAACATATTTTCACAAACCCTAACCCTAGTTTTCTCTCAAAAGTGCTCCATTTCTCATCAAAATCAAGGAGAAGGGCTATTTTCTTATTCTCTTTCACTATTTATTGTTGGTTTGAGGTATAACTCCTTGTCCCTCTCTATTTCAAGTTCTCTATTTGTTTGCAAATGGCTCCTCGCTTGCCCAATCGTGGGAAGAGGACTCGAACCGAGGGTGCTTCCTCTTCGAATCCTCCTCCTCCCATTGAACAACCCGTTGAACAACAACAACCCCTTCATCCGTTGTTCAATCCACCTCGTTCCCGCGACCCTACTACTTATGACGACCGATTGTTTGTATCGCTAGACGCCTCCAACGAGTGGTTTAGTGACTTTCGGACTCGTCCGGTCTTTACGGGACATCCCATTAATTTTACTATTTTCTCATAATTTGAATCACTGTTTCAAGATCCTTGCTTAAATCAGTTAGTTGCTTCAAACTTTGTTATTTATCGTAGCGCCATACAAATGTTCTATTACAACTTGACTCGCGATGCCACTCACATCTATTCCCGGGTTGCCGGTATTGATATTGCTTTTGATGATTCTGAGTTGGGCGGGTATCTTGAACTTCAAGATCTCGATATTTGGGATAAACTTGTGGAAGCTCTCCAATTCCAATTTGTTGGAGAAACTTCCCTTGAGAGCTTCAAGGAGGAACTATGTGCCCCTAACATAAGTCCTCGTAAGCTTATGGCCAAGCACCTCAACCCGTATTTCTATGAACTTCATCGAATTATTTTCAACACTATTCTGCCAAAAGCTGGCTCCACCGATGAAGTCACATATTTTAAGATCTCTGCTTTGTATCATCTTCATTATCGTATTCCGTTCAATCTTCTACGTACCATGATGGACTGAATGATAAACTGTAGGAAGAAACCACGAGCCATGGTTTATCCTTTGTATCTTTCTATGGTTTTTCATGCGTTCATTGTCCCTATTCATGAATGTCCTTTCTTGCCTGCTCCTGTATTTCTTTCCAAGGCACGACGTCTTCAGGCAGTCGTCGCCTCTCCTAACACTTCTGAGCATTCTGATGATGAGGAGCCCGACGCCCCTCCACTTGGACAGGATGCACCTCCTCCTCCTGCTACTCTTGACTCCATCCAGACCATGCTCAGAGATCGTTTCGTATTGGAGGACGATTGCTGGACTCAGATGGACTACCGTACTACCCTGTAGATGAGTGCCCTCAGCAACTCGCTGCACGATATCCGGTATTCCATGTCTCGTCACCCTTCTATGCCCATTTCCATAGAGCGGGATCCTGGTAGCGAGGGATATCGCATTGACGACCCCTGGGTCATGCGCTACCTGGATCCGGATGCTGCTATTGTGGACCCCAGCCGTTCTTTCACTGATCCTTCAGACTCCGCAGGGCCTTCTCGTGCTCCATGATGGAGATGGCTTCTACTATCTGCTGCTGCTGCTGATGATCCTAGTTTTTGTTTTCTGATTTCCAGTTATTTAGTTTTATTTGGATTTATGTACTTGGGTTGTACTAAAACTCTGGTAGTTTTATGACTCTGGTTATGTGTGATGACAATTTTATGCTTATCATAGTTTATTATTCTATGCTAGTTGCTCGTTTTGATCATTCATATACAGTTTCTTCTCTATTTGGTGTGGTTGCATCATTATTATTCTTATGCAGTTTATATTGCTAATGCCAAAAGGGGGAGAAAGAATGTATATTCTTGTCATATTTTTAGTATATATATATGCTTGCTTTTTGGTGCTTTTGGGAGATATTATTTATCAGGCCAACAGGTTCAACGCATTATTTATGGGGGAGCTATTGTTTCTAGCTCGACACCGTTCATTGGTCACGGAGGAGCTATTATTTCTAGCTTGGCATTGATTATGGGGGAGCTATGTTTTTGTGATCAACTGTGTCCAGGTATGAATATTGAATATACATATATTATTTTGTCAATTATCAATATGGGGGAGATTGTTGACACAAAGTCACAGTCAACCAAATATTGATAACATTGACTAAATAATATTTGTAATAATTCAATACAACACACGACGTCTACATTAAGCTCAAGTCAGACGACAGCTCAGTCTCCGCTTCTCAGTTACAATTGAGTCTGTATTTTATACTTTTGTTGAGTCTAGACTGATGTAAACTGTGTCATGCTGAGCTCTTGAGACTTGACCTATAGCCTACCCAATAATCCTTAAACTCCACCATCCAGAAAAATACATACTGGCCACTTAGACCAGCTCTGTGCTCTGGAGACAGAGTTCGGGCCGAACTCTGCTTCCACACAGAGTTCGGGCCGAACTCTGTCCCCTAAAAATCAGCATCCCTAATTTTAGGGTCAGCTGGTTGCTAGTTGTCCAACGGCCAAATATTTAAAATTTCCTACCCGAATTCTGGCCGAATTCTGCCGACAAAAATACTATAAATAGGCCATAAATTTTCTTATTTCAAATCATCCAATCTTCTTTTCTCTTCTCTCTTATAGCTCAAATAAGCCATACCCTTCCCATCTACTAGCCACAAGCCTCCTAAGTCTCGAGTGCTCAGCATCTCTCAGTTAGGATTCTTGTACAAGAGTTGAAGAGGTCGCTTGGACAATTCCAAGCAAATCGCCATTGCGATCCTCTGTAAGAAGTTGACGTGCTCTTCTGAAGTAAAGGCACAGGTTGTAAACTACTATTTCACAAATAGTGGATTTAATCCTGAGCTAGAGTTCTCAGGCCTGGACTAGTCCTCCACGAGGGAAACCAGGTTAAAATCGCTGTGTTTGCGTATGCTTTCTTCCTCTTTATTTACTTTCCGCATTTTACTCTGATTATTTCTAATTCGTGAAAGAGTTAATTTTTAATTGGTTATTTTCTATATAAACTCTATTCACCCCCCTCTAGAGTTGCCACCTGTTCTTCATTCATATCCTGCTTAGAATTATATTCCTGCTTTAGATTACCTTACTTGATGCTGTCATGACATTATCACGGATTAGTACTATATGGATCTCTTCGTGCGATGTTATCCCCCTCGGAAGCATCGGGTACATTGTGTCATGTGCGTTTCACTTTCATCATGTACTCCTGTGCTTTTATTATACATGTACACTCCAGTGAATCTTGTACTCTCATGTTCATGGAGCCCTCATGTATACTATCATGTCCACCCTTTCATGGGCCCCCATATGATATCATGTATAACAACATAACCTGCTTAGATCCTTGTGTATTGATTGGGGAAAACGGGGGAGTGCTAGTAGTCATGTGAACAATTCTATAGTAGTGTAGATCTTGTACAACTCTTTAGTGTAGATCATGTACAATTATGTCCTGTTCATATATGCTAACCTGTACTCTGCATCACTAGCCACTATTAGTTCCTTATATACAGTAGCTATTTACATACAGTTCTCTTTTTTATCATGTATTTCCTTTCAGTTTCCTGTATCTTACTCTACTGTATCATTATATTTTCTAACCTGCTATGAACTGTTTAGATGTACTGTGCTCGCTCTTGTCCTGACTGGACCTGTTGAAATATTACAGAGGACGAGGAGGAGGCCTGCCTGGACACTTTCTACGGGGCAGCCTTAGATGACACCTGCGAGCTGGACCCTCAGGAGGACCCAGCACTAGCTGAGGATAACACCCCGACTGCCTAGACTAAATTAGTTAGGCTTATCTTCTTTTATGTAGTCTTGAGGCATGTTTTAGCTAGACTTTATTTGGAGTTCAGAGTTGTATATATTCTTTCATTCTGTATCTGAGACCATGTATTCTGGATATTGCTGGGATTATCTTAGACTTCTTTTCATCTGCTTATTTCCTTGAGTTCTATTTCATATCGTGCTATCTCTTCCTTAGTTGTGATTGAGTTATTACTGCTATGTCACCCCCATTCAGGAAGTATAACTGTTTAGATATATATATTGTTAGATGTGTTTTGACCTAGGACAGCGTTCTACCGCCGACGCTGCGGCGTAGGCTGGACGTAACCACGTCTCGTGTCCTTACTCTAGGGTGCGGTTCGTGACAAAAGAACATATCCAAGCTGGAGATATTTTTCAAATTGTTTTGAGCCAGCGTTTCGAGAGGCGTACATTTGCAGACCCTGTTGAAGTGTATCGGGCATTAAGAATTGTGAATCCTAGCCCATATATGGCTTATTTACAAGTGAGTCAGCTACATGAAAGAATTTTTTTATTATAGACAACCACTTTTACCTTCGACTAGTTTATGTGACTCCAACCTTATCATGCATTTTTTTACTTTTTTGCACTGAACTATCCACGCATTATTTATTTTATGAACTTCATTTTTCATTTTATTTCTTATGATTAGGCAAGTGGATGTTTTATTGTTGCATCAAGCCCTACACAATATGTTTTAGAAAAAAAAGTGGAAATAAATTCGCAATTAGGATAAAGCTGACGCAAGGCACTCATTGGATAAAGCTGACGCAAGGCACTCGTTATAGGTTCAAATCCCAAACCCATTCTAACATTGTTTTGTTTACTTCTATTTGCAGGTCCTTCCAATGCTTTTTGTACCTATTTTGCAAATGATGGGAGATGCCACTTTGAAAAATCAAATATATTTTGGACTTGTATAAAAAGTTGTAGATTTTATTTTTTAAATTAAGTGAATGCTTAATGATGTAAAACTTGATGGAAGAACACTCGAAGTGATGTAAGACTTGGATTTCATTTTGTGAACAATGAGATATTACCTTTAAATATGTTTTATAGAAATCGCTTTGTTAATGTTGCGGCTACCATATGCATTTGCGATTAAATAAAATAGTTATGTATGAATTTTTGTTGCATATAAAACTCAATTATATATTTTATATATAAACAGGAAATTAGTAATTCCATAATAATTTAAACAATTGTTAAGTTTTTCGGACGATTATAGTACTGTAACAAAAAGTAAATTACTTTTTTTGGGATTTTTTAAAATTTTGTCCCTTATTTATTAGGACGAAATATATCTGTTACAAAACTTATTTTTTGGGACAAATTAATAAACCATCACACAAAAGCATAAATTTGAAAACTTTTGAGACGTTTTGCCTAACCGTCCTTTAACAGTAATTAGGACGGCAATATCCGTCCCTAAAGTTTTCGTCACGCCACCCTAATAGGACCGTCCATTCCCGTCCCAAAGGCCGTCCCAAATATTTGTTGGGATGGTAATTGCAGTTTTTAAGACAGTTTTTTGTTGTCCCAAAAGCCAACTTTTTTGTAGTGCACGTGGGTTGTGTCGTGTCGTGTCGTGTGTTCGGACACCGTGAACACGTGCACGATAATTGTCCTGTCGGGTTCAATTTGTGCACTGTTTTCGTATTTAATGTGATTGGACACGTTTGTGTCCACTTGGGTGGACACAAACACCTTCTATGGCACGTGCACAGTTAGTTTATGCATTACCAACCATTAGTTTGGTTTATTAACTTAATTTCATGTCGAATTCTCCATTTCCCAATTAATTCCTGATACCTATATATATGTCTGTTTGTTCACTGATTCCAAGTTTTGAAATATTGTTTTTAGCATCGAATTTGAACTATTTAAACTGTTGTTTTCATGTAATTAAACCTCTAATATGTACACCTATATGATTCCTAGCTGTGTGTCGAATTTGGGACTGTTTTGGGGTGTGTAGGGTTCAAAATCTGAGATTGAAAGTGTGGACTGTTAAACTGATTTTTGGGGTTCTTTTGAACTGAAATATGAGGTCTTCCAATGTATTAACCTGGGTTTTGTTTTTGAACTGGAAATGAATGTTTGGTCTGAACAGTGGTTGGGTTGATTGGTTCTTTCCCTGCTATGCATAGCTCACTGTCACACTGTTTTAATTCCAGAATTTATATTGTTATAACTTACTGATTTTCCCTTCACATTACCACTGTTTTCCTATTCCCTGTTTTCAGTATATACACACACACACTCTTATATTCACTAACACACACAAACATACACTTGGACAGATATTTATGAGCCCCCTCTCTATATATGTATATATATATATATGTATTGACACATAATGTTGTATTGTATACACATATTAGCCTGTAGGGTATATTCTAAGTTATATTATTTAAATGGTATATGTGTATTCCTATATTAGAGTATATAATTATATCTGTGTGTATTATATATTAGATGTATATGTGTTAGGTGTATAGATGTTTTGTAGGTTGTAAGCATGGTATAGCATATTAGCCCATGGCCTAGTCTCTTAGCCTATGGCCTATGGTTGTGCCTGCTTAACTAGTAAGCTTAGATTAGACTTGTGTAGTCTTGTTAGACTTAGAATAGCCTTGTTAGCCTAGTATAGACTAGTTTGACTTCTAGGGTTGACCAGAGTTGACCAAGAGTTGACTTTGGTCTAGATTGACCTAGATTCATGTAGAATGCATTGATTTGCATCATATTATCATTGTAGACTCATAGTGACTTGTGTTGTTGTATAGGAGACAGACACCACTCCTCGGGTAGTATATATTCTCCAGATTTACCGAATACAGGCGAGTACATTCTCTGATCATTTCATATCATATATTAGGAGTATATTTCCTGCTTTAGATTACTTTACATGATGCTGACACATTGGAAACACGGATTAGTACTATATGGATCTTGTTGTGCGATGTTATCCCCTTAGCGGATACATCGAGTATTCGTGTTCGTGTACTTTATCGTGAACATCGTGTACTCCATGTATTTGTGACATTCATGTACGAAACGTGTGAAATCGTGTATAATCATGTATTCACATGACCTTCGTGTACAATAACATAACTTAACTAGATCCTTGTGTATTGATTGGGGCGGGAGAGAAGAAGTGGTTATGTATTCAATCCAGTAGATTACTCGTGTACAACCTCTGTAGATTACTCGTGTACAATATCGTGCCGTCTACATAACCATCTTGTGCTCTGAATCACTAGCACTGTTAGTTCTCTATATATTGTAACTATTTATTTACAGTCTCTTTTTTTTATGTATTTCTTTCAGTTTCTTGTATCTTACCCTATAACATGATTATATATCCTGGCCTGCTATGATTTGATGAGATGTACTATGCTCGCTCCTGTCCTGACTCGACCTATTGAAAATTTTACAGAGGACGAGGCTGAGGCGTTCTGCCCTACCGACTACGGTGCTACCTTAGATAAGTGCCTGGGCTTGGACCAGCAGCAGGATCCACTAGCAGTAGATGACACTCCCTTAGATTAGGATTGTCTTTACTTTACTTGGATTACTGTATTTAAATTCTGGGATATTTCTGAGATATGTATTTATTCTAGACACTTAGAATTCTGGGTTTGTATCTCTGTGATGTTTCTCTCCTAGATATTATCTATCCTTTATATCATTCTATCTTATCCTGTTCTACCTTAGTTGTGATTGAGATATATTCTGTTATGTCAGCCCCATTCGGGGAGTATAACTGTTATCACCTTCAACTGTTAGATGTTGTGACCTAGGATATCGTTCTACCATCGACACTGCGGCGCAGGCTGGACGTACCCACGTCTCGTGCCCTTACTGTAGGGTGCGGGTCGTGACACATTTTTAGTGGTGGCCCATGCAGGTCTAGGTTGGAAATGTAGTGGTATTCATACTAGAATATCGCTGCAGCCTGCAGTAGGAATTAGTATGTTTTTGAAGGTACTCAATCACACTAGGAAAATTCCTTATCAGAATCCGTATATCTATTTTGCTGCTTATTGTCTTCCTTGGAATTTTAACTGTCCTCCATTGATATTTCGATTCATTCTCAGTAATTGTTTCTTGTTTGATCTGTGTCTCCAGGATGGTTGAGACGCGATCGCATCGCCCTGGACTGGGAGACGCTGGAGAGGGGGCTAGCACCTCTCGACCTCAGCAGCAGCCAGCTCCCGGTGCCACAGGGCCAGTACAGCCCTCAGGAGTCAGTGTTTCTGCCACTTTTGGAGGAGCACCTCCACCAGTCAGGAGGCCGGTTGTGTTTCCTGAGATCCTTCTACCGCAGCAGCCTCCGTCTGCGGGGATGGTAGACGCTGCACATCTCTTCTCCTTCGTGAAGAGGATTCTTGAGTACCACCAGCAGCAGCAGACGAGGTAGACTGTAGATTTTTGTCAAGGGATCGATGAGGCACACCAGCTGGTTCACACTACAGTCGAGATGATCACAGCTCAGGAGACCCAACTGCAGCCCCGTCGGAGGGAGAAGGACATTCAAGACTTCCAGAAGATGCACCCTCGGGAGTTCTTCGGCACAGAGGGCATCCACTATGTAGGCGACTAGATAGAGCATATTGAAGAGATCTTCCGGCTGGCAAAGATAGCAGCTCGTCTCCAGATCGAGGCGGTGGGCAGTCAGATGCAGGACTTGGCCCGTGCGTGGTATCAGACAGATCCCAGGGTCGGAGTTGAGGGCCAGACTTGGGCCCTGTTCAAGGAATTGTTTAAGGAGCAGTTCTTTTCTGATGTTGCTTTGGGAGGTATAGAGGCACAGTTCGAGGCTCTGGTTCAGGGGAACTAGACGGTAGCTGAGTATGCTGCAGAGTTTTGTAGACTTGCCCGTTTTATTGATGACTTGACTGAGAAGACAAAGGCGAAGAAATTTTGCCGAGGTCTGATTAGAGAGGTTCGGTCGCTGACTAAGAGCGACTGGAACGCTACATTTGCTGAGATATTTTCTGGGGCTATGGCGGCGGAAGACGACCTAGGGCAGAAGCAGAAGAGGGGTCGCGACTTCCAGGGTGGCAGTAGCAGTCAGGGGCAGGCCAAGAGGCCTCACTTCCAGCAGCACTTTCAGCAGCAGAGGCTAGTTCAGCAGTATCATCCGCAGCACCAACATCAGGGTCATGCACCTTTTCAGCAGGTGCAGCACCAGTAGTAGAGGGGGCAGCAGGCACCCAGGCAGCAGGCTGTTAGTTGTACTTTCTCCAAGAAGCCTGGGCATAAGTAGGACGAGTGCAGGAAGAGACTCGGTAGATGCTTGATGTGTGGGTCAGCAGACTACCAGATACGAGAGTGTCTGGTTGCGTCGATGCATCCGATACCAGAAGGAGCTGGGACAGCCAAGGCCCCAGCAGGTTAGCCGAGGGGACCAGCCTTGCAGACCCAACAGCAGAGGTTCCAGCAGTACCAGCAGCAGGCACGAGGTGGACAGTAGGGACGAGCTTTCACCATGGCAGCTGAGGATGCCGAGGCCATCGGAGAGCTGATAGCAGGTTCGGTTCTCCTAGATTCCTTTCCAGCATTTACACTCTTTGATTTCGGGGCTTCCCACAGCTTTGTGTCACTATCGTATGCTATTAGACACAGTTTGGTAACTGAACCATTGCCTAAGACCAGCAAGATCACTACCGGGGGTGGGGTCCTCCTCGTGAGTGATGTTTGCAGAGGACGGAGCATCTTATTGGAAGGCCGAGAGTTGGGAGTGAGTTTACTCGTCATGCCATTACCGAACTACGATATAGTATTAGGTATGGACTGGCTGAGTAGACACCATGCCCGTATTGATTGTCGAGGGGGTAGAGTTTTGTTCGGGGCGCCAGGAGAATCAGAGTTTGAGTACACCCGGCGGCAGGCAGAGCAGGACGGCGGAGTCTTCTATGGAGTTTCAGTTGAGGAGCAGGTGGCTCCGCATCCCTTGATCGCAGAGTTTATGGACGTATTCCCAGAGGAGTTGCCAGGGCTTCCACCGGACAGAGATGTAGAGTTCTCGATAAACTTGGTTTTCGACGCGGAACCGATTTCCCAGCATGTCTATCGAGTGAACAACAGTGAACTGGTGGAGCTGAAGAAGCAGGTGGATGAGCTAAAGGACAAGGGCTTCATCCGATCTAGTTCTTCACCTTAGGGTGCGCTAGTACTCTTCGTACCCAAGAAGGATGGGTCGGTACGGATGTGTATCGACTACAGGGCACTTAACAACCTGACAATCAAGAACAGATACCCATTGCCGCGGATCGATGATCTCTTTGATCAGTTGAGCGGAGCTCGGGTGTTCTCGAAGATTAATTTGAGGTCAGGTTATCACCAGGTGAAGGTGTAGAGGGAGGATATTCCCAAGACCGCTTTCAGGACGCGGTACGGGCAGTTTGAGTTCTTGGTTAAGCCGTTTGGGCTAACCAATGCACCAGCAGTGTTTATGAATCTAATAAACAAGGTGTTCCGCCAGTACTTGGACAAGTTCGTGGTGGTGTTCATTGATGATATCTTGGTATATTCCAAGACAGAGGAGGAGCACGAGGAGCATCTGCGGATAGTGCTAGAGACTCTCAGGGGGAGCAGCTTTATGCGAAACTCTCCAAGTGTGAGTTTTTCTTGGACCGGGTGGACTTCTTGGGGCATGTGGTGACTGGAGATGGTATCTCAGTTGACCCCAAGAAGATTATAGCAGTTGAGATTTGGACAGCGCCGACTTCAGTGGCAGAGATCAGGAGTTTCCTGAGGCTAGCAAGATACTATAGGAGATTTGTACAGGATTTCTCTCGTATTGCAAAGCCGTTGATACGGTTGACCCGAAAGGATGCTGAGTATGTTTGGTCAGAGGAGTGTTAGGCAGCTTTTGATGAGTTGAAGAAGCGGCTTACGACAGCTCCGATTCTGACATTGCCTTCAGGATCAAGTGGATTCATTATTTATAGTGATGCTTCAGGGAAGGGGCTGGGTTGTGTCTTGCAGCAGCATGGAAAGGAATTGCCTATGCTTCCAGGTAATTACGTCCCCATGAGAAGAACTACCCTACCCATGACCTGGAGCTGGCGGCGGTGATTTTTGCTTTGAAGTTGTGGAAGCACTATCTGTATGGCAAGATGGTGGAGATTTTCACAGATCACAAGAGCTTGAAGTATGTGTTTACACAAAAATAGCTCAACATGAGGCAGCGCAGATGGCTAGAGTTGATGAAGGACTTTGACATCTCACTTCAGTATCATCCAGGAAAGGCTAACGTGGTTGTCGATGCCTTGAGTAGGTATCCGACAGCCATGTATTTGACTATGGATCGGCACTTGCTTGCAGACTTGGAAAGCCTTGGGATTGAGGTGATTGTGCCGGGGGTGCAGATGCAGTATGGGGCCTACAGATACAGTCGAACATGATAGATAGGATCAAGGCAACACAGTTCGAGGATGTGGCTCTGCGGTGTATCCGAGAGCAGGTTCGTACAGGGTTGGTGGATGGCGAGTTTTCACTTGCAGAGGATGGTGTCGTGAGGCACGGTTCCCAGTTATGTGTGCCTAGCGGGGAGCTCAGAGAGCAGATCATACAGGAGGCTCACAGATCGCAGTACTTTATACATCCTGGTGCCAACAAGATGTACATAGATCTGCGAGAGCATGTCTGGTGGTACGGGATGAAGCGGAAGGTGTCCCACTTCGTAGCTAGATGCTTGGTCTGTCAGCGGGTCAAGGCAGAGAGGCAGAGGCCCGGCGGATTATTGCAGTCGTTGCCCATTCCAGAGTGGAAGTGGGAACATATCACCATAGATTTTGTATCTGGGTTGCCGTGTACACCAGGAGGGAAAGACGCGATTTGGGTCATCGTTGATAGGTTGACCAAATCAGCCCACTTCTTGCCATTCAAGGTGGGTACGTCTACAGAGAGGCTTGCGGAGTTGTATATGAGACAGATAGTCAGGATTTACGGAGTTTCCGTCAGCATAGTCTCAGATCGGGATAGTCGCTTTACTTCCTATTTCTGGAGGAGTCTGCAGACTAGTTTGGGCACTCAGCTCAAGTTTAGTACTGCATACCAACCCCAGACGGATGGACAGTTAGAGAGAACTATTCAGACACTTGAGGATATGCTGCGGACGTGCATCCTAGATTTTGGGGGTTCCTGGGAGGATCATCTACATTTGGTGGAGTTTGCTTACAACAACAGTTATCAGGCCAGCATTGAGATGTCACCGTTTGAGGCTCTGTACGGGCATAGGTGTCGTACACCTTTATCTTGGAATGATGTTGGAGAGCGAGCTTTACTGGGACCAGAGAAGGTTGTTGACGCAGCCGAGAAGGTGAAGCTCATCAGGGACAGACTTCGCGTGGCACAGGACAGACATCGGCACTGGGCCGATATCCACCGGAGGCCGTTGGAGTTTGAGTTACAGATTTAGAGATAGAATTAGAAGTAGGTTGTTCCATTATTTTGTTTGATTGATCATGTTTGATTTTTAGTAACTTGAGACCTTGTTTGTGATTAGGTTGGAGACATGGTTTTTCTGTGGATATCATCGACTCGTGGTACGATACGTTTTGGTGGAGGTGGAAAGCTTAGCCCGCGCTTCATCGGCCCTTTCGTTATCAGCAGGAGAGTCGGTGATGTGGCATACAGGCTAGACTTGCTACCTGTACTAGTGGGAGTTCACAACGCATTCTACGTATCACAGTTAAGACGGTACGTGGCTGACCCTAGCCATGTGCTCGATCATTCGAAGATTGAGGTTGGACCTACTCTCAGTTATCCAGAGCAGCCTGTGGAGATTCTGGATCGCCGAGAGAAGTTATTGAGGAACCAGGTGTTACCCTTGGTACGCGTCGCATGGAGGCATCATTCTCCCGGAGAGTCGACCTGGGAGCGGGAGGATGAGATGCGCGAGCGGTACCCCTATCTTTTTCGACCTTGAGGTATACTTTTCTATCCTTCTCAGCAGCTTAGTTTCGCCTTTAATTTCGAGGACAAAATTATTTTAAGGAGGGTAGATTTGTCACTACCATTTTTCTAGCTTGAGGGTATTTTGGTCATTTTCAAAATTTTGGAATTTATTTGGAATTATTAGTATTAATTATATTTATTAGCATTAATGTGATTTTTAGTGATTTTTAGTATAATTGATTTTGGTGTTTTAGTTGACTTTGACTATGTTGACTTTGGAGACTAACCTAGAGGCTAACCTAGGTCATGACCATGTGATTAGGATATGGAACCCTAGCTTGACCTAAGTTATTGATAATTAACCCATTAGAATTAATTTGGAGAAATAAGGATTTGAATTGATTTAGAAATGGCTTGTGATTTCACAAGTCATGACTTGTGACTTAAGGCTTAATAGCCGATAGGCCCACACATGAACCAAACCTAACCCTAATCAGCCCATGGCAGCCACTAATGATCCCTTCCCCTCTATTTAAATGCTCCTAGAAATTAGGGCTAGCCTCCTTAGGAATTATTTACTATTTTGGAAGAGGTGAGTCTCCATCTTCCCTAATCCCTAGAAAATCCATTTTAATTAGTTTTTTCCCAAACCAATTGCAATAGGACCTAATTTTAGTCTACTTGCTGTTGATATTGAGTATTTTCAGGAAGGAATCAATTTGGGGAAGTTTTGGTGGCTTGAGGAACCATTTGCATTTAAAGATTTTGAGCCTTTGCTCATCAATAGATATATTTCAATCCCCTCCATGAAATTCTATTTTTCTTGCATATTTAGGGAGCCCTAGACCTAACCTAACTGTAGGAATAGGAAGCCCTAAAATTCGTGTCCATTTCGTGTCCTATTTGGACACGTATCAGTGTATTGCTGGATGTGTTTGATGAAATGCCCTAATGGGCATTTCGAGTGAATTTTGTGATTGTATTTGGATAGGAAATTAGATCTATGTGTCGCTTATGTGTTTCCTGTGTTTTTGTGTAGTCTTAGTGTTGTGTTGAGTCCACACGGACACGCGAACACGTGGTCGCGTGCGCGCGTGCACAGGCACTGTGCATGCCGTGCTGCACGGGTGTATTTACGACACGGACAAGCGACGTGGACACGTGGGATTTGGCACACACCGAGGGACAATGTATGCCACCCCGTGTGTCGAGCTGTACATGTCACGACCCGCACCCTAGATTAAGGGCACGAGACGTGGGTACGTCCAGCCTACGCCGCAGTATCGGCGGTAGAACGCTGTCCTAGGTCAACATACATCTAACAATATATCTCTAAACAGTTTATACTCCCCGAATGGGGGTGACATAGCAGTAAATAAACTCAATCACAACTAAGGAAGAAGAAAGCACGAAATGATATGGTACTCAAGGAAAACAGATGATAAAGTAGTCTAAGATAACATCCCAGCAATATCCAGAGTACAAACTCAGCTACAGGACATGAAAGAATATATACAACTCAGAATCTCTGAACAGAAATAAAGTCTAGCTAAATATTCTCATGTCAACATAAAGTAAGATAAGCCTAACTAAACTAGTCCAGGCAATGGGGGTGATGTCCTCAGCTAGAGCTGGGTCCTCCTGAGAGTCCAGCTCGCAAGTGTCGTCTAGGGCTGCCCCGTAGAAGGTATCCAAACAGGCCTCCTCCTCGTCCTCTTTAATATTTTCAACAGGTCTAGTCAGGACAGGAGCGAGCACAGTACATCTCAATAGTTCATAGCAGGTTAGAAAATATAATCATGCAGTAAAGTAAGATACAGGTACTGAAAGAAATTCAGTATATAAACAGAGAGAGAGAGCTGTAATAGAAATATCTACTATAAATAGAGACTAACAGTGGCTAGTGAGTCAGAGTACAATATAGAGATGTAAATGGCATAGGAGATTCTGATAAGACACTATGGAAAGATTCTGATGAGATACTACCTGGGTATTATTCACATGTCTACTTCTACTCCCCCGTACCCCCAATCAATACACAAGGATCCAACCAGGTTATGTTATGATTCCATGTAAAGGCCCCCGAAGGGTGATACATTGATGTCCCATAAATGGGGATTCTAGGAGATTCTAGGATATCCAGTAAATAGGATAAGAGATTCTAGGAGACTCTGTGATCATAAGAGTATTTGTCACAAGTGATTAAAGAACCAATGAAGCATAGTGATACGCCATGTAAGTGAAACGCACAGAACATGTAGTACCCGATGCTCCCTAAGGATAACATCTCAAGAAGGGATCCATATAGTACCAATCCGTGTGACCAATGTGACAGAAACAAGTAAAGTAATTTAATGCAGGAAATAATTCTAAGCAGGATATGAAATGATCAGAGAATGTACTCGCCTGGTATCTGAGTGTCCAATATGAAAGTACTGTCCGAGGAGAGGTGTCTGGCTCCTAATCAGAACAGCACAAGTTATAACAAGTCTAAAATTTTAACAAGATGCAATTTAATGCATTTTAAATGAATTTAGGTCAATCTAGGCCAAAGTTAACTCTTGGTCAACTCTGGTCAACCCTAGAAGTCAAACTTGGTCAACTATGGTCAAACTATGTCTAACAAGTCTAAACTAGGTCAACTAGTCCAAACTAGTCTAAACTAGGCTAAACTGGTTTATGCTAGTATACTAAGTCCTTATAACTCATAATAGCTAGTACACACCACAACTCAAACCTAGTCACTACAAGCCTATACACATAGGGTAGCCATATACATGGATACCTACACATAGTCTACATATATTACACTCATACATACTAGGTTATAGTACAATACATTAGGAATTTCCCATATATATACACACACACACACACACACAGATATATATATATATATATATATATATATATATATATATATATATATATATATATATATATAGGCTCAAAACAAAATACACCTATGTGTAGGCTACCTATTCTTTATATACATTACATATGCATTATTTATATACAATATATATATATTATATATATATATAAATACACGATATAGTAGAGAGAGTGTATATGTGTGTGTGTAAACTTTGTGTGCGTGTGTGATAACAATGTGTGTGTAGGTGAGGGAGGGTGATGTGGGATAGTGTTAATGTGTATGTGTGGGTAAATGAAACATAGGGGTGTGAAGAGTTACACATAGGTGTGTATGTGGGTAGGGTGTGAGAGAGTGGGTGAGGAAATGTGTGTGTGTATACACTAGTGTGTACATGAACAGTTAATAGATCCCCCAACAATTCAGATTTCACAGAACTAGAAGGGAGAGCAACTACATTATTGTTTCAGAAATTTGACAGCAAGGGAAAAGAACAGAAATCAAAACACAATGCCACAGAAATCAACAACTGAACCCAGTTCAGTCCACCCCCTTTCAATCTCAGTTTTATGAGTCAAATCACACCTAAACAACCCAAAATCTCAACCACAGTTAGTTCAAGTATAGGAGAATAAATTTAGGGACTCAAAACCAAAATTTAGCAGTATTAAACAGGTTAAAACAACTGTCCAAATTCGATTTCCAAAACTAGAATTTTCAAGAAAATTACATGTATCAGTAAATTGGGTAAACGATGATTCGATCAATCAAATCGAGCTATAATACAAAAACAGAGGTTGGTAATTAAAATATACATTACATATGTGTCATACAAGGTGTTTGTGTCCAAACGAAAGGACACAAATGTGTCCAAATGGTTTCAGACACGAAACAGTGCACACAGGTACTGTTTTAGTGTACTACATCGTGTACATGTGCACGCGTGTCGTGCACACGACACAAGACACAACGTGTCTCGAGGTCACTAACCTAGGTTCACCTAGGATAGGTCCTCGTGTCTAGGCGTCTGTACTGGGTCCTAGTGTCTGACTTATAGACGCGTATCAGTGACACCCAAAACCGACTGAACCTGTCACTCTCGATCGGTGCAGAGCCTCGTGCTCACTCGACACGACACGGGGACACGTGAGACTTGACACACGTGGTGTTAGTCATTGCCTCTAGTGTGTGTCGAGTTTCACGTGTCCTTGTGCTGTGTCCGAAGAGCAATAGCCCCCGAGTGGCAGGACACGCGCACAGCCTCGCCCGCGCGCGCACCCGCGTGTGCACGTGTCGAAACCGACATGATAAGACACAGGGACACCCCCAGTCGTGAAGAATCATGTAAGCGACAACAAAAACTAATTTCCTATTCAAAAAGATTTCGAAAGTAACACAAAAACTTTCTTTGTGGCATTTTCACAAACACTAGCATAGGGACACTGATACGTGACCAAATAGGACACGAAATGGACCCAAATTCTAGGGTTTCCTATTCCTATAGTTAGGTTAGGCCTAGGGCTCCCTAGATATGCAATAAAACTAGAATTTTATGGTAAAAATAGAAAGTTACCTCTATATATCAAAATCCCCAAAAAGCTCTAAAGAGAGATGTTCCTCTTGATGGTCAAACCCCTTCAAATTGATTTGAATCTGAGAATAAAATATAACAACAGCAATAACACTAAAATTAAAACCTATTGCAATTTGTTTGGGGGAAAAAGGAGCTAAAATGGATTTTCTAGGGATTTTTGAAGTTGGGACATTACATCATTCTAAAGCTTGTTCTTCCTTAGAGGCTAGCCCTAATTCTAAGAGAATATTTATAAGGGGGGGATCCCAAGGATGGGTTAAGTGGCTGGACAAAAATGTTAGGGTTAGGGTTGGGCACTTGGCTAATGGGCTTTGGGCTTAGTCATAAAACAAATGACATAAAAATCACAAGTTATGACTTGTGGTCAAAATCTTTCTATTCAAATCTCAATATTCCTAATTGTTTTCACTAACTAGAGTATGGTTAACTTAACTTAACCTATGGTCTCATATCTAGCCAAGTCCAACTCAACTAGGGTTAGGTCACAAAGTCAAAGCTAGTCAAAGTCAACCTAGTCAACCCTCATTCAAACAATTCAAAAATAATTTCTAAAAATTTCCATAAATTCAAATAAATTCTAATAAATTCAAATTACCCCAAAAATGTCAAAAATACCCTCAAACTAAAATGTGGTAGTGACAAATCTACCCTCCTTAAAAGAATTTCGTCCTCAAAATTGAAAGGCAAAATACAACTGATGAGAAGGATAAAAAGTATACCTCACGGTCCAAAAAGATATTGGTATCGCTCGCGCATCTCATCCTCCCGCTCCCAGGTAGACTCTCCTAGAGAATGATGCCTCCATGCGACGCGTACCAAGGGTATCACCTGGTTCCTCAGAACCTTCTCCCGTCGATCCAGTATCTCCACTGGCTGCTCTGGATAGCTGAGAGAAGGTCCAACCTCAATCTCTGAATGATCGAGCACATGGCTAGGGTCAGCCACGTACCGTCTCGACTGTGATACATGGAATACGTTGTGGACTCCCACTAGCACCGGCGGCAAGTCTATGTAGAAGCATAGAAAATATCAGAATGATGGTCTATGCGGCTCGGAACAGGAGAACCCCATGCGGCTCATACAGGAGCAGTCCCATACGGTTTAGAGAGACTCTTAGTCTCATGCGGCTCGGGACAGGAGAGTCCATACGGCTTACATAGGGACAGTCCTATGCGGTTCAAAGAGCCCCTCCAGCCGCATGCGGTTCAGAAGTACATGCGGCTCACATACGACCAACAGAGATATGCGGCTCGTTCAACACCACGTGTCCCCATGGCACCCATTCATACAGCTGGCCATCGAATAATAGCCCTATTCAATGCTCTTCCTTGATTTGACAGCTGACGGCTCTGACATGAAGCGTCATAATGGTCCTGTCATAATGATAGACTCTTCGGGAACATGAGAAAATCTCTGACACGATCCGAGATTGCCACGTGGCTACTCCCATGCGGCTCAATTGAAGAACAGCTTCATGCGGCTGGCAAGAATCGTCTTCCTGCGGCTCACCAAGAAGCCATCCCATGCGGCACACAAGTACTATACCTATGCGGCTCACCGAAAAACTATCCCATGCGGCTCGCAAGTACTATACCTATGCGGCTCATTGAGACGCTGTCTCATGCGGTTCATGGATATCATGCGGTTCTGACAGGGTCCACCATTAATACACGTGGCAGAGATTCAATAGCCCCTACGACTTGACAGCTGATAGCAAGGATGATTATGGGATGCAGATCAATCAGAGATTTACCTGATCCCAATGACCATATTTAACGTTATTCTCATAATTAATGAGATCAGGTCATATCATTCATGATCAGGCCAATAGGACACGTGGTGAGAGATCCAAGCTTGACACAACCAATCATGAAGATTTAAAGCAATCAGCATTAATCATTTACAGGATTCAATACTATCCCCATTTATGGCCCAGATCCTTCACGCCTAAAACTAATGGTCTAGATTGATTGTACATTAGGCCGCCGCCACTTTGAGAATGGATAATCATCCAAACCCAAATGATGCCCCCACTATTATAAATAGCAAGGTGCCATTCCCTTGTAAAAAAAGGATATACACCGTCAGAGAGAGATACGCATATACAGAGAGACTCCAATAATAGTCAGAGAGAAAATACACAGAGAGAGAGAAGCCAGAAGTATAATAGAGGGAAAGCAAGAAGAGCATTTCTTCATCAACGCCAACCATCTTTTTACAGGAGCCAAGGCTGCATACCGATCGTCCAAGGAGTAAGGCAGGGCTGTCGTCGCCTTTCCGAGCCTCTATCGTCACCCCCCAGAATCTAAAATAAACAATTGTACTTAGAATATTGTACCTAGGTTTTCGTCCCTAGGCATTCTTTGTACAAGCGAGTTTGTAACGTGAAGTAAAAGTCCGATCCTCCGATAATTGTTCTGTTCTTTTATATTTTATGGCAAACACGATGGCGACTCTGATGGGGATAAACTTCTCCACGGCTGAGGAGTTGGTGACGCAATCGGCTGCAGCCAAGCTTGGCTCCACGCAACAAAAGATGGTCGCCCGGTTCGACCAACAGGCGTTTGAAGAAATGCTCTCCGACAAGAGCGCTGGCACGATCCAGAAGCGAGCCCGCACAAAGAAGGACCGCAAGGAGTGGAGACCCCGATCCTTCGCTCCTACTGAAGCTCTTGCAGAGATACCCTCTGTTGTTCAAGACGGCGAGCAAGACTCTTCTGCGGCCCCACTTCAGACCGTAGACAACTCTGCTGTCCCCAAGTCCGGCAGAAGAAAACACTATGATGCTGGACTTGCAGGGGCAAAGAGGAACACTATGCGATCAGAGCCGCATAAGGGTATTAGCTGCAGGAAGAAAGCGCACGCGGCTACATCCGTCAGCCGTATGAAGAAAACTCATGCGGCCATATCTGTCAGCCGCATAGCTTATGCGACTACAGTTGCCAACCACATGGATGAAACTTATACGGCTATGGAAGTCAATCGCTTACAGAAAACTCATGCGGCCACAATTGCCAACCGCATGCGGCCAGCCTGCACGGTTGTAACTCCTAGCCGCACAAAAACAAGTCATCCGACAGCAGAAGACAACCGCATACAGACAGCCTGCACGATACTCGATTCTAGCCGTATAGCGTCCGTTCCATGCTCCTCTCGATCAGTCTTCGACCGTCTCTCATACGGTCCTGACCCTGATAGTTCTCTGGATGATAAGCCAGGCTCTGTATTCAACTTAGACTTTTCTTATTACGTACCCACAAGTACTAAAAAGAAGAAGTCTAGGACAGTGCGAGCTCATCAAGCCCAGTCAGCTATCCTAACCTCTGACTATCGGGGCGTCCCGTTGACTATCACACGGGCCTCTGATAGGAAGTTGTATAGAACCGCTCGAGTCCAGCCCCCGGCGGAAAACGGACAGAGTGGTTCCTCTGACCTGCGTGAGGCGATCCTCCACAAGCGCAAGAAAAGGGAAGGAGCTTCGGTGTACAAAGAGTCCTCGCTTGGACGCCACTGTACCCAAATCATCATCAACTGCTGTTGCAACAACGCAGCAGTAACGGAAGACCGACCGTCAGTCTTCCAGAGACTACAGCATCCGAGCTCAGAGGACGAGGCGCCTCCTGTTGTCTCCTGTAATTACACTCAGAAAATCCCCGCCGAGGGGAGAGGAAAGAAGACAAGCATCTCCAGCCCCAAGATATCAACCACTACAACTAAGAAACTGTCGTCTAAACGGTTGTCCTCCACCGGAGTATTCCAACACACCCGTTCAAAGACGAAATCTGCTGCAGTGGGAAATTCGTCATCCATATCGCTGGGGGTCGTAGGAACTGGGGGTAGCACTCCTCCGAACATCTACAACAATCCGATGTTTCAAGGAGACGAGCCTGGACAAACAACTCTTCCATCAGGTACAACAGACGCTGATGTCCCCGAGGACATCCATGACTCTGAAGACGAAGCAAGCTCTGAGACTGGGGATACCGTTCCCTCCGAGTTCGAGCCCGAAGAGAACATTTCCACCTATCCCGATGACTTTTCGGTGCATGGGTACGACTTGGAGGGCACATCCTCCACAGTTTCTTCCATCACTCCTCATGTAAGGACAGTGTTCATGACGGACAGCAATCAAGGTGGTTCCAGTGATCGCCAGCGCATCGACAATCTGGAAGCCATATTACTTGCTTTGGTCAAGTCTGTAGACGAGATTAAAGCGGCCCTTCCAACTCTGCAAGGAGGAACGCCTGGCCAAACAAACACGGGTCCCGCGGTCAATGCGGACTCAAACTCAGCGGCACCAAACCCGAGCAATAATCCTTCCAAAATAACAGCCCCTACCGCGACAGATGAGGCCCGAAAAGTAAGAAGAGAGGTCCAGATGCTCCGAGCCATGTTCCATACACGAGAAAATGCTCAAGACCTCAGAATACGGCAACCATACCCTGCTGAATGGAGGGATATTCCATTCCCACCAAGATATAAGCCGTTCAATATTAACCCGTATGATGGCAAGACCTCAGCGAGTCGGTATATTACTTACTTTGAGGTCACCACAGACCATCTGCCCCATGACGAAGCTATTCTCACCCGATTATTCGTCAGGGCATTGAAGGGAGTCGCTTTCGATTGGTATCGCAATCTGCCGGACGAACAACCTGCATCCCTTCACCATAGAGGAAGCCGAGCTCGAGTCAGATGCCGGAAGACTGCCTCTGTATCTCTATAGCCTTCAATCCAAATATCTCATACAGAAAGAAGGGTATGATCTGGAGACGACGCCAGGTTCGAACTACGGCACTGGGCGATGATTACCTTTAAAGCCGCCAGTCCCGGTGGGTAAACTACGAGACTACTATAGCAAAACTCGATGCAGGTTAGGGTGTGTAACACCTACTATGACCCCTTAGAGTTCAGATGAAGAATGCGACTGGCAGTCACATTCAACCGGGTCACAAACATCTGACTCGGATACTAGCATTGGAGACGTGTTCAGACGAGTCATGACAGTCAACATGGCATTCGTCGACGCTTACGAAGAAGACGAAGACATCCCCGAAATATTTGAGCTAGAGCAGTAGGCCCAGCTATTGGATGCATAATGGGAGAAGCGGTTCGAACAGAAAGAACCTCCTACTGAATATGAGGTCATACAAGTGGATCTCGGCAGCGAATCTTCTTCAAAACCAATTTTCGTCAGTAAAAGCCTAGCAGACGAAGAATGGGAGTCGCTGCTAGAACTTGTCAGAGAATACATTGATGTGTTCGCCTGGAGCTATGAAGAAATGTCAGGGTTAAATCCCGACATTGCTCTTCACAAACTCAACATTCGGCCAGATGCGAAGCCAGTCAAGCAACAACAGCGACGCTTCCGCCCAGGCATCATGGACGCCATCGAAGCCGAAGTCAACAAACTGATAGCCAGCGGCTTCATTCGTGAGAAGAAACATCCCGATTGGGTCGCCAATATAGTACCCGTCCTCAAGAAGAATGGAAAGATTCGAATCTGCATCGACTTCCACAATCTGAACGAGGCGTGCCCCAAAGATGAATTTCCCCTTCCTATCACAGACATCATGATCGACAATACCTGCGGCTTCGAACGTATGTCATTCATGGATGGCTTCTCGGGGTACAACCAAATCAAAATGTCTCCTGATGACGAAAAATATACATCATTCCGAACGCCGATTGGCACATACTGCTACACAGTTATGACTTTCGGTTTAAAGAATGCTGGCGCCACATATCAAAGAGCCATGAGCATCATCTTCAAAAACCACTTACGTAAGACAGTGGAGTGTTATGTTGATGATATAGCCGTTAAGAGTCGCTGCAAGGGGGACCATCTGCAGGATCTAAAGACGGTATTCGACCTAATGCGAGCGCACAATTTGAAAATGAACCCTACGAAGTCCTTTCTGGGCGTATCCAGCGGGAAGTTCTTGGACTTCATCATCACAGCACAAGGTATCCATGTCGACCCTGAGAAGACAAAAGCAATCATGGAGATGGGTCCCCCGAGAAACCTCCGCGAACTCAGAGGCCTTCAAGGGAGGCTAGCTTACGTCAGGAGGTTCATTTCTAACCTCTCTGGGTGATGTCGATCGTTCACGCATCTCATAAAAAAAGGAGTCTCATTCGTATGGGACGAGGAATGTCAGCGTGCTTTCGACAGCATCAAAGAATATTTGTCAAATCCTCCAGTTTTAGTAGCCCCGGTTCCTGGAAAACCATTTTTGCTCTATGTACGAGCAATGGAACATTCCTTCGGGGCTCTTCTCGCACAAAACAACGATGCAGGCCATGAGCAAGCGATATATTACCTCAGCCGAATGATGATTAGGCCAGAGCACCGATACACCGCTGTGGAGAAGGAATGCCTCGCCCTGGTGTTCGTCATTCAGAAAATGCGACACTATGTCACCGGACAAACGATACTTGTGATCTCACGAGTCAACTCTCTCAGGGTCCTCATGACTAAACCAGGGGCACTCAGCTCTCGACTCGCTATATGGGTAATATTGCTGTCCCCTTATCATATGATCTTCGTCCCACAAAAGGTAGTCAAAGGTCAAGCCCTGGCAGACTTCTTAGCAGCCCACCCAGGCTCGGAGTCCTCTAGAATATATGAAGAGATCCCAGATGAGGTCGCCGACTCGCATGCAACCTCTCACGATAATATATGGCGAATGTTCTTCGACGGTGCTTCGAGGACCAGACCTGAAGGCAATATAGTCCTCAGAGTCGGGGTAGTGCTGGTCTCCCCTTCCGGATTGGTGATTAATCGCACTTATTCCCTCACAGAACCCTGCTCTAACAATGTGGCCGAATACAACGCTCTGGTCATTGGCCTCCAACTCGCAAGAGAGCTGGGGGTAGAATACCTTGAAGCATACGGCGATTCCCAACTAATCGTCAATCAGATACGGGGCTCATATGAGGTCCGCCACGAAGACATGATCCCTTATCACCAAATAGCGATTGACATCATCTCGTCGTTCGAGGGGTTCTTCATCGAACATGTCCCCAGACTCCAAAATATCGAAGCTGATGCCTTAGCTGGTCTTATCGCTTCCCTAGCAGTTCCGAACTATGATCGCCAATCAGTGGATGTGATAGGCCACGAACGGGTCTGTCCCAAGAACAATGTGCAATTCGTGGCGAGTTATTCCGCCCAGACGATCGATGATGCCCCAGACTGGAGACAACCATTTATCGACTTCGTCGTCTACAACATCCTGCCCGAGAACCCAAAGGAAGCCACTTCCATCAGACGGCATTCTCTCAGATTCTTCTACGATACAGAGATAAAAATGCTGTATCACCGCTGCAACGATGGATTACTGCTTCGATGTCTGTCAAATACAGAAGCCAGAGAAGTCGTACGAGAAGCTCATGACGGTGTCTGCGGGGCCCTCCAGCCCGGCCCAAAACTGCAAGACCGCCTTCGCCGAATGGGCTACTATTGGCCCACAATGGTGGCAGATGCGATAGATTATGCTAGAAAATGTAAAGCTTGCCAAGTCCACGCAGACTTCATGCACCAACCATCCGAGTTTCTACATCCGACAGTAGCGTCCGGGCCATTCGAAGCATGGAGAATGGATATCATTGGTCCAATCACCCCACCATCCTTCCGAGGACATCGCTTTATACTTGCGATCACTGATTACTTCTCCAAATGGGCGGAGGCTATCCCACTCGCAGAAGTCAAGACTTCAAACGTGATCAGCTTCCTTAAGCATCACGTCATCTACCGCTTTGGACTGCCCCGAAGGATCATCCACGATAATGGTCCGTAGTTTGCAAGCCATGCTTTCTATCGGTTTTGCGATAAGCACCGTATTCAGAATATTGCTCCGACACCGTACAACCCGGTAGCGAACGGGTTGGCAGAGGCATTCAACAAAACAATCATCAAACTCCTCAAGAAGTTTGTCTCCTCCAACAAATGCGACTGGAACGAGAAGCTCGGCGAATGCTTATGGGCTTATTATACCACAGTTCGAACAGCCATCGGGAATACACCATTCTTCCTGGTGTACAGGAGTGAGGCGGTCCTCCCATTGGAGACTCAGATCCACTTACTATACGTCGCCCTCACACATCAATTGACGACGGACGAAAACCACCATCGCCGGCTACAGGAATTGGAGGCACTAGATGAAAAGTGCCTCTTGGCTCAGCAACGAATTGAGCTATACCAAGCACGCATCTCCGGAGCCTTCAAGAAGAAGGTCAAAATCAGAACATTCTAGGTGGGCGATCTCGTTCTGGCAGTCCGGAGGCCGATGGTCATGACTCACAAGACCGCCGGCAAATTCTAGCCAAAGTGGGAAGGCCCATTTATCATTGAGGCAATATTCTCCAACGGAGCTTACCGCCTCGCAAAACAAAACGGAGACTTGCTCATATTGCCCGTCAACGGCAAGTTCCTGAAGAAATATTATGTCTAAACGATATTCTCTCCAGATCATCGAGTCATGTACCCTCTGGTACCACTGAACTCACATCCACAACATTTTAGATTATCAAGTCATGTACCGGCTGGTACTGCTGAACTCACCTCCACATTCCCTTCAGATTATCGAGTCATGTACCCGCTGGTGCCGCTGAACTCACACTTTCTCAATATTCTAAATTACCGAGTAATGTACCCACTAGTGCCTCTGAACTCACATTCCGGTCACTCTTTCAGATAGTAAGTCACGTATGATTATACCTCTGAACTTTCTTCCTGGAAGAGATCCTCCCTCATGATCCACTACCCGCACTCCCAGTACACAAAAAGGATAATCGATCCACAGATTTTTGAAACGGCCATGTCCTCATTACCTCTGAGTCGTTTTCACTTCCACCATAAACAAACCGCCCCCTCGCATAGAACTTCCACGTCCTCCTACCTCTGAGTCGTTCTATGTACCCTCTCTTCATTGAGCCCACTCCTGCCATGTCCTCACTACCTATGAGTGTGAAGGCTCCGTCGAAGAAACCTTCATGCTTGCCATGTCCCGATTACCTCTGAGTAAGTATGTCGGTTCCCTTTCAACCTATTATCTGTACCCACAACCGGAGTACGACAATGATAATAGGTCCACAAATATCCTCTGTTGACCATAAAAGTCCTCTGTTGACCACAAATGTCCTCTGTTGACCACAAATGTCCTCTGTTGACCACAAAGGTCCTCTGTTGACCACAAATGTCCATTGTTGACCACAAATATCTTCTGTGAAGTCTTCCCTTCTATGTCCTCATTACCTCTGAGCAGGAAGATTCCACGGTAAAACCCTCATGCTTGCCATGTCCTCATAACCTCTGAGTAAGTATGTCGGTTCCCCTTCATCCTATTATTCGTATCCTAAACCAGGATACGCCAAGTATAATAGGCCCACAAATATCCCTTGCTAAGCTTCTTAGCATAAATCCACCATCTCACCATGCCACGGGAGCCCAGCTGCTCTACGGCATTCTTTTTCCCAATACCGAGAGTACCCATGACCACTTTGCCATGGCTGTTCCGGATATCTTGACCAAACTTGTTATCCGTACCTAAAACCATGGTACGCCTAGGGTAACAGGTCCACAAATAATCCCTCAGCAAGCCCAGTTCCATGAATACCGCAAGTACAAGAAAGAGAAGATGAGTTGAAACATGCTTATTCATTCAAAATTCAAAAGTGCTACATCATTTAGGATCACATCCTTTACAAAATCAAAACAAAAAGACGAAAAAAGAAAACAGCAGCAAAAGAAAAAAATAGACAGCCGCTCACTGCTCCGGGGCACATAACACACTGAGACGGTCCGTCAGCAAGGCCACCGACCGCTCAAACCTCTGGGTAGCTCGACGCTCCGCCTCTTGGGTCAGCACCGCCTCGTCCTCCAGTTGAGCATGGGCTTGCTAGTTATCCACGAATCTTTTAAAGGCCCGCTCCAGGTTGAAAGAAAGATCGGGAAACCCTCTCGACCTTCCGGGCAATCGACTCCTGTTCCGTACGAGCAGCCTCCAACTATGACTCTAAGAAGGTCAACTCCCTCTGGAGTGCGAGAATCCTCTCCTTCGTGTCAGCAATTCTATGAGAAGCAGACTCTTCCAGAGCCCGACAAGCCTGACTTCGACGACCCAGCGTGTCATACAAAGCGGAGAACTTGTCAAGGTCTCCCTGCACAACTGGCCTGGCAGTATCTCGAGCGAGCTTGATCCTATCCCGAGCAGCAATGAGGAAGCCCCGCTCCCGATCAATCGTAGCAGGCAAGCCCGCCTGCCGTATCGCTAGTAATTAGGTCACAAGCTGATCAGCCTCTGCCAACTTAGGCTCCAGGAGTGCAGCCAATCCCATCCCGCCATGAAGAGACTTTAAAGTTGCAACCTGGCCCCGAGCGCACCGCAGAGATAGAGTAAAAGGGGTCTCCCGTTCTACAGCAGCATCTACACCCCTCTTTAAGTGGCGATAGAAGCTGTCAACCACATCATGCGTCACCTCGTCCAGAGCCTCCAAAGAAGACGGTGTCAACGGGAGTGTAGCCGGCAACGCTGAAGAAGATGCAACAGAATCTGTCGCTCCTGCCACAAGAGAAACAAACTCCGTACGGAAGGACGCATGAACAGCGGCCAACTCCTCTTCGGCAGCCCACAGAACTTGAATGCTCGGCAGGGTCGAGAGGTCAGTCTCCGGAGCCGTATAATCAGCAGAGGATGAGGCGGAGACCATCGCCAGCTCCATTCCCATCTGCCCGGAGCTGGCGGGAGGCCCCTCGACATGAGACGGCGAAGGAGAGGAAACGCTCCTGTCTTCCAAGACGCGGCAGGCCGAACCTTCCCCAAGAACATCCGCGGTGGGAAGTAAAGGGTCAGGACCTGTAGGGCCAAGACAACCATAAATCAATTTGACCCGGAAGATATGTTGGTAGAGCAAATAAGCCCCTTCACTGGTCAATATTTGGCTTATTTTACCAGTGGAGGAGTGTGGAGGCTGAGGTTCGCCTACAGCCACCGCAGCCTCTTCACCAGCAATCTCCGAGTCAGGATAAATAGGCTCCTCTGCCCCACCCCTCTCGGAGGGGATTCAACAAGATCGGCGTCACCTTGCAGAAATTCAGCAACCTCGGAGGCAGGCCCGAGGGAACCTTCGTCATCCCGGACTAGGGCCTTAGCAACTTGGAACTCCTCAACCGCTGCTGGAAGAGCCCCCGCTGAAAGGATCGCGGAACACATACTACTAATCAAAGAAGTAAGGGCCGGGTCAACCTCAGGGGCGGCAGACAGTTCATGGGAGGCCGGTTCATCAGACACCTATAAAGAAAAATGATTAAGTCGCATCCTAAGAAAAAGAAACCACAACAAGGAGATGGCTCCGACTTGGTCTTACCTCCGGAACATCGTCTGCATCTTCACCCCTCTCGGTAATAAGTAATCCACGAGACCTAACGGCAGCTCTCTTCACGAAAAAGGTTGCTCTGCTGTCAAAAGACTCACGTCTGACTCGTTTACGTGAGGGACCAGACACAACGGAAGGCTGTTCTTCCCTCACTACTTTCTCTTGTGTAGCAAGTAACGGATCCTCCGCCAGTTCATCGGGTGGGGGAAGCGGTTGATCCGCTACTTCTTCACCCCCAAAGGGAGTCTTCGCTATCATGATCATCATCCTCCTCAGCCGACTCGGAAGATTCTGATTCAGGGAGGGGAGTTTGGAGCGCTAGTTGCTTTCTAGCCTTAGCCCCCTTTGGCTTCTCCTCTAAACCGGTACCCACGATGAAACTGGTACTCGGATCAAAATTAACAGGAGGCTTGTTCGCCATAACATGAGACAAAGCAGCCACGTACAAAATTTCCCTCGGCGCCTTAGCATCGGGGACCGAGAAGCTGGCCCGAGTATGATAAGCGTCATAATAATTCCACGCCCTGACACCATCAAGGACGCTACCTTCAAAGCCCAAACAAGGGTTGGGACAATCAAGGAATAACTGGCTATAGCCAAAATTTGCAGGAAAACCTACTAGGTCGATAGGGCTCCAGGTACACATTATCGCGGTTACAATAAACTAGATGCGTCGGACGGATGTTGTGCAACCATGTGAGCATATTCGGAGACAGAAAGTGAGAAGGTCCGGTACCATCAAGGTATACATTCCTCACTTCTTCATCAGAAAAAGGAGGAACAGACACAAAAAAGTCACACCCATCCACCCTCGCCAGCGCCCTCCGACAAGCTGGCATAGTATTGTATTCCCAAGACCGGCGATAGCATTTGAAAAGGAAAGCATCTTCATCTGTAGCATCTTCCGCTATTCCAGGTCCCACAAAGATTTGTAGTGCATCGCCAACCACCCCATCAAATAGTGGAAAGGCAGCTCTATGCGCTCAAAGTCCAGCGTCTTCTTGCGCGCAATGACCTTGGACGAGAATGTTCGAAGACCATGGTGTATGCTACACACCATAGCAGGAAGAAGGGCCAGTCTAACTCCAAATACCAGTTTAACGGCAGGGAGAATGAAGTGACGACTGACCCTCTCGATAGAACCTGCCCCTCCCGAAACTACGCAGTTCCGTAGCCATATCATTAAGAATCCAGCCAGGAGCGCCTTCTCTTACATCTATGTGGTTCCGTAGTAAAAATAGCTAAGAGAGTCAGTTTGACTCCCGAATATGTTACTCTTGGACCGCGACTTCTTGACGCTCGACATCAGGTCCTTTATCTCTCCATGCGTTCGAGGGGTTCGAGGAGTAATTTTGCCAGAAGGGTCCACTTTAAAAAGATAATTGACCCAGAATATGGTGTGGAGAGCGGTCCCTTCTGAGCTATCCACCGTTTTTATAGCCATCTGGTGACAAGCACTATGATGGCACAACAACTCCTGATACACCACAACAAAACCTGGGAGTCGTCGGTTCAAGTCTTCGAAATCCTCATTCGACGGGGTATACACCTCGAAAGGCTCGTTCCCCCACGGAAGTTTAGAGACAGTATACATATCATGGAGAGCAAGCCCAACTCCCCTCCGGGTGCAAAGAACGTCCCCGTTTGTCGGTTATACATCTCCAAGAGCGCCACGAACAATGGTTTATTAATAGGAAGCCCGTGACAAGTGCCCCGAATGGCATGATAAAGTTCCACCTCCCACAGGAATGTTCCGTAGGTCTACAGAACCTAAGTGGTCAACTGGGCCCACGCAGAAGTAGCGTTTATCCAGTTCAGCAATGACAGTCTGCCAATGGAATAAGATTTTTTGCGAGCGAGTCGATTCAGGAATGTATCAGCTTGAGTGAATGTGAAGTTGGGACCGTATACATTCATGAAAGAGCCTGGGGCCAGACCCATCATATACCGGAGGACAGAATCCTTACCCGCGTACGCTGACCGCATGTTCGGGTTATAATGGATGTTGCCCATCAACATCCCGGATTGGATAGGAGTTAAGTTACACACCATCTTCCTGTCCAACAACACCATATTGAACTACGACAGAGGATAATGACGTTCCATGAGAGGAATATGGATCGTCATCCCATCAAAAGAAAAATCCCAGTTCTCATAAATCTCTAATACTCGGGAATTCTTTATAATTAAAGCGTCTCCAAAGAGGAATGAAGGCTTCAGGTATAATCCATCCAGCTTCCCAGTGTTCATCATGGCATGGAAATAATGGAGGGTCTGATTCTCGATGGCGTTCAACCTCTACGAAGGCTCATTAGCAGGAAATTGATTCAGCACATGCTTAATTAAGTCATCAAGATGCACGCCCAAGACGAACTGATTTGAGCCCACTATAAGTTCCCCCAAAGGATTTACTGGCAAATTCACTGAAGAAAACAAAAGAAACAAGTCAAAAAGATAGCCGAAACATAAACTAGGTGATGCTTATGCGGCTTAGCTCAGCATAGCCTCATACGGCTCAGTTTGAAAGAGCTCATGCGGGTTCAGTTCGAAAGAGCTTATGTTGTTCGGTTCGAAAGGAGCATATGCGGTTCATCTCGGATGAGCTCATATGGTCCAGTTCGAATAAGCTTATGTGGTTCGAAATAGGCTTATGCGGTTCAGTGCAGATGAGCTTATACGGTCTAGTTCGAATGATCTTATGCGGTTCAGTTCAAAATAGGCTTATGCGGCTCAGTTTGAAGCGCTCCAGTCCAGAGGAGCTTATGCGGCCCTGATGATGAAGTAGTTATGCGGCTGCAAACAACAACTTTCATGCGGCTCAGGCCTGGGTTATATCCCATGCGGCTCGAACATGAGTCGGACACACAGCACACTTAGAAATATAGGCTCGCGTATAAAATATACGACGTAGCCATGACAGTTCATGTTGATGGTCCTACCAGCAATAGGCGGGTGAACGTTGGGGTGAAAAACAGGCACGTCAGCCGGTGGAGGAGCCGCCACGTTTGCCGCCGTCGATGAAGACACGACCTTTTTGCCCTTCGCTGTCGCAGACGACGATGCGGCCTTCTTTCCCGTAGCAGTGGTAGTCTTCTTGGGAGCCATTGCCAATCGTTGATAGGAGAAGACAAAGAGGAAGTCGGCAACAAGGAGTTCAAGCAAAAGAGAGAAGGTAAAGAAACCCTCAAAGAATAAAATTACTCCTATTTATAGGCGAAGGAGGCTCGAAAATCAACAAATGCCTCGATCCACGTGCCGCCTAAAAGAATAAAGGCAAAACGCTTCGGTCAAAACAAAACTGACCCTTGGGATCCTCCCCCAAGTGGCGGCGTTAATTCAAAAAAATGAATCAAGGGCATTTAATGCAGAAGATTTGCACACGTGGTTGGGATACGTGGCAAAAAGTCTATGCGGCCTAACAGCTCATGCGGCCAGATAAATTCATACGGTTGAATCATCTATGCGGTCAACAAAGGCCATGCTTCTTATTCAAAGTATTTCAATTTTGCAAATTGAAAACTTTGAAGGGGGTCTTGTAGAAGCATGGAAAATATCAGAATGATGGTCTATGCGACTCGGAACAGGAGAACCCCATACGGCTCATACAGGAGCAGTCCCATGCGGTTCAGAGAGACTCTTAGTCTCATGCGGCTCGGGGTAGGAGAGTCCATGCGGTTTAAAGAGCCCCCCCAACCGCATACGGTTCAGAAGTACATACGGCTCACATATGACCAACAGAGATATGCGGTTCGTTCAACACCACGTGTCCCCATGGGACCCCTTCACACAGCTGGCCATCGAGTAATGGCCCTATTCAATGCTCTGCCATAATTTGACAGCTGACGGCTCTGACATGAAGCGTCATAATGGTCATGTCATAATGACAGACTCTTCGGGAACAGGAGAAAATCTCTGAGACGATCCGAGATTACCACGTGGCTACTCCCATGCGGCTCAATTAAAGAACAGCTTCATACGGCTGGCAAGAATCGTCTTCCTGCGGCTCACCAAGAAGCCATCCCATGCGGACCTCAAGTACTATACCTATGCGGCTCACCGAGAAACTATGCCATACAGCTCACAAGTACTATACCTATGCGGCTCAATGAGACGTTGTCTTATGCGGTTCATGGATATAATGTGGTTCTAACAGGGTCCACCATTAAGACACGTGGCAGAGATTCAATGGCCCCACGACTTAACAGCTGGTAGCAAGGATGATTATGGGATGCCGATCAATCAGAGATTTACCAGATCCCAATGACCATATTTAATGTTATCCTCATAATTAATGAGATCAGGTCATATCATTCATGATCAAGCCAACAGGATACGTGGTGAGAGATCCATGGTTTACACAACCAATAATGAAGATTTAAAGCAATCAGCATTAATCATTCACAGGATTCAATACTATCCCCATTTATGGCCCAGATCCTTCACGCCTAAATCTAATGGTCCAGATTGATTATACATTAGGCCGCCGCCACTTTGAGAATGGGTAATCATCCAAACCCTAATGATGCCCCCACTATTATAAATAGCAAGGTGCCATTCCCTTATAAAAAAAGGATATACACCGTCAGAGAGAGATACGCATATACAGAGAGACTCCCCTAATAGTCAGAGAGAAAATACACAGAGAGAGAGAAGCCAGAAGAATAATAGAGGGAGAGCAAGAAGAGTATTTCTTCATCAACGCCAACCATCTTTTCACAGGAGCCAAGGCTGCATACCGATCGTCCAAGAAGTAAGGCAGGGCTGCCGTCGCCTTCCCGAGCCTCTATCGTCACCCTCCAGAATCTAAAATAAACAATTGTACTTAGACTGCTGTACCTAGGTTTTCGTCCCTAGGCTTTCTTTGTACAAGCGAGTTTGTAACGTGAAGTAAAAGTCCGGTCCTCCGATAATTATTCTGTTCTTTTATATTTTATGGCAAACAGTCTAGTCTGTATGCAACGTCACCGACTCTTCCGTTGATAACGAAAGGGCCGATGAAGTGCGGGCTAAGCTTTCCGCCTCCACCAAAACGTATCGTACCACGAGTCGGAGATATCCTCAAGAAAACCTGGTCTCCGACCTAATCACAAGCAAGGTCTCAATTAATTATAATAAACAAATATGATCAAAAATCACAAATAAACAAACTTAAATATAATCCTACTCTAATCTCTACCTCAAACTCCAACGACATCTGATGGATATCGACCCAGTGCCGATGTCTGTCCTGTGCCATGCGAAGTCTATCCCTGATGAGCTTCACCTTCTCTGCTTCGTCAACAACCATCTCTGGCCCCAGTAAAGCATGCTCACCTACATCATACCAAGATAAGGGTGTACGGCACCTACGCCCGTACAGAGCCTCAAAAGGTGACATCTCAATACTGGCCTGGAAACTATTATTGTAAGCAAACTCAACAAAATAAAGATGATCCTCCCAGGAACCTCCAAAGTCGAGGACGCACGTCCGCAGCATATCCTCAAGTGTCTGAATAGTCCTCTCTGATTGTCCGTCTGTCTGGGGATGGTATGCAGTTCTAAACTTGAGCTGAGTGCCCAAGCTGGTCTGCAGACTCCTCCAGAAATAGGAAGTAAAGCGACTACCCCAATCTGAGACGATGCTGACCAGAACCCCATAAATCCTGACTATCTGCCGCATATACATCTCCGCCAGCCTCTCTGTAGACGTACCCACCTTGAATGGTAAGAAGTGGGCCAATTTGGTCAACCTGTCAACGATGACCCAAATCGCGTCCTTTCCTCCAGGTGTACGCGACAATCCTGATACGAAGTCCGTAGTGATATGCTCCCATTTCCACTCGGGAATGGGCAGCGACTGCAACAATCCCCCGGGCCTCTGTCTCTCTGCCTTGACCTGCTGACAGACCAAGCACCTAGCCATGAAGCGAGCCACCTCCCGCTTTATCCCTGACCACCAAACATGCTCCCTAGATCTCGGTAAATATTGTTGGCACCCGGGTGTATAGAGTACTGAGATCTGTGGTCCTCCTGCATAACCTGCTCCCTGAGATCTCCGCTGGGCACACATAACCTGGAACCGTGCCTCAAGGCACCATCCTCTGCAAGAGAAAACTCGCCCTCCAGCAATCCTGCTCGAACCTGCTCTCGGAGAAACCGCAGAGCAACGTCCTCAAACTGTGCTGACTTGATCCTCTACACCAAGTCTGACTGAATCTGCATACCCCACATCTGCATCTGTACTCCAGGCACGATCACCTCGATCCCAGGGCTCTCTAAGTCTGCAAGCAAATGTCGATCCATGGTCAAACATATGGCTGTCGGATACCTACTCAAGACATCAGCAACCACGTTGGCCTTTCCTGGGTGATACTGAAGTAGGATGTCAAAATCCTTCATCAACTCTAGCCATCTGTGCTGTCTCATGTTCAACTCCTTCTGAGTGAACACATACTTTAAGCTCTTGTGATCTGTGAAGATCTCTACCCTCTCACCATACAGATAATGCTTCCATAACTTCAGAGCAAATATCACTGCTGCCAGCTCCAGGTCATGGGTAGGGTAGTTCTTCTCATGGGGACGTAACTGCCAGGAATCATAGGCAATCACCTTCCCATGCTACTGCAAGACGCAACCCAGCCCCTTCCCTGAAGCATCACTATATATAGTGAAACCACCATATCCTGAAGGCAATGTCAGAATTGGAGCTGTTGTAAGCCGCTTCTTCAACTCATCAAAAGCTGCATGACACTCCTCTGACCAAACATACTCAGCAACCTTCCGGGTCAACCGAGTCAACGGCTCTGCAACCCGGGAGAAATCCTGCACATATCTCCGATAATATCCTGCCAGCCCCAGGAAACTCCTGATCTCTGTAACTGAAGTCGGCGTTGCCCATGCCTCAACTGCTACAATCTTCTTGGGGTCAACTGAGATACCATCTCCAGTTATCACATGCCCCAAGAAGTCCACCCGGTCCAAGAAGAACTCACACTTGGAGAGCTTCCCGTAAAGCTGCTCCTTCCTGAGAATCTCTAGCACTATCCTCAAATGCTCCTCGTGCTCCTCCTCAGTCTTGGAATATATCAAGATGTCGTCAATGAACATCACCACAAACTGATCCAGATACTAGTGGAACACCTTGTTCATAAGGTTCATAAACACTGCTGGTGTATTGGTTAGCACAAACGGCATAACCAAAAACTCAAACTGCCCGTACCACGTCCTGAAAGCGGTCTTAGGAATATCCTTCCCCTTCACCTTCATCTGGTGATATCCCGACCTCAGATCAATCTTGGAAAATACCCGAGCTCCGCTCAACTGGTCAAAAAGATCGTCGATCCTCGGCAGTGGGTATTTATTCTTGATCGTGAGGTTGTTGAGTGCCCTATAGTCAATACACATCCGTACTGACCCATCCTTCTTCGGCACAAACAATACTGGTGTACCCCATGGCGATGAAATCGAGCGGATGAAGCCTTTTTCCTGTAGCTCATCCACCTGCTTCTTCAGCTCCACCAGCTCGCTGTTGTTCACCCAATAGACATATTGAGAGATGGGCTCCGCTCCTGGAACCAAGTCTATCGAGAACTCTATGTCTCTGTTTGGTGGCAATCCTGGCAACTTCTCTGGGAAAACATCTATATACTCTGCTATCAAGGGGTGTGGAATCGCCTGCGCCTCGACCGAGACTCCACAGAGGACTCCGCTGTCCTGCTCTGTCTGACGTTTGGAGTACTCGAACTCTGGCTCCCTCGGTGCTCTGAAGAGAACTCTACCCCCTCTGCAATCAATGCTGGCGTGGTGCCTGCTTAACCAATCCATGCCTAGTACTATATCGTAGTTCGGCAATGGTATTACGAGCAAGCTCACATCCAATTCACGACCTTCTAAAACTACTCTTCGACCCTTACAAACATCACTCACGAGGATGATGCCACCCCCGATCGTGATCTTGTAAGTCCTAGGCAATGATTCAGCTAGGATACCGTGTTTAATCGCAAAAGGTACTAATATGAAGCTATGCGAAGCACTGGAATCGAATAATGCAAAAGTAGGACTGGAGTCGAGAAGAATCGAACCTGCAATCAGCTCTCCGATGGCCTCCACATCCTCTGCTGCCATGGTGAATCCTCGCCCCTGCTGGCCTTTCCTGGCCTGCTGCTGGTGCTGGACGAACCTCTGCTGCTGTGTCTGCAGGGCTAGTCTCCTCTGCTGGCCTGCTGGAGCCCTGGCTCCTCCTCCCTGGCCAGCTCGTGCTATGCGGCACTCCCTCATCTGGTGGTCTACTTAACCATCCACCAGGCACTGGCCCAGCCTCTTCCGGCACTCATTGAAGATGTGCCCAAGCTTCTTGCATTAGGCACAAGTAATACCCTGTCTCTGACCCTGTTGGTGCTGTCTCGGCTGCTGCTGCTGGTAAACTGGCCTCTACTGGATCGGCTGCGGTTGGAACTGCCTCAGCTGCTGATGCAGAAAGTAGGGCCTCTTGGCCTGGCCCCCGCTGCTGCTGCCCCCAACTGGGTCTCGCCCCTCTTGAGCCTAAGCTCAAGATCATCCTCTGCCAACAAGGCTCCCGTCAAGATCTCCTCGAATGTGGCATCCCTATTGCCCTCGGTCAAGGACTTGACCTCCTTGATTAGACCCTTCTGGAACCTCTGGGCCTTCACTGTCTCGCTCAAGCCCACTACGAACCTGCCGAGGCGGCCAAACTCCCCTGCATACTCCTCCACTGAAAGACTCCCCTGGACTAGGCTCTCGAACTGCGACTCCAAGGCTCTGAGTGCTAAATCTGGGAAGAACTTCTTCTTGAAAAAGCCCTTGAACTCCTCCCAAGTCTGTCCAGGTACCCCCACCCTGGGGTCTGACTGATACCAGGTGCGAGCAAAATCTCGCATCCGGCTAGCTGCGGCCTCTATCTGGAGATATGCTGGTATCCGGGCCAGGTGGAAGATCTCCTCTATATGCTCGATCCACTCATCAACATATAGTATCCCCTCTGTCCCCAGAAAGTCTCTGGGCTCATCTTCTGGAACTGCTCTATCTCCGGTGTCCTCGGCTGATGGACCACTGGTCGAGCTGCAACCGTCGTAAGGGCCAACTCCATGCCACTGTCCTGTCGAGCCTGCTGCCGGTCCATAAACTGCTGGAAGTATGCGAACATCTGTGCCGCATCCACGTATCCTGGAGGCGGCGGCTGCTGGAAGGGCTCCTCTGCGATGACTGGCTCCTGCCTCCGAGCCGGTGGAAGCATACCCCATGCTGCTGCTGTCGAGGTCTCAATACGAGCAGAGGTGGCAGGAGCTGCAGTCCCCTGGCTCTGCTGTACTGGCTGAAAGGTAGCAGTCCCCTCTATAGCATCCCCATGAATGGTATGCTGCGATCGAGTCTCTACCATCCTGAAGATAGACAAATAAGAGTATCAATTTTTGAGAAAGAAGCGAAATAACAAAGGCGGACAATTAAAATTCAAAGGATCAGCTGACAATAAGGATTTAGATGGCAATAAAAGATTTTTCCTAAAGTAATTGAGTACCTTAAAAAATTAATGTCCTATATCCTACTGCAGGCTGTAGTGATACTCTAATTCGAGTACCACTACACTTCTAATCTAGACCTGTATGGGCTACCCCTAAAAATGTGTCACGACCCGCACCCTAGAGTAAGGGCACGAGACGTGGGTACGTCCAGCCTACGCCGTAGTGTCGGCGGTAGAACGCTGTCCTAGGTCAACATACATCTAACAATATATCTCTAAACAGTTTATACTCCCCAAATGGGGGTGACATAGCAGTAAATAAACTCAATCACAACTAAGAAAGAAGAAAGCACGATATGATATGGTACTCAAGGAAAACAGATGATAAAGTAGTCTAAGATAACATTCCAGCAATATCCAGAGTACGAACTCAGCTACAGGACATGAAAAAATATATACAACTCAGAATCTTTGAACAGAAATAAAGTCTAGCTAAACAGTCTCATGACAACATAAAGTAAGATAAGCCTAACTAAACTAGTTTAGCCAATGGGGGTGATATCCTCAGCTAGAGCGGGGTCCTCCTGAGAGTCCAGCTCGCAAGTGTCGTCTAGGGCTGCCACGTAGAAGGTATCCACACAGGCCTCCTCCTCGTCCTCTGTAATATTTTCAATAGGTCCAGTAAGGATAGGAGCAAGCATAATACATCTCAACCGTTCATAGCAGGTTAGAAAATATAATCATGCAGTAAAGTAAGATACAAGTACTGAAAGAAATGCAGTATGTAAACAGAGAGAGAGCTGTAATAGAAATATCTACTATAAATAGAGACTAACAGTGGCTAGTGGGTCAGAGTACAATATAGACATGTAAATGGCATAGAAGATTCTGATAAGACACTATGGAAAGATTCGGATGAGATACTACTTGGGTATTATTCACATGTCTACTTCTACTCCCTCGTACCCCCAATCAATACACAAGGATCCAACCAGGTTATGTTATGATTCCATGCAAAGGCCCCCGAAGGGTGATACATGGATGTCCCATAAATGGGGATTCTAGGAGATTCTAGGATACCCAGTAAATGGGATAAGAGATTCTAGGAGACTCTGTGATCATAAAAGTGTATGTCACAAGTGATCAAAGAACCAATGAAGCATAGTGATACGCCATGTAAGTGAAACGCACAGAACATGTAGTACCCGATGCTCCCTAAGGATAACATCTCAAGAAGGGATCCATATAGTACCAATCCGTGTGACCAACTTGACAGTAACAAGTAAAGTAATTTAATGCAGGAAATAATTCTAAGCAGGATATAAAATAATCAAAGAATGTACTCGCCTGGTATCTGAGTGTCCAATATGAAAGTACTGTCCGAGGAGAGGCGTCTGGCTCCTAATCAGAACAGCACAAGTCACAACAAGTCTAAAATGATAACAAGATGCAATTTAATGCATTCTAAATGAATCTAGGTCAATCTAGGCCAAAGTCAACTCTTGGTCAACTCTGGTCAACCCTAGAAGTCAAACTTGGTCAACTATGGTCAAACTAGGTCTAACAAGTCTAAAATAGGTCAACTAGTCCAAACCAGTCTAAACTAGGCTAAACTGGTTTATGCCAGTATACTAAGTCTTTACAACTCATACTAGCTAGTACACACCACAACTCAAACCTAGTCACTACAAGTCTATACACATAGGGTAGCCATATACATGGATACCTACACATAGTCTACATATATTTCACTCACACATACTAGGTTATAGTACAATACGTTAGGATTTCCCATATATATATACACATATGTATAGGCTCAAAACAAAATACACCTATGTGTAGGCTACCTATTCTTTATATACATTATATATGCATTATTTATATACAATATATATATTATATATACATAAATACATGATATAGTAGAGAGAGTGTATATGTGCGTGTGTAAACTGTGTGTGTGTGTGTGTGTGATAACAATGTGTGTGTAGGTGAGGGAGGGTGATGTAGGATAGTGCTAATGTGTATGTGTGGGTAAATGAAACATAGGGGTGTGAAGAGTTACACATAGGTGTGTATGTGGGTAGGGTGTGAGAGAGTGTGTGAGGAAATGTGTGTGTGTATACACTAGTGTGCACATGAACAGTTAATAGATCCCCCAACAATTCAGATTTTATAGAACTAGAAGGGAGACCAACTACATTACTGTTTCAAAAATTTGACAGCAAGGGAAAAGAAGGGCAATCAAAACACAATGCCACAGAAATGAACAACTGAACCCAGTCCAGTCCACCCCCTTTCAATCTCAGTTTTATGAGTCAAATCACACCTAAACAACCCCAAATCTCAACCACAGTTAGTTCAAGTATAGAAGAATAAATTTAGGGACTCAAAACCAAAATTTAGCAGCATTAACAGGTTAAAACAACTGTCCAAATTCGATTTCCAAAACTGGAATTTTCAGGAAAATCACATGTATCAGTAAATTGGGTAAACGAGTATTCGATCAATCAAATCGAGCTATAATGCCACAACAGAGGTTGGTAATTAAAATATACATTACATATGTGTCATACAAGGTGTTTGTGTCCAAACAAAAGGACACAAATGTGTCCAAATGGTTTTAGACACGAAACAGTGCACACAGGCACTGCTTCAGTGCACTATATCGTGCATGTGTGCACGCGTGTCATGCACACGACACAAGACACAACGTGTCTCAAGGTCACTAACCTAGGTTCGCCTAAGATAGGTCCTCATGTCTAGGTGTCTGTACTGGGTCCTAGTGTCCGTGTGTCTGACTTATAGACGCGTATCAGTGACACCCAAAACCGACTGAACCTGTCAGTCCCGTTCGGTGCAGAGCCTCGTGCTCACTCGACATGACATGGAGACATGTGAGACTTGACACACGTGGTGTCATTCATTGCCCTCCTGTGTGTGTCGAGTTTCACATGTCCTTGTGCTGTGTTCGAAGAGCAATAGCCCCCGAGTGGCAGGACATGCGTACAGCCTCGCGCGCGCACGCTTACCTGCGTGTGCACGTGTCGAAACCAACACGATACGACACAGGGACACCCCCAGTCGTGAATAATTGTGTAAGAGACAACAAAAACTAATTTCCTATTCAAAAATATTTCGAAAATAACACAAAAACTTTCTTTGTGGCATTTTCACAAACACTAGCATAGGGACACTGATACGTGTCCAAATAGGACACAAAATGGACCCAAATTATAGGGTTTCCTATTCCTAAAGTTAGGTTAGGCCTAGGGCTCCCTAGATATGCAATAAAACCAGAATTTCATGGTGAAAATAGAAAGTTACCTCTATGTATCAAAATCCCCAAAAAGCTCTAAAGAGAGATGTTCCTCTTGATGGTCAAACCCCTTCAAATTAATTTGAATCTGAGAATAAAATATAACAACAGCAAGAACACTAAAATTAAATCCTATTGCAATTTGTTTGGGGGAAGAAGGAGCTAAAATGGATTTTCTAGGGATTTTTGAAGTTGGGACATTACCTCTTTCTAAAGCTTGTTCTTCCTTAGAGGCTAGCCCTAATTCTAAGAGAATATTTATAAGGGGGATCCCAAGGATGGGTTAAGTGGCTGGACAAAAATGTTAGGGTTAGGGTTGTGCACTTGGCTAATGGACTTTGGGCTTAGTCTTAAAACAAATGACTTAAAAATCACAAGTCATGACTTGTGGTCAAAATCTTTCTATTCAAATCTCAATATTCCTAATTGTTTTTACTAACTAGAGTATGGTTAACTTAACTTAACCTATGGTCTCATATCTATCCAAGTCCAACTCAACTAGGGTTAGGTCACAAAGTCAAAGCTAGTCAAAGTCAACCTAGTCAACCCTCATTCAAACAATTCCAAAATAATTTCTAAAAATTCCTATAAATTCAAATAAATTCAAATTACCCAAAAATGTCAAAAATACCCTCAAACTAAAATGTGGTAGTGACAGCACGAGCTCTCGTGTCGTATCGGACACGCACGAACGTGCGCACGGGTAATACACTAATTCAGCGGCTATCGTTTTTGTGCGCTGATATGCGTCGTATCACACGCACACGCGAAGTGGACACGTGGCAGGGTGTCCTAGCCCTAGCCCTATATTAGGTTGACACTTGGACATGACCACGTGGGTTGTGTCGTGTTGTGTTGTGTGTACGGACACCGTGAACACGTACACGATAATTATCCTGTGTGGTTCAGTTTGTGCACTGTTTTCGTAGTTAATGTGATTGGACACGTTTGTGTCCACTTGGGTGGACACAAACACCTTGTATGGCAAGTGCACAGTTAGTTTATGCTTTACCAACCATTAGTTTGGTTTATTAACTTAATTTCATGTCGAATTCTCCATTTCCCAATTAATTCCTGATACCTATATATATGTCTGTTTGTTCACTGATTCCAGGTTTTTAAATATGGTTTTTAGCATCGAATTTGAACTATTTAAACTATTATTTTCATGTAATTAAACCTCTAATATGTACACCTATATGATTCCTAGCTGTGTATCGAATTTGGGACTGTTTTGGGGTGTATGGGGTTCAAAATCTGAGATTGAAAGTGTGGACTGTTAAACTGATTTTTGGGGTTCTTTTGAACTGAAATATGAGGTCTTCTAATGTATTAACCTGGGTTTTGTTTTTGAACTGGAAATGAATGTTTGGTCTGAACTGTGGTTGGGTTGATTGGTTCTTTTTCTGCTTTGCATAGCTCACTGTCACACTGTTTTAATTCCAGAATTTATATTGTTATAACTCACTAATTTTTCCTTCACATTACCACTGTTTTCCCATTCGCTGTTTTCAGTATACACACACACTCTTATATTCACTAACACACACACATACACTTGGACACATATTTATGAGCCCCCTCTCTATACATATGAATATATATATATATATGTATTGACACATAATGTTGTATTGTATACACATATTAGCCTGTAGGGTATATTCTAAGTTATATTATTTAAATGGTATATGTGTATTCCTATATTAGAGTATATAATTATATCTATGTGTATTATATATTAGATGTATATGTGTTAGGTGTATAGATGTTTTGTAGGTTGTCAGCATGGTATAGCATATTAGCCCATGTCCTAGTCTCTTAGCCTATGGCCTATGGTTGTGCCTGCTTAACTAGTAAGCTTAGATTAGACTTGTGTAGTCTTGTTAGACTTAGAATAGCCTTGTTAGCCTAGTATAGACTAGTTTGACTTCTAGTGTTGACCAGAGTTGACCAAGAGTTGACTTTGGTCTAGATTGATCTAGATTCATGTAGAATGCATTGATTTGAATCTTATTATCATTGTAGACTCATAGTGACTTGTGCTGTTCTATAGGAGACAGACACTACTCCTCGGACAGTATATATTCTCTAGATTCACCGGATACAGGCGAGTACATTCTCTGATCATTTCATATCCGGCATTAGGAGTATATTTCCTGCTTTAGATTACTTTACATGATGCTGACACGTTGGAAACACGGATTAGTACTATATGGATCTTGTTGTGCGATGTTATCCCCTTAGCGGATACATCGGGTATTCGTGTTCGTGTACTTTATCGTGAACATCGTGTACTCCTTGTATTTGTGACATTCGTGTACGAAACGTGTAAAATCGTGTATAATTATGTATTCATATGACCTTCGTGTACAATAACATAACTTAACTAGATCCTTGTGTATTGATTGGGGCGGAGGAGTAGAAGTGGTTATGTATTCAATCCAGTAGATTACTCGTGTACAACCTCTTTAGATTACACGTGTACAACATCGTGCCGTCTATATAACCATCTTGTGCTCTGAATCACTAGCACTGTTAGTTCTCTATATACTGTAGCTATTTATTTACAGTCTCTCTCTTTTTTTATGTATTTTTTTCAGTTTCTTGTATCTTACTCTATAGCATGATTATATATCCTGACCTGCTATGATTTGATGAGATGTACTGTGCTCGCTCCTGTCCTGACTGGACCTGTTGAAAATTTTACAGTGGACGAGGCTGAGGCGTTCTGTCCTACCTACTACGGTGCTACCTTAGATGAGTGCCTGGACTTGGACCAGCAGCAGGATCCACTAGCAGTAGATGACACTCCCTTAGATTAGGATTGTCTTTACTTTACTTGGATTACTGTATTTAGATTCTGTGATATTTCTGAGATATGTATTTATTCTAGACACTTAGAATTCTGGGTTTGTGTCTCTGTGATGTTTCTCTCCTGGATATTATCTATCTTTTATATCATTCTATCTTATCCTATTCTACCTTAGTTGTGATTGAGATATATTTTGTTATGTCACCCCCATTCGGGGAGTATAACTGTTATCACCTTCAACTGTTAGAAGTTGTGACCTAGGACAGCGTTCTACCGCCGACACTGCGGCTTAGGCTGGACGTACCCACGTCTCGTGCCCTTACTCTCAGGTACGGGTCGTGACATAGATTGTAAAATATGTCCTTGGCTAGAGCACCTGCGAAAATCACAAACACACCTGGAGAAATCACCAGGTCCTCAGAGGGACGTAACAAGACAGGAAGAATATGCTAATATGAACTGTCAAAATAATAAAATAATTTACAAAAGACTATCCTAGACACAAATATGCAAAGGGGATTCTAACCGTCTAATATGCAATTTAGAGGACAACTTTCATGCGCATGGGTGGGATTTAGGCTATAAGTACGCAACTGGAATCCAGTCATCCGTATCCGGCCATAACGTCTAAAACGTCAAAGGGTATCTGCAATTATGTCTCTCCATAGTTCCTTTCGAAAACTATGGTTTACCTGTTTGGCTTCCCATACGTACTAGTGACTATCCTCCCCCAAGATTTCCCACACTGACCAAGTCATGTCCATGACCGACCCAGTTTTGTAACTGCTTGAGACTCTATATCTTAATCGTAGCAGTTACGATCATCTATTTGACACACGACTATAGAAATGGCCAATCAATATACAAGTCGTACCTCTAGCAATATATCTCAAACCGTGTAGTGATAGTGTCATGGCCGAATGAGATAAAAGGATATCTCAAAACAAGAAGGTAGTCCACTAATACTAAGTCAACATGCATAAAATAAAGTAAAACAATAAAAAGCGACTAATAGAGTCGCTTGCACCCAAGTATGGCTTGGACGCTTAGTTTATAACAAATAAAGATAACAAATATGAAACAAAGTAAATAATGCTGAAAATAAATAATATGACGGTTAATTAGCAAGGTATACTTGCATGTTAGCGAAGCCTGTGTGGTGCGATGATCATGATGCATAAAATTAATCAAGTGTTACAACTACGCAAGAAGGCTTCTAGTGATTGGATGGATTGTTCCCTCAGGTCCAGAAAGAATCTATGAATGACATAAAGAGTTACAAAATTTGAGAGGGAATAGGAAGGACGGCTTTGTCATGGTCAGTGATTGATAATAGAAAGAATTTGTGTAAAAAATACTTACACTATTTTGGAAAAATACAATATATCTTATTAGTTAAAATATCTTTTTGTAAATACTTGAAAATAATTTATATAACAAATTGGAAAACTACATTTTTATTAGTCCAAAATATTTTTAGGCTCAAAACATACCTTTTCAATTAAGAACTATGTAATATATATTTAAGGATAAATTATGTTTCAAAGAAAATAGCTAGAATACTTTAGTAAATCGTATTTGAAATAATGCAAGAATCTAGTTTAGAAATATAACATATTAAAAATATTACTAAAACCAATGGTTATAATATAGCCATATTTTTATTCTAAAAATATATCTTATATAACAATGCATTGGTATACCAATATTATAGTACAAAATATTAATAATTTAAATTGTTGAAAGATAATAACCACAGTATTCCATATATACATGCAGTAGTAATGATAATGAATAAATTTGTAACATAATAATAATAATAATAATAATAATAATAACCACCAAAAGAACGAAAAATAAATAGGAGGAAATAAAATAAAATGTAACCCAACTGGAAGTACATTAATAATAATAATAATAATAATAATAAAGTAAAACATATTAAAAGTATCATAGTTGTACTGTTACTTGACCCTTCTCTCAAGTGAGAAGCGAAATAATCAAAAACAACTAATCAAAAAATGATAATAAAAATACCAGATGTCTCATTCTCTCTTTCGGGAGAGAGAAGACTCCACCTATAAACAAATGAGAAGAAGAAAGCTACTTAAGATTTAGAAAGGGGAAGTAAAGGAAGGAGGGGGAAAATGGAGAAAGGGAAGCGGAAAGATCGGGAGAGGGGCAAGGGGTAAACCCGGGGAGAGGGAGCTGGAGAAAGAGGCAGAGAGGTAGGGAGGGGTGGCTACGACCGGGGCGTGCGCCGACTGTGCGCGGCGGTGGGGAGGTTCGGCCCGGCGTGCACGGCCAGATGCGGCGCCCGGTGGAGGCGCGGACAGGTGAAGAGGAAGGGTCGGATGGTGGCGACGGGGCTGATGGGAGATGGCTGAGTCAACCCAGGCGGACGCCTCAACTGAGTTCACACGGAGGCAGTCGGCCCAGGCGGACGCCTCAACGGAGTTGACGAGGAGGCAGTCGACCTCAGCGACGCACGGGGTTCGGTGGATCAAGGTACAGCGAAGGGTTTATCGAGGGCGCGACAGCGGAGGCGAGGAGGACATGAAGAAGTGAGCATGGTGGTGGTTTTACTTTATTTATTTATTTTATTTTGGGTATTGGTGGTGGTGATTGGCCGCGACGGCGCTGGGGAAAGGTTGATGGCGGTGGTCGGGAGTTAGGAGCAAGTCTCGGCTGGGGACGATAGGTGGTGGTAGTGAATTTTGGTGTTGGTTGCCGGCCGATTATTGTTGCCGGAGGTGGGGTTTGGCGGTTTGGGTTTGCTCTGGTGGTAGTGTGCTTCGACGAGGAGGGAAGATGGCGGGGTGATGGCAATGGTCAGTCACGGTGGCGCCGGAAAGAGCAGGGATGCCGAGAAAACTTTTGGCTTAGGTTTAGGGCTGGGTTAGGAATTAATTGTGTCAGGGTGTGTCCAACAGGGGAAGATTGATGAAATGTACATGTAAATGTGGAATAAGAATTGGACGTGGAGGGGATACAGACACGATGCACGAGGTTAGAGTTGGAAAAATATTTATGGAGAATTATGGAGAAAACATATGGAAAAGGGAATAATGAGCCTCTCCTTATATAGGAGGTGGACTCCCCTGGTTTGGTAAGATGTAGAAGCAATTAAATTCCCATTTAGAAAATTCACCCCTTTTATTTCAATAAATTTAAAACAAATTCCATAAAATCCAATCCAATATTTAGTTTAAATCTAAGTAAAATCTTATCTCCAATTATCAAAAATCAAATCAATAAGCTGAGTCTTTATTACCATAACTAATTAAACATTTATCAAAAATTCCAAAATATCTTTATAAAATAATAATAAATAATTTTGAAAATAAATATTAAATATTTGAATAACTTTTTGTGAGTAAATAAAACTAATTTGTTCTTGAAAACTAATGTGCATGAATCAAATTTCATGTTCCTCGCATTCAACTAGTACAAAATATCTACGTATATATTATTTTCGAAATCGTCATAAATAGATAAATAAAATATTGCCACTAGTGCGACAGAATTTCCATACTTTCAAGTAAATAAAATATTTCACTATTCTATATTGAAATAAACTATATGTTATATATATTAAAGAAAAATGTCTTTAAAAAAATGTGAACCTCGCACATATTCGCACTCGACGAGCAAATACAAAAAAAAAAAAAGGAAAAAAGAATAGTATCAAAAAAATTTCGTAGTGAAAATTTAGGGGGCTTACATCCTACCCAACTTACAAGAATTTCATCCTCAAAATTTAGGATTAATTAGGTAGGTCGGGTTGAGGGGTAGAAAGATTTTCGATATATAAACATAATCAAAGCAGTGGTGCAAAACAAAATGGACTATTTTTAGAAAGTCGTGAATTAGATAATAAATCATGTATATGGCTAAATAACGCAAGACTTTACGTAGATCTAGATTGAAACACGAAATAGAGAATAAGAAATTAAGTGAAATCGATGTGGAAATATGATTTTCTTGAGAAAGAGAATTGCATGGTAGACATCTAGGTTGAGGTATAATTATGGAAAAAGGCTTCTAATCATTTTTGGGTTTCCAAACGATTAGGAAGTCATGATAGAAGATATAAGGTCGGAGGAAAGGACGAATAGTTTAAGATGATGATACAATCACGGGTTGGTCGATGGTTAGCTACACTCATGTATATACAATTATCATGGGTTTAGGAGAAAACGAGTGTTTTGCCTTTCTAAAATAGTGGAAAGACAATAAACTGTAAAGGGTTCAAGAAGATGTTAGCGAGTACTAATACGAGTGGATGAGTTTATAGAGGCCATGTTTAACTATGTCTCTATACACCTAGAACAATATATGAAAAGCGAACCAACGTGCACTCGGTTGATCAGACCATCATGCATCGGTTCTGACTAGACAATATGTTATTGAGCGCACGCTCAATAGCATAATTCATGAACAAGCTCGATAGATGGATAAGATTGCAAAGCTAGATTATAGTAGAAACATTAGTCAAGATGGTAAAAACATAGGCACGAAAGATTAAGATTAAAAGAAAGTAGGATTAGTTCAAACTCATTAAGAATCTAAGTCATGACCTGCGTTGGTGCGTATACAGTCATCCTACTGTTTACTTGTCTTAGGCTTGGTTAAGGCCATAAGGAAGGTTTGGTCGTAAGGCATTCTACCCAACTTACAAGATTTAAACTAAGGGGACAAATGAAACATGTCTATTTAGTAGGGGTCACCTTCCTAGCAAGCACAAAGGGAAGATAAGAATAATGATAGAACGAATTAAGCAAGATGCAATCAATGAGTTCAAGCGGTAGTTCGAAAATAGAATAGAGAAATAGGTCAAGTATGTGGATGAGATCCTAGACTCTAATCCTATACGCAGGCTTGCTTGGTACGGTAAAGTAACCAAACAATTTATCTCGACCTATATGGGCCACCACAAAAATGTGTAACACCCCAGTCCCAAAATACTTAGGACCAAGTATACAGACATGCCATCTGTATACATATGAAGCATACTCCAATTTATGGAACCTCGTATGTATACATAAGCTGTAAAATGCAGTAACCATGAAACTAATCTCATCCACAAACTAATATATCATAAAATCAACTTATAAATGTCATGTGTACGAAACGTTAGGCGGAGACAAATCCACTACCAAAAAAAGAGAGAAATACATAGTGACGATGGAAGAGTCGAGCGAAGCAAAAGACTTTCCAAAAGCTAGAATCGCGAACGTAGATTGTAAACTATGTCCTTAGCTAGAGCACCTGTAAAAATCACAAACACACCTAGAGATATCACCAGGTCCTCAGATGGACGTAACAAGTTACAGGAAGAACATGGTAATATGAATTGTTAAAATAATGAAATAATATACAAAAGACTAACCTAGACACAAATATGCAAAGGGGATTCTAACCGTCTAATGTGCAATTTAGAGGACAACATTCATGCACACGGGTGGGATTTAGGCTATAAATACGTAACTGGCAACCAGTCATCCGTATCCGGCCATAACGTCCAAAACATCAGAGGGTATCTGCAAAAATATCTCGCCATAGTTCCTTTCGAAAACTATTGTTTACCCGTTTGGCTTCCCATACGTACTAGTGACTGTCCTCCTCCAAGATTTCCTACACTGATCATGTCAGCTCCATGACCTACCCAGTTTTGTAGCTGTTCGAGTCTCCATATCTGAATCATAGCAGTTACGATCATCTATCCGATTCATGACTATAGAGATGGCCAATCAATATATAAGCCATGTCCCTAGCAAAATATCTCAAACCGTGTAGTGAGAGTGTCATAGCCGAAGGAGATATAAGGATATCTCACAACAAGAAGGTAGTCCAGTAAAACTAAGTCAACATGCATAAAATAAAGTAAAACAATAAAAAGCGACTAATAGAGTCGCTTGCACCCAAGTATGGCTTGGACTCGCAGTTTATAACAAATAAAGATAACAAATATGAAACAAAATAAATAATGCTGAAAATAAATAATATAACAGTTAATTGGCAAGTTATACTTGCCTGGTAGCGACGCCTGTGTGGTGGCGATGATTATGATGCATAGAATTACTCAGGTGTTACAACTACGCAAGAAGGCCTCTAGTGATGGGATGGACTGTTCCCTCGGGTCCAGAAAGAATCTATGAATGACAAAAAGAGGTACGAAGTTTGTGAGGGAATAGGAAGGACGGCTTAGTCATGGACAGTGATTGATAATATAAAGAATTTGCGTAAACAATACTTATCCTATTTTTAAAAAAATACAATATATCTTATTAGTTAAAATATCTTTTTGTGAAAACGTGAAAATAATTTATATAACGAATTGGAAAACTACATTTTTATTAGTCCAAAATATTTTCTGGCTCAAAACATACAATTTCGATTAAGAACTATGTAATATATATTTAAGGATAAAGTTTGAAAGAAAATAGCTAGAATACTTTAGTAAACCGTATTTGAAATAATGCAAGAATCTAGTTTAGAAATATAACAATGTTAAAAATATTAGTAAAACCAATGGTTATGATATAGCCATATTAGTATTATAAAAATATATCTTATATAACAATGTATTGGTATACCACTATTATTGTACAAAATATTAAAAATTTAAATTGCTGAAAGATAATGACCACAATATTCCATATATACATGTAGTAGTAATAATAGTGAATAAATTTGTAGCATAATAATAATAATAATAACCACCAAAAGAACGAAAAATAAATAGGAGGAAACAAAATAAAACATGAACCCAACAGGAAGTACAAATAATAATAATAATAATAATAATAATAATAATAAAACATTTTAAAAGTAGTACAGTTCTGCTGTTACTTGACCCTTCTCTCAAGAGAGAAGCCAAATAATCAATGACAACAACTAAGAAAAAAACCAGATGTCTCCTTCTCTCTTTCAAAAGAGAGAAGACTCCACCTATAATCAAACGAGAATGGGAAAGCTACTTACGATTTAGAAAGGGGAAGTAAAACAAGGAAGAGAGAAAGGAAGAAAGGAAAGCGGAGAGATTGGAAGAGGGGCAAAGGGAAATCGGGGGAGGAGGAGCTAGAGAAAGAGGCAGAGAGGTCGAGAGGGGTGGCTACGACCGGGGTGTGCGCCGACTGCAAGCGGCAGTGGGGATGGTTCTTCCCGACGCGCACGGCTAGATTCGCCGCCCGACGGAGGCGCAGACAGATGAGGAGGAAGGGTCGGAGAGTGGCGACGTGGCTGATGGAAGATGGCCCAGTCGGCCAAGCGGACGCCTTAACAGAGTCGACGCAGAGGCAGTTGACCCCAGTAGCTTACGGGGTTTGGTGGCTCTAAGGACAGCGGAGGGTTTGTCGGGGGGGGGGGGGGGACAGTGGAGGCAATGAGGACAGGACGAGGTGAGTACGGCGGTAGTGGATTTGGTTTATTTATTTATTTTCTTTTGGGTACTGGTGGTGGTGATTGGCCGCGACGGCACTGGGGAAAGGTTGATGGCGGTGGTCGGGAGTTAGGAGGGAGTCTCGGCTGGGAACGATAGGTGGTGGTGGTGAATTTTGGTGTTGGTTGTCGGCCGATTATTGTTGCTGGAGGAGGGGTCTGGCGGTTTTGGTTTGCTGTGGTGGAGATGTGCTTCGACAAGCAGGGAAGACGGACACGGACACGGGGTGGGTTAGGTTTAGGGCTGGGTTTAGGGCTGGGTTAGGAATTGATTGTGTCGGGGTGTGTCAGACACGGGAAGGTTGATGAAATGTATATATAAATGTAGAATAAGAATTGGACGGAGAGGGGACACGGACACGATACACGAGGTTAGAGTTGGAGAAATATTTATGGAGAATTTATGGAGAAAACATATGGAAAAGGGAATAATGAGCCTCTCCTTATATAGGAGGTTGAATCCCCTGGTTTGATAAGATGTTGGAGCAAATAAATTCCCATTTAGAAAATTTACCCCTTTTATTTAAATCAATTTAAAACAAATTCCATAAAATCCAATCCAATATTCAGTTTAAATATAAGTAAAATCTTATCTCCAATTATCAAAAATCAAATCAATAAGTTGAATCTTTATTACCATAACTAATTAAACATTTATCAAAAATTCCAAAATATCTTTATAAAATAATAATAAATTTATTTGAAAATAAATATTAAATATTTGAATAACTTTTTGTGAGTAAATAAAATTAATTTGTTCTTGAAAACTAATGTGCATGAATCTAATTTCATGTTCCTCGCATTCCACTAGTACAAAATATCTATGTATATATTATTTTCGAAATCATCAAAAATAGATAAATAAAATATTGCCACTAGTGCGACAGGATTTCCATACTTTCAAGTAAATAAAATATTTCACTATTCTATATTGTAATATACTCTATGTTCTTTATATTAAATAGAAACATTTTCAAAAAATATGTACTTCGCATATAATCGCACTCGATGAGCAAATACAAGAAAAAAGATTAGTATCAAAAAAAATCGTAGTGAAAATTTAGGGGTTTTCCATCAGATTCGGACCAAATTTGGCATACAGGACCAAAAAATTGATTCGGTCCTTTTGGAGCAAGCTTCCTATCGAACCGACGACTGTACACCAAGTTATGGCTTAATTTACAAAGGGTCGATATGGGGGTATCTTGACGGATACGTCCTGATTTTGTCGTCCACACGTAGCAAAATCGGGTTCCGTCAGTTCCCACACATTGGCAACATCCATACGCGCCTTTCAATGCATTTAGTGCGCGACCACGTCGCCCGGTTTGTCGGGGCGCATGCTGTATTGGTATGTTTTTTATAAAAATCTTAGTTTCTAATACAGTTTTCCTTCAACTTTAACAACACATAACTATCTGTATAATAATCGAAATGTAGATTGAACAGGTGCGTTGTAATCTCGTTTAGGTTGTTGTTGACTCTTTTCAATTAGTTTCTATAAAACCCTAATGTATAGAGCACAATTGTCTTCCAAGTTTAGATATTGAAACAGTTTTTAACATTACAGAAATTATGTTTTTTCCCAACTTCGTCTCGATTTTTCGAGCGCGTAAGAGGGTCATTTCAAAATCCATCTTAAGGATCTCGAAGAGGGTCATGTGGGCGTCGCATAGAAGTTTGTAGAAGCAAAAATGAATGAACGAGCATGAAAAAATAAGTACACGAAGATGGGTACCTTTCTGTGTTTTTGAAACAGTGCAACTCCGTTTGGCGAACGGATTTTTTTCGTTCACCGACGATGAGGGGGTCGACGGCGAGGTGCAGGTGCCAGGGTAGCTGCGCAGGGGTGTCAGCGAGGCTCGTGTGCAAGGAATCGATGTTTGGAGCAGAACCAAGGAGGAATTTAGAAGAAACAAATTTTTTGGGTTTTTTTTTCCAGTATATAGGTTTTAAATCCAAAATTAGATAGTATTTAAGCAAAATTTAGATTTGAATTTGAGTTAATTTAGTGGAGAATCTATATAGGATTTAATAGGAAAGGATTTGAAGTAGTTTGTTGACTTAAATCGAGAGATTGGATTTTGAATCCAATCTTCACTTCTACAGCTCAGCGCGCACGTAGGAGGGGGCTCTGGTTTACGCTGGTACTGTTCAATGAACAGTGTCGCAAGTTTCTTTTTTTTTCTCTTGACTTATATGTACATATATATATATATATAATTTTTTTTGACACACACACATATATATATATATATATATATATATTCAGCAATAAGGAACTTTATTGATGTATCAGACGCAAAATACGGAAGCCTATACAAGTAAAAGTGCCAAGCGCTAAGACAACCGAAACCAAAATGATGCTTGACCTAGCCGGAAAGAGGACAGGTGTTAGGACAACGCCTGCCAAAAATGGTTTGTCAAGTGTGAGCAACATCTCCTAATTTTGAGGCACTGACGGATAACTTCCTTGTGCAGCTGAGAGGGGTTGTATAGGTGTCCTTCGTACCTATATTTGTTCCTATTTTTCCAGAGAACCCAGATTTCGGCGGCTGTGACGATCTGATGGCCATAAGAGTTTCCCCAGTTGGCGAGGAGATCGTTGAAGCCCCTGGCTCGATGATGTTGATCGCAGCAGCAGGAAAGGTCAGACCACAACCGTCTGGCGACGTTGCCGAAGAGCAGGATGTGCTCGGTAGTTTCTGATTGGAGTATAGTATAACAATGGCATTTGTAGGCAAGGCTGTAGCCGATTACGATGAGGGAGTCATTGGTGGGAAGCTTCCTACGGTGGGCTCTCCAGATGAGAATGGACCACTTGTTGGGGATACAGGATTGGCAGAAAGCTGCAGTCGGCGGCGATAGGGCGTCTGGTCCTCTTAGCACAGACCTGGCAGATGCCATCGTGAAGGAACCATCGGGCATTGCAGCCTACGTCAGAGCGTTGTCTCCACAAGCCGAACGTCTGTTTCGGCGAGGACGGTCGTAGCCGTCGATCCCAGCCAGTCTCTAATTTGGGCCCATCTCCACCCAGTCTCGTTGTCCCAGAAGTCACCAATGGTGCCGTTGGGGGGGGGGGGCGCTTGAGGTATGTAACGCCCCAGTCCCAAAATACGTAGGACTAGGAACGTAGACATGCCAGCTGTATTCATACGAAGTATACTCCAATATATGGAAGCCTCGTATAAATACATAAGCTGTAAAATGCAGTAAAACCACAACTAATCTCATCCACATAGAATAAATGAATAAAATATCATATAATGAGAATAAATTTGTCTTGATACAATATGTTGGGCGGAGACAAATCCACTACCAACAAGTAAAAGAAAAGTACATAAAAATGAAATGAGAGGCGAGCGAAGCAAAGAGGATCCAAAGGCAATCATCCTCGAAGAAATAGCGAAGATCACGGCTAGAGCTAGAACACCTGCAAAAGACAATAGTACACACCTGGAGAGATAACCAGGTCCTCAGAAGGACGCAACAAGACACATAATAGCATACCATATAAACTGAATAAATATTGCTCAAATAAATAAGTAAATCGAATTATAACATGTTCCAATACGTACCTACTGAACGAGCGTACCATCCCCGGAACCAAACAAGGACAGAAGATGGTAAACTAATTTACGGTAACGTATCTTCCCATGCTATGAATCCAATATGGTATCCGGACCCCAACAAGGTTCAATACCTTCTCATCGAAGTAGTAAGTCACCCCTACAACCAAACAAGGACAAGATGTGACGAACTAATCCGCGACAAGTTATTGTTCCAAGCCACGGTCAGATACAAGTACCCAAACCAAAAGTACTCGTACCTAACGGATAAGGTAGCCTACCGTTCTAAGTGAAATGTAGTTAAGAACAATCCTTCCTACGCATGGGCCCTGGCTAAATAGGATCGGCGTAGTCCCCCTTGGGCACCAGAGGCCCCATAAGTAATAGCATGACGTTCCGCAGAATCGTCAGTGGCCGTCAGTAATCATGGGTTATCAACCCCGTATCTCCAGCGGAGAGTCCGGGTCACAAAGGAAAGTGCATCGAAGTCCATACGCTAAGGAATTGTCCTCCCCGCCCAATACCTACTTTGTTGTATCCACAACAGTAACCTCTATAACCGCTAAGTCAAACTAGCATGCAACCTCTATTAGCGGTTATTCCTATCGCACGGCTTGTACTTACTGGTGGCCAGCCAATCACGCACTTCCGTGTTCTACATGCGACACACAACTTCGTGTTTACAACGTGTCAAGGCCAATGGATGCAACACACAAGGTGGTCCCTTAAATCTAGGTTTAATTTGTAAGAAAAATAATACACAGTAGAAAATATAAATGAACTATAAGTTCTAACAGTTATGCCATGTATCACAGTTTATTTTGCATAAAGAAAATAAATAATGCATGAAATATGAGCTAAAATAATTAAACAGCAAATGGGAAGGCGTCTTGCCTGGTAGAGCGCCTGGTGTGCTACGATAATCAATGTGGTACGAACTGTGACTTTGGTGTAACAACTATACAAGGTGGCCTCTGCTGGTGGCACGAACAGTTCCATTCAGTCCAGAAGGGTTAAATTAGTTAGGTTCGACATAAGGTAGACTTGAATTGGCGATCGAATAGGAAATATAGGCTTGGTTATGGAATTGAAAAAAATTCAAAGAAAGAAAAATGGATAATATATATACGATTTTCGAGAGCTATTTATAATACTTGAAATTAGGGTTTTATACTAAAATAGAATTTAATTGAATACTCGAAAATCTAGCAAAAACTCCAAGTTTCGTCAAAATAATATTTTAGTGTGGAACCTATATAAATATAAAATATTAATATTAAATTAAATAAAACAAAATAGTTCTAGAATATTATTTAAGGCTAAAATCCGTATTTTGTAAAATTATACCCTTATAAAAATGCCAGCCCCATAATATTTGGTTAAAAGATATATCTTACGAAATTATCTATTTTGGTTAATAAAACAATTAAAATAATAATTTGTACTATTAGTATAACAACAATAAAAATATAATAGTAATATTTTAATTTATCAAATCTCCATTCATACTGTATAACAAGTTCTTGGTAAAATAAAAATAATTGACCCAATTAAGATAACAACAATAATTAATAAAATCAATAATAATTATAATAAAATAATAATAGTAATAATAACCTAATAATAATAATAAATAATCCATATCTTAATAATAATAATAAGAACAGTAAAAAGAATAATAAGATACTAATAATAATATTAGTAATTAAAAAAAATACTAAAATAACATACACTTATCGGACTCCTGTGACCTATGTCTTCCTTAGGAAGACTCGTAAAAACATAAAAAAACAAAGGGAGAGAGGAGCGGAGGTGAGATAGAGAGAGAGGATGAAGGGAGAAATCGGGGGAGAGGAAGAAACTAGAGAGAGAGAGGCGAACGAAAGGGGGCGGCGAGCGGCGGACGCGGTGGGGCGCGGTGAACGGTTGTGGCTCGTCGGCGGTCAGACTAGCCACGGTGCGCGGAGAGGTCGCAGCGCCGGGCGGTGGTGGCAGGCGGAGTCAGGACTTCCGTGCGGAGGTCGGCGGTGCTAGCGACGGCGGTTCCCGGGGTTTGGGTGGTTCGGCGTCGGCCCAGGTGGCCGGAGGTGAACCAGCGAGAGAGAGGGGAGCGGGATCGAAGAAGAAGCGGAGGGTTTCGGTTCGATCGGAAAAAGGGCGAGGGGGCGGCGGACTGCGGTGAAAGAGGGTGCGGGAGATGATCGGAGAGGGGGACCGTGGGGAAGTCGTCGGGGGCTCACTGCTCCGGCGATGGGAGATGAAGCGGAGGCGGGCAGCGCCGGAGTGAGCGGAGGGAAGAGGTCGGCAGGGCGGCGCTGGGAAGCACGGCCACGGGGTTCGTCGCGGCGGTTCGAGACTGCGGTGGAGGTTTCCAACGGCGGTGGCACGGGGAATGGCTGGGGTCGGTGCTGGTCGGGCTTGCGGGATCCGGTCGGTGGTCGAGCTTCGGCCACGGCGAGGTGAGGGTCTGTGTGTTCAGTTTTGTTTCATAATTTTTATGTGGTGGTCATCGGCGATGTTTTGGCCGGGGTCTGACCGCGACAGCGGTGGTTTGGGGTTGATTCGGGAAGATAGTGGTCGGTGAGGGGTTTGTTGCGGAGGTCGTCTGGTCGTGGTGGCGGTGGTGGTGGCATTGTGATAGGGAAAGTGGTGATGATGTCGGAGTTGGGGGCTGTGGAGGTGGTTTCGCCGGGATGATGGAGGCGCATGGCAGGATGAAAGCGGGCATTGGTGCTGGTTGTGGCAGGGCTGGGAGTCGACGGTGATGCCGACGGTGGTGGCTGTCGTGGCCTGAAACGGGGTTGACGACATTGGGGAGGCTGCTACGGCCAGGGGATAGGGTTAGGATTAGGGCTAGGGTTATTTGTGTCGGGATTTGTCCGACACGGAGAGACGAAAAATGTATTTGTAATTATGGAATAAGATTTATGGATGAACACGGACACGATACACGTGGATTTATGGATGAAATTTGTGGGATATGAATAATATGGAGGAGTACCTGCCTATTTATAGGATGTGGGAATTCCCACTTCGGATAGGATTAGGAGAATTTAAACCCAAGTAGATTTTAAGATAAATCATCTATTTAATTAAAATCAATCAAATCCAATCCAATCCAAATCCAATTAAATCTAATTTAATTCCCTTAGTTTAAAATCAAATCAATAAATCAAATTCAAATACTTAACTATTTAAATAAATCCAACATTTCAATTCAAGATTTAAATCTCCACAATAATTTCGAAATATATTTTTCAAAATACCAATAATAATAATTTTGAAAATAATAAATATTTTAAATATCTTTTTGAACAATAAAATATTAATATTAATAAATCTTAAAAATTATACTTTTATTTAAAATAGATCAATAAATAATTACGAAATATTTGTATGCAAAATATTCTTTACATAATTAGGCTTTTCATAATTAAAATCATAAACTTGAAAATGATAGCTAGAAATAATTATTATCTATATTATTTTGAAACCATAAAAATAGAAAAAAAATGTTTTTCTAAAAATATGTACGCTCGCACATATTCGCACTCGTCGAGCAATTTCGAAAAATAAAATTTTCGTACACGACGTACAATACGACTACGTGACGTACAATACAAAAATTTAAATCGGTACCAAATTTAATAAATAAAAAATAGTAGAAGTTTAGGGGTTTTACATCCTACCCAACTTAGAAGAATTTCGTCCTCGAAATTAAGAATTCATAGGGGGGTGATAGGACACAAGGGGGTATCAATGGGGATCCAACGATGATAATGTTTTCACAAAATCACATCGTAAGAAATCGCGATCTAGTTCATTGAAAGATAATACGGTATGGTCACGTGGGTCGCGAGTTAAGGCACGAATAAGAGATTGATTAGGTTCATGCCTAAATCAAGTGACTTGGAAGGTTCATGATAGCGAATATAGGGCCAAGAAAAGGACGAGTGGTTTAGGATGAAGATATAGCAACATCGAGTAAGAATGGTCATAGCCGATAGGAAGGCTAGAGAAAGTTCTAGTATAGCGCCTTCGTCCTTCAAAAAATTGGTGAAGGCGAAACAAATTTAGAGTTCGAAGAAGGCGTTATCGAATGCGAATACATGATTCAAGGATGACCGAAAAAAATTTCAAAAAGGAGTTGCCAAGGCAGTCGCGGATGTGACTCTAGAGGACAAGTTTAGCTATGTCCCCATCCACGTAGAACGATAAACAAAAGCGAACCAAAGTGCACTCGGTTTATCAGACCATTATGCACCGGTTTTGATAGACAATATGTTAGTGGGGTACCTCCATTAACATATAGGTCACGAACAAGCTTGGTAAAAGGCTAAACTTGCAAAAACTAGGCTACATTAGCATCATTAGTGTAGATAGTAAAAATATAGGCACGATAATAGATGAATAAGAACAAATATGAATAGTCTATGAGTCATAAGGATCTAGGTCTTGTTTATTCCTATACCATCATTCTACGGTTTTATTGACCAAGGCTTGGTTGACCAAATGGGTTAACTTCCTCTAGTCTCTATGGTATAGATAATACCATTTGTATTCCCTTAATGGTCAAGGGTGTGTGGGGTATTCTACCCAACTTAAAGAATTAAACTAATGGTGTTTTGGGACAACTAACTAATAGGGTCAATCTCTAGCAAGCACGAAGAAAAGATAAGAATAGGGATGGAAGGAAGCAAGCAAGATATAATTGATGAGTCAAACGATAGATAAAATCAAGGAAGTGGTCAAGTATGTGGATGAGATCCTAGACTTCTAATCCTATACGCAGGCTTGCTTGGTACGGTAAAGTAACCAAACAATTTATCTTGACCTGCATGGGCCACCACAAAAACATATAATGCTCCAGTCCCAAAATACGTATGACTAGGAACGTAGACATGCCAATTGTATTCATACGAAGTATACTCCAATATATGAAAGCCTCGTACAAATACATAAGCTATAAAATACAGTAAAACCACAACTAATCTCATCCACACAGAATAAATGAACAAAAGATCATATAATGAGAATAAATTTGTCTTGATACAATATGTTGGGCGGAGACAAATCCACTACCAACAAGTAAAGGAAAAGTACATAAAAATAAAATGAGAGGCGAGCGAAGCGAAGACGATCCAAAGGCAATCATCCTCGAAGAAATAGCGAAGATCACGGCTAGAGCTAGAACACCTGCGAAAGACAATAGTACACACCTGGAGAGATAACCAGGTCCTCAGAGGGACGTAACAAGACACATAATATCATGCCATATAAACTGAATAAATATTGCTACAATAAATAAGTAAATCGAATTATAACATGTTCCAATACGCACCTACTGAACGAGCGTACCATCCCCCCAACCAAACAAGGACAGGAGATAGTAAACTAATTCACGGTAACGTATCTTCCCATGCTATGAATCTAATATGGTATCCGGACCCCAACAAGGTTCAATACCTTCTTATCGAAGTAGTAAGTCACACCTACAACCAAACAAGGACAAGATGTGACGAACTAATCCGCGACAAGTTATTGTTCCAAGCCACGGTCAGATACAAGTACCCAAACCAAAAGTACTCGTACCTAACGGATAAGGTAGCCTACCGTTCTAAGTAAAATATAGTTAAGAACAATCCTTCCTACGCATGGGCCCTGGCTAAATAGGATCGGCGTAGTCCCCCTTGGGCACCAGAGGCCCTATCAGTAAGAGCATGACGTTCCGTAGAATCGTCTGTGGCCGTCAGTAATCATGGGTCATCAACCCCGTATCTCCAGCGGAGAGTCCGGGTCACAAAGGAAAGTGCATCGAAGCCCATACGCTAAGGAATTGTCCTCCTCGCCCAATGCCTACTTTGTTGTATCCACAACAGTAACCTATATAACCGCTAAGTCAAACTAGCATGCAACCTCTATTAGCGGTTATTCCTATCGTACGGCTTGTACGTACTGGTGGCCAGCCAGTCACGCACTTCCGTGTTCTACATGTGACACACAACTTTGTGTTTACAACGTGTCAAGGCCAATGAATGCAACACACAAGGTGGTCCCTTAAATCTAGGTTTAATTTCTAAGAAAAATAATACACAGCAGGAAATATAAATGAATAGTAAGTTCTATCAGTTATGCCATGTATCACAGTTTATTTTGCATAAAGAAAATAAATAATTCATGAAATATGAGCTAAAATAATTAAACAGCAAATGGCAAGGTATCTTGCCTGGTAGAGCGCCTGGTGTGCTACGATAATCAATGTGGCACGAACTGCGACTTTGGTGTAACAACTATACAAGGTGGCCTCTGCTGGTGGCACGGACAGTTCCATTGGGTCCAGAAGGGTCAAATTAGTTAGGTTCGACATAAGGTAGACTTGAATTGGCGATCTAATAGGAAATATAGGCTTGGTTATGGAATTGAGAAAAAGTCAAAGAAAGAAAAATGGATAATATATATACGATTTTCGAGAGCTATTTATAATAGTTGAAATTAGGGTTTTATATTAAAATAGAATTTAATTGAATACTCGAAAATCTAGCAAAAACTCCAAGTTTCGTCAAAATAATATTTTAGTATGGAACCTATATATATATAAAATAATAATAATAAATTAAATAAAACAAAATAGTTCTAGAATATTATTTAAGGCTAAAATCCGTATTTTGTAAAATTATACCCTTATAAAAATGCCAGCCCCATAATATTTGGTTAAAAGATATATCATACGAAATTATCTATTTTGGTTAATAAAACAATTAAAATAATAATTTGTACTATTAGTATAACAACAATAAAAATATAATAGTAATATTTTAATTTATCAAATCTCTATTCATACTGTATAACAAGTTCTTGGTTAAATAAAAATAATTGACCCAATTTAGAAAACAACAATAATTAATAAAATCAATAATAATTATAATAAAATAATAATAGTAATAATAACCTAATAATAATAATAAATAATCATAATAATAATAATAACAGTAAAAAGAATAATAAAATACTAATAATAATATTAGTAATTAAAAAAAATATACTAAAATAACTTACACTTATCGGACTGCTGTGACCTGTGTCTTCCTTAGGAAGACTCGTAAAAACATAAAAAAAACAAAGGGAGAGAGGAGCGGAGGTGAGCTAGCGAGAGAGGATGAAGGGAGAAATCGGGGGAGAGGGAGAAGCTAGAGGGAGAGAGAGAGGCGAACGAAAGGGGGCGGCGAGCGGCGGACGCGGTGGGGCGCGGTGAATGGTTATTGCTCGTCGGCGGTCAGACTAGCCACGGCGCGCGGGGAGGTCGCAGCGCCGGACGGTGGTAGCAGGCGGAGTCGGGACTTCCGCACGGAGGTCGGCGGTGCTAGCGGCGGCGGTTCTCGGGGTTTGGGTGGTTCAGCGCCGGCCCAGGTGGCCGGAGGTGAACCAGCGAGAGAGAGGGGAGCGGGATCGGAGAAGAAGCGGAGGGTTTCGGTTCGATCGGAAAAAGGGCGAGGGGGCGACGGACTGCGGTGAAAGAGGGTACAGGAGATGATCGGAGATGGAGGGACCATGGGGAAGTCATCGGGGGCTCACTGCTCCGGCGATGGGAGATAAAGCGGAGGCAAACGGCGCCGGAGTGAGCGGAGGGAAGAGGTCGGCAGGGCGGCGCTGGGAAGCACGACCACGGGGTTCATCGCGGCGGTTCGGGACTACCGCGGAGGGTTCCAATGGCGGCGGCGCGGGGAATGGCTGGGGTCGGTGCTGGTCGGGCTTGCGGGATCCGGTCGGTGGTCGAGCTTCGGCCACGGCGAGGTGAGGGTCTGTGTGTTCAGTTTTCTTTCATAATTTTTATGTGGTGGTCGTCGGCGGTGTTTTGGCCGGGGTCTGACTGCGATAGCGGTGGTTTGGGGTTGGCTGCCGGCCGACTTGGCCGGGGTTGATTCGGGAAGACAGGGGTCGGTGAGGGGTTTGTGGCGGAGGTCGTCTGGTCGTGGTGGCGGTGGTGGTGGCGTTGTGATAGGGGAAGTGGTGATGATGTCGAAGTTGGGGCCTGTGGAGGTGTTTTCGCCGGGATGATGGAGGCGCATGGCAAGATGGCAGCGGGCAATGGTGCTCGTTGTGGCAGGGCAGGGAGTCGACGGTGATGCCGACGGTGGTGGCTGCCGTGGCCTGAAACGGAGTTGACGACATTGGGGAGGCTGCTACGGCCAGGGGATAGGGTTAGGATTAGGGCTAGGGTTATTTGTGTCGGGGTTTGTCCGACACGGAGAGACGAAAAATGTATTTGTAATTATGGAATAAGATTTATGGATGAACACGGACACGATGCACGTGGATTTAAGGATGAAATTTGTGGGAGATGAATAATGTGGAGGAGTACCTGCCTATTTATAGGATGTAGGAATTCCCACTTCGTATAGGATTAGGAGAATTTAAACCCAATTAGATAAATCATCTATTTAATTAAAATCAATCAAATCCAATCCAATCCAAATCCAATTAAATCTAATTTAATTCCCTTAGTTTAAAATCAAATCAATAAATCAAATTCAAATACTTAACTATTTAAATAAATCCAACATTTCAATTCAAGATTTAAATCTCCATAATAGTTTTGACATATATTTTTCAAAATACCAATAATAATAATTTCAAAAATAATAAATATTTTTAAATATCTTTTTGAACAATAAAATATTAATATTAATAAATCTCGAAAATTATACTTTTATTTAAAATATATCAATAAATAATTATGAAATATTTTTATGCAAAATATTCTTTACATAATTAGGCTTTTCATAATTAAAATCATAAACTTGAAAATGATAGCTAGAAATAATTATTATCTATATTATTTTGAAACCATAAAAATAGAAAAGAAATGTTTTTCTAAAAATATGTACGCTCGCACATATTCGCACTCGTCGAGCAATTTCGAAAAATAAAATTTTCGTACACGATGTACAATACGACTACGTGACGTACAATACAAAAATTTAAATCGGTACCAAATTTAATAAATAAAAAATAGTAGAAGTTTAGGGGTTTTACAAGATAGGCTGAAGGGCGTTGTCGGTAAGCCAGCATTCGTGACACAAAGACAAGCAGCCGTTATCGAGCTGCAGGCAGATGGATGGTTCAGCGAGGGATCTACCATGGAGGATACGGCGCCAAGAAGCAAACGATCTATTGTTGGCCAGGGCCATCGCGGGATAAGCTTGGCGGAAGTATCTGGCCTTCATGAATCTTGTCCAAAAGGTATTCTCGGATCGGGCTTTCCACCAAAGCTTCATGTCACAGGTATCCATGATGTGCGCAAGTCTGGAGAACCCTAGGCCTCCCTCTGCGGTAGGTTTGGCCATCGAGTCCCAGCTCGCCCAATGATGCTTGTCCTTGCCGTCTGGGTGCCCTCAAAAGAAGTTCGCGAAGAAGGATTCTAACGCGAAAAGGACCATCTTGGGGGTGGAGCAGACGACCAAGGTGTGCTAGGACATGTTTGATAAGGATCATCTTTCCGCCTGAAGAAAGGTTCACGTTGTGCCATCCCACGATCTTCTTTTTCATTTTATTCACTAGGTCCGCGAAGATGCCCGAATTAGACTTCCCGTAGACCAGCGGGCACCCGAGTTAGGAGAACGATGGGTAGGTGATAGAGAATGAGGACAGGTTGGCGAGGCTAGTCGAGTGGCTCCTGTCTGCATTGTGATGGGTATATATGATGCTTTTCTCTAAGTTAATTCTCTGGCCTGAGCATCTGGTGTATTTCTCAGCCTGCTACAGTCCACCTCCACCGATCCGATGTCGCCCGATGAGAAGTTTAGGATGTCGTCGGTATAGGCTAGATGAGTGATCAAGGGGTATCATGTTTTGGTGTGAAAGTGGTAGAATCTTGGGGTGTTAGCCATGAAGTTGAGATTTCTGCTGAGCGCGTCGGCAGCAATAATGAAGATGGTGGATGATAGAGGGTCTCCTTGCCGTACCCCACGGTTAGATTTGAAGAAACCGTCGACATGACCGTTGATCACTGTATATAAACAAGAGTAGCTAATGGATCTGAAGATGATGTCGATCCACTTCTCTGAGAACCCAAAAGTCCTGAAAATCCTATATCATGAATTGCCTGTCAAGGCGGTCATAAGCTTTTTCCATGTCTAGCTTGATGGCCTACGTTTTCCCCTCTGGACGGGAACTTCATACAAGTGATCATTTCCTGAGCTAGTACGATGTTGTCTATGATGTTGGGCCCTTGAACGAAGCCGCTTTGTTCTATAAAGATAATTTTGGGTAGAGGCGTGGACATTCGGTTGTACAATGATCTTGGAGATGATTTTGTTGGTGAAGGTGCACAGGCTGATTGGTCTAAAGTCTTTGAAGGTCTCCGAGTTGTCTTTTTTAGGTATTAGGATGAGGTTGGTGCAGGAGATGGATTTCAGGTAGGTGTCGCCAAGGAAGAAAGCCACCGCAGCTTCGTGAAGGATCAGGTTCAATGATGTCACAGCAAGATCAGAAGAAAATGCCGGAGAAGCCATAGGCCCGGGGGCACTATGCTCGTTAAGGGCCCTACACTATAGTCTTGACTTCCTCCTTGGAGGGGGTGGTCAAGAGCTGCACGTTCTCTTGCTCGTTGATAAGGCTAGGGACCTTCACCAAGAACGAGTGGTCCTGAACGACAACCTCTTTGGAGAAGAGTTTGGTGTAGAAGTTGGCGGCGATGACGTTGATGCTTCTCTGGTCTCTGATTAGGGTGCCGTGCTCATCGAAGATCTGATGTAGGTTGAGCTGATTCTTGCGGCCTTTGACGCAAGCATGGAAGAAGCCTGAATTTTTGTCACAATCGATGTCCCAAGTCGATCTGGCTTTCTGCTTCCAGAATTCCATCTCGATCTTGATTCAAGACTTGAGAATGGCATTAGCTATGTTCGAGACGGCTCGAGACTCTGGTGATCTGTCCGAGGACAAAGAAGATCTCGGCACGGGTGACGTCATCTTCCATCACCTTGATTGCTTGGAAAATATTGCCGAATACGACTTTGCTCCAACTTGAAAGAGCACCCCTTGTGGCTTTGAGCTTGGCAGCCACTCTAGTTAGAGGGTTAGGGTTGTCATGTCGACCTCCAAGCAGCTGCTACGATATTCTTGAATTGAGGGTGATAACTTTAGAAATACAGGAAGGAAATAGTTTCTTGACCATGCTGGAGTTGTTGTGAATCTCTATTAGAGAGGGGAGTGATCTGTGTAACGCCCCAGTCCCGAAATACTTAGGACTAGGTACGTATCCATGCCAGCTGCATACATACGAAGTATACTCTAATATATGGAAACTCGTATATATACATAAGCTGTAAAATACAGTAAACCAAGAGTAATCTAATCTCATCCACAAATAAAAATAAAATATATCATATAATCAATTGTAATAAATCTTTGTACAATGCGTTGGGCGGAGATAAATCCACTACCAGCAAGTAAGGAAAAATATACATGGAAACAAAAATGATTTGGCGGGAGTAGCAAAGAAGACCCAAGACATGTCATCTCCGAATGAATAGAGAAGATCGCGACCTCGACTAGAACACCTGCAATATCACAGAAACACACACACACCTGGAGAGATAACCAGGTCCTCAGAGGGACGTAACGAGATACAGAAAGAACATGCCATATGAACTGAATATAAATGTACCATAAAATAAAGATAAAGTAAAAGTGTCCAAACCATAACACGACTCAATATCCCATCATCAAAACAGCAAGCTACCCTTACAACAAAACAAGGACAAGGGGTACCTTACTATTCCATGATGTGACATTTTCCATGCCATGATTGGAACATAAATTTTGCTAAGGTCTCCTATCCTTTCTAGTAGGCAATTTAGAAGACATATCGATGTATGGGCAGGTGAAGGCTGACTCCCCCAGGACAAGTAACAACACACAACACGCACACGTCAAGTACCAATACTATCAGCCGGCATAACTCGAGGCTAGCGGCCAACGTGACCCATCAGTCCACACAGCTCGAGGCTAGTGACCCTTGCGACTCGACTACCGTAGTACGCAGTTACTACAGCTTTTGGTTTTGGGGTAGCCCATACATTTATCTGTCGTCTCCCTTCCAAGGTCACTAACAGAAGGTAGTTCGCTAAGACTAGGTCCATATGCATAAAAAGACAAGAAGGAAAAATAACTGAAAGCAAAATAAAGTGAAATAAAAATAGCAAGTAATGGATCCAACTGAGAACAGCTAATAAATATACAGTAAATAAATAAATAAAGTTGTATGTAATTATAAACAGTAAATAAGGCAAGGTATCTTGCCTGAGGGTGGTGCGAGAAGTAGCAATATCCAACAATCAGAATCATCAACACGAAAGTCAAAATCCACAAGAAGCTCCAGATGCTGAAACAAACATCACGAACGAGTTTGGAATAAAAGATATGCCTAGGAAACGCCTATCCAAAAGTCAAATTCTGGAACAAGGACAATTTCGTAATTTCGGGTGAAAACGATGTCCGCCGTTGGATCCGCTTTGCACCGAAATGCGTGCCAATATCTACGGTCTCTAATGTCGTTAAACTATATGTCTACAGATTTGTTTTGATGAGACGAACCCAACGGTTTGTCCAATTTTGGATTTCGGTGGGCTGTGCACAAAATCACCCGTTGAATGGGATTGTGGGCCCGCCAAAATAGCGTCCCGATCAACCTTCTCAGAATTGAACCAAACTTGGCTCACAGGACCAGAAAAATATTTTGAGTCCAATGGTGCAAGTTTCGTCACGATTTGATGAGTGTGCACAAAGTTGTGACTTAATTTGGAAAGGGTCGATACGGGGGTATCTCGACGTATACGCTCTGATTTCGTCGCGCACATACAACGAAATTGTGTTCCGTCAATTCCCACACGTCGACAACATCCATACGCACCTTTTGATGCATATAGTTTGTGACCACATTGCCCGGTTTGTCCGGGCGCACGCCGTATCAGGTGTTTTTCCACTTTTTGAAAACAGAATTTACAATTTTTCGGGAAACTTTAACAACGCGTAACTTTCTACATACTCGATGAAAAGTGAATCCAGAAGGTGCGTTACAATCCCGGTTATGTTATCTTTGACTTTCTTTAATTAGTTTCGACAAAATTTTAACGTACGTAAAGAAAATTGGCCGACAAGTTGGTGTTTAAAAACAGTTTTTTAATATTCAGAAAAGTGGTTTTTCTCCAACTTCGTCTCAATTTTTCGAGCAAGTTGGATGGCCATGTCAAAATCCACCTGGGGGATCTTGAAGAGGGTCACGAGGGCTTTCTACATGAATTTACGGATCTAAAAATAGATTTGAATTGAAGGAAAAATTGCATGGTGAAGGTGCTTACCTTAATGTTAAAAACTGTTGGTTGTTGTTGTTGTTGTTGTCGCTGTCGTCGCGACCGCGTGGTCAGGCTGCGGCTGCTGTCCGAGGGCTTGCCGGTGATGAGAGGGGAGGAGGAAGGATGATGGAAGAACGATGGTGTAACACCCAGTTTTCCAGAAGAGGGTAATTTTGAAATTTTGTAATAATAATTATTATTTAATGATATTTATTTATATTATTATTTTTAGTAATTTTTAATTGTTTTTAAACTATTTAAATTCATGACTTGTGATTTTTGGTGTTTTGCTAGTGAACAATAGAGACTGCCTACCCTAGAGCCTAGCCATGTGATTAGGGTATTTTTGACATTTTTAGGGTTATTTGGATTTATTATAATTTATTTGAATTTATGGGAATTTGTAGAATTTATTTTGGAATTGTTTAATTGAGGGTTGACTAGTGTTGACTAGAAGGCTAACCTAGTGACTAACCTAGGTTAAGACCACTTGGTTAGGTTAAGTAAACTTGGCTTGACCTATTTTAGTAAAGTTTAAGCCATTGGAACTTATTTGGAGAGAGTTGGAGTTGATTTGACTAATATGGCTTATGACTTCATAAGTCATGATTAATGACTTGAGACTTAAAGCCCATAGGCCCACCCAAGTAGCTAACCCTAATTCTAATCAGCCCATGGCTGGTCATTATGATCATCCCCATCCTATTTAATGCCCCTCAAAGTTAGGGCTAGCCTCCATTAGGTTTTCTTGCCAAGTTTTAGAAAGAGGTATTTCCCATCTTCCATAAATCCTAGTAAATTCATTTTTATTCCTTTTTAACCCGAACAAATTGCATTGAGTCCTAAATTTCCTCTACTTTCTGTTGGTACCAAGTGTTATTGGCTTTCGAGCTCATTGGAGAAATTTGGCCATCAAGAGGAGCACCTCTTTGTGGAGCTTTTTGGAGCTTTTGATACACACAGGTAATTTCAATTCCTCACCATAGAACCCTGTTATTTTTGGATTATTAGGGAGCCCTATACCTAGCCTGACCGTAGGAATAGGAATCCCCAGAATTTCGTGTCCTTTCGTGTCCATTTTGGACACGTATCATTGTCGTTTTATAGTGTTTGTTGATATGCCAAAAAGGATTTTTATTTGTTATTTTTGAAAAGTGTTTGAACAAATTTGATGATTTATATGTGTACATTAGTTTGCAACTGGACTGAGTTGGTTTTCGAGCCGTGTCCGTGTCCAAACAGGACACGAACACGCTCACAGCACACACGGGCAGTGCCCTGCTATTCGGGGGCTATAACTCCCTGTACACGACACTTCATGCCACAAAATTTAACATAAGGACTCCCCACATGACTGACACCAAGCCTATAAAATTTCGTAGGATTTGTTGGAGTGGTTTGTGAGCAATCGAGCCCGCACTGACACGCCCTGTCACGCGCAGGCAGCTGTATACACGCACAGACACGCGCACAAACACGTGTTCGTGTCCACTCTGGACACGTCGTTGACACATCATGGTAGGTCCACTGTGTAGCCCTACACGTGGGCTACACGTATGTAAAACCACGCGTCATGAGGAGTCGTGTGTCGTGTCCACGACCTCAGTGAACACGTGCACGACGCCTATGTGTGTTATGTTTCAGTTTTTGTGTTTTGCTCGGGTTGGACACGTTGTGTCCAGTTCGTGGACACTGGGACACACTCCCAACTCTCTCTCGCATGTATCACTAATTACCAACCTACTGATTGTGATTTTGTTGATTTATTCGATTCGAAATCATGAAATTTTCCCCACAAAGTCTGATACCACTGATACACCTTGGCTGAAAGTAAATTCTGAGTTTATCTTGCTTAATTACCTATTTTAAATGATGTTTAATGAATGTTTAGGTCCTAAACATGATGGTTAATCTCTGTTGTTATAGGTCTACACATTTGTTTGGGTTAATGTGGAGTTTTGGCTCGTTTAGTTGGACTGTTTTAATTCCTGATACACACTGATACAGTGTTCCAGTTTTTCTTTCCTACTAATTGACCCTGGTCTAAACTGCTGCTATCATTGACTAATTCTTCCAACATGTATGTTGTGTAATTCATATTTACATTAGTTGACATGTTAGTTAAGTTTTGTTTAGAAATTTTGATTTGAACATAGGTTCTCTGTTAATTATGATACCCTGTTCTGATACCTTATTCCAGAGGTTCAAAACTATTAATTCCCTTTGTGTTATGTTTTCAATTGAATTTTTGATCCCCACATGTTTTATTTCCTGTTAGCTAAGCTTTCATTCGAGAATTGGGATTGATTTGATGTGTTTTGGGCACAAGAATCTGAATGTTAGGTATGGACTGTTTTAAGGGATTTAATGTGTTAAACTGTGTGATTCTCTGTTGAAACCTGTAAATTGATTTTCCTTTTCATTTGTTTCACATCCTTGAAACCCGAGATTGATTCTTAAATCATATTGAATTGATTCCTTTCCTTTTTAAATTGGCAAATGTCCTGAGATTCACTGTATAACTATAAATGAATGATTGTTTCTTTCAGTCCTTAGTACCACCCTAAACCAGTCCATATGACAGCATACATTCCAGCCCCAAAATCATTCCCTAACCAGCCTTTGTTCACCCATGAATCAGCCCCTTAGCTTTGTTGGCAGTCCCCAAGTACTCCCATTAACCTGCCCCTTCACACCCCTAAACATGCAGTCCCCAAACCAGTCCCCTTTAGCCTATAACATTGTCCTAACAAAACCCCCACATATGCTCACTCACACACAAGTTGATACACCCTCTTCACATTCTAGCCTAGCACACACACACACAGGTCCTCCTCACACATACATTAGCTCACTCATACACACACACACAACCTGAAAACTATCACACTCTCACACAAACCTGGGACACCCTCACCTAGGTAGACACTGCCATCTGAGACTGACACATACTGGACACTGGAATTCAATTCTTAAGATTTTGTACACAGGTTCCTAATCACTGT